>CP094634.1:20283907-20865316 GCA_023657505.1 Camelina hispida | reverse complement strand
GATTGTGAACGGTTTGGAGCGATTGGAAGCGGTTTTGTGTGATTGGCACCAATCACTAGCAACTATTACCTACGTTTGCGGAGGTAACAGAAACCAATCAACACCTAGGCGTACCCAAACATAATAACGGTTGTGGTTATAGCTGTGCTGTTTCAAGCGGTTACGATCGCTCCTTAGTGGATGTAGGCAATGCCACCATGAAAGACGGATACATCGGCTACAGTGTGCCCGTTTGCCATCCCTGAAATCATCCGACATTGCTACGCAACGATGAGTTTGTTGCCATCAGAAGAATGCTGCAAGGATCTCAGAACGGCGAGCAAGACGGGAAGTGAATTGTCTCTGCGATAATATCAGTGTACATCCAAATCCTCTATACGCCAACATCACCAAAGTTTACTTCAACCAAGTCAACATTGTATGTGGCGTTCTCATTAAATACGACATTCGACGGTAATTACTTTGATATTTTTAATCAAAACTTAAAAAGTTTAATTGTAAGTGTTATTTAGTTACATGCATGGTATCATCCCCATTTTATTTTTTACATTTTTTTAACTAGAAATATTACAAAATTTAGGACATGATGATCATTGCCGTACATCACAAAACTATTAGATTCAGTGATCAAAGGAAGTCGAGGATCCATGGATTTTATATCATAATAGTTATTATATGGTGGTGTATAATATCTTAAATAATTGGTTTTGTTTTTATTGGCAAAAGGTTTTACTAATGGATAATCAACAAAAAGATTGCTAATCAATGGCTCATTTTGGGTTTGGCTAACAACTTGCAAATCTGTTCTTTTATTTATTTCAAAATTAACCTATAAATTCTATTACAAATTTGAGATATCAAAATAATATATATAACAAAGAATGATGATATAATAAGAGAAATGTATTTAAACCCTCTAATATTTTTTATGAGCTATAAACAAAAAAAAATTTTTTCTTATGACATTGTAAACATAAGATGTAGTATAGTAAAATTGAATCAAATAAAATTATCAAAAAAGTAATGATATAATATAGGGTGAGTTACTAGAATATTGCATAAAAGCTTCCTTATTACAAAAGTAACATACAATTGTTTGTAATGACTAGACTAACACATTGTACCTATACTACCCCGAAACTAGTGTTGGGAAAAACGTAATTACAGCTAATGCCATTAGGAAAAAAAACATTGGAAGTTGGGACTAAGTCTACCGATCCTTTGATGGTAGATTTATACACGTGGACTGATTAAAGGTGTACGTCAGATATTTTTGGTACACTTAGTTGTAGTCTTGGTACACTTATCGGTCACTGTAGATGGTACACTTAGTTGTAGTGTTGGTACACTTATCGGTGGACGTACATGAAATCGATTCGGTAGATTAAGTTGGTAGAGGATTTCCCTTTGATGATAGACTTTTGTTTTTAGCGCGTGTAGCGGCAAACATAAAAGGGTGGGAAGATATTTATGGTAGACTAACGACCTGTTGCGACAGATTTTGCGACAGCCTTCTCTCCTTACAGATATTTTTGGTATACTTTGTTTTTTTTTATATAGTTTTCGTAGTGTTGTGGTAGGCTTATTGTCCGTGGTAGATTTAGTAAGCAAGATTGACAGCTGTAAAGTCTTACCAGAATAACACGAATTTGTTTGAGCTGGCCAAGACAGTCGAGCGTTGCGATAGACTTATTGGAAGAAGATCTAAACACCTTTCCTGTTCTTCCGATCTATGGTGTTCATGTAATAAAGTTTGTAGGAGATTCATCAATCGTGTTCTGTTTGTCGGCCGGAGCAAACGTCTTTTTCCTATTATATTTCGTTAATCTTTGATCTCGGTTCATCCATGGAAGAGCAAGATATCGTATTGGCGTGTGGGAGGTGGAGGGTAGAGAAAAGCGATGGTTGTTTGATGTTGATACTAGCAAAGGGTGCAGGATTATAGTTGCCGATAAAGAAACAAAATTTGAAGACTTTACTGCTATGGTGTACGATGACTTTGGTTTAGGTGAAAGAACTTCCGCGATAAAGTTGAGCTATATGTTAGATAGATATAAAAATAGCGGATGTTATATGCCACCGGTGATTGTTTCGAATGGTCGGCAGTTTCAAAACTTTCTCAAACAGCATAGGAGTGAACTCATCCGGCTATGCGTTGAGATCGAAGCTAAATCTGGTGAAACCTTGTTCGAGGAAGTTAAACCGAAAACCCCAGAACCAACACCCAAGACCCCTGAAGTCGTTGTAGATGATTTCGTAGGCGTGGCAGAGGAAATGGGAGAGAAAGATGATGAGTACGAGAGTCGGAAGGAAGACGGTGAAGATAATGTAGGAAATGATGTAGATGAACATGAAGCAGATGACGAGGACAACAGTAGATTTGATTACTGTGACGACAGCGATGGTGCAAGTTCAGGGATGAAGACTATCTGCTGTACTCCAACTTCGCCCCGGATGAAGCAGAGGAATCATTGGACGACGGACCTGGGGGTGGGTCTTGTATAGAGGAAAATGTGTGTAACAGAATCAAATAACCGTACCCGCAAGACTAACTCTGCAGCTGATGCAATTGAGAAGGAGGTTCGCAAAATAGAAAACGGAGGTGGTGATATTGCTGTGGGGGATAAGTTTGATAGCAAAGAAACGTTGGTGGCAAGGTTGAGGGTGCTGAGTGTATTAGATAAATATGATTACAATGTTCGATATTCAACGCCCGTTTTGTTAATCGTTGAGTGTTGGGTAAAAGGTTGTAAATGGAGAATACGGGCTTCAACCATGGGTGATTCGCCGGTGTTTCATATTCGCAGATATTGTCGTCAACATACTTGCTCTGTTACGGAACGATATGGCCGTAGCCGTAATGCTAAACCACCAATCCTAGCTCAATTATACAAGGATTATGTTGGTGGTGTGGGAGGTTCTGTTGTGCCAAATCTTGTTGGGGATGGGCTCAACCTACGATATGGTGTACAGGTTGGCTACTGGAATACTTTAATATGTTTGTTTTATGGTTGGCTCTGTGAGTGTACTTGTTTATAGGGTGTACAAACAGATCGTAGCTTAAGTTTGTTGGGTTTGTCGAAATTAGTTGATTCTATGGCCTGCACTGCACATATATATTGTTTAGTGCTGATGTCTTTTACTGACCATTTTCATATAATAGCTTGGCTACTGGAAGGCACATCGTACACTTATAAAGGCGCGGGAGTATGTTAGGGGTACACCTGAAAGTGGATACGCTGAATTACCTGCATATTTATACAGGCTGAGGTCCTCTAATCCGGGGACCCTTACTAGACTGGTCGTTGATGCAGAAGACAGATTCAAGTATGTTTTCATAGCGATTGCTGGATGCATTAAGGGTTTCAGGTATATGCGGAAAGTTGTAGTTGTAGATGGAACCTTTTTGAAAGGTGAATTCAAAGGGACTCTTCTGATAGCGACAACACAAGATGGGAATTTTAATATTTTCCTCGGCGTATGCGGTTGTTGATACAGAGAACGACGTGTCGTGGGAATGGTTCTTTACTCAATTAAGTAGTGTAATTCCTGATGATGAAGAGCTTGCACTGATATCTGACCGGCATAAATCTATTGGTAAAGCTATCGCTAAAGTGTACCCCTGGCAAGTCGAGGAATCTGCACTTATCATCTTCACAAGAATATTATCCTGAGATTTAGTGGGAGCGAAACATTCCGGCTGGTTAAAAGCAGCTGCAGCGTACCGTGTAGTTGATTTCGAAGAAATCTTCCAGCAAATTCAAGAAGCGAATCCGCAACTGCATGCTTACTTGGTTCGTGCAGATGTAACCAAGTGGAGCAGGGCGCACTTTCCTGGTGATAGGTACAACTTCACCACGAGCAACATTGCAGAATCGCTAAACAAAGTACTGAATCCTGCCAGAGCCTATCCCATTGTAGAGTTACTAGAAGCTGTTCGGAATATGTTGACACGTTGGTTTGCTACAAGGAGAAAACAAGCTGCCGCAATGCCAACTTTACTCACCAAAGGAGTTGAGAACCTGTTACAGGTGTGACATTCATTAACATATCCATCGATATATATGTTAACGAAAGGCCTGAAAAATGTTAGTGGATATGTTGTGTTGTTTTGGTTATATGAACTTACGCTTTGATTTACTCATAGGCACGTATTGAACAGTCAAGGCGTCTAAAGGTTCAAGAAATTGATGAAGATCGATTTGAAGTAAGAGGTGTTAACTCAACGCATGTTGTCAATCTGAGGTATAAGAGGTGTTCATGTAGGCGTTTTGATCTAGAGAGGATGCCATGCGTACATGCTATCGCAGCCGCATATACGGCCAACGTATCAGTTATAAACCAGCACCATCCATACTTCCGCAGAGACAGCCTCTGCAGTGGGTATGCGGAGGCGATAATGCCAGTAGATACATCCTGCATCGTTCCTACTGATATTACACCGTCCAGATGTAAACCGCCTTTTGTTAGGAATCCTCCAGGAAGGCCAAAGATGACGAGGAGGAAGTCTTTTGTCGAGGTTGCGTTGGAGAGAAGCGGCCCCGCAAACAGCATGCTTGTTCTCAGTGTCAACAGATTGGCCACAACCGTACAACATGTCCAGCTAATACGTAGTGCATGGGCAACAATACACGTGATATCTTTTCTTGGCGTGAGGATAATACTCTTTTTTCCTAAGTGCCAACATAGCTTTTTTGTAACATGTTTATGATGGCCCTTTTTAATTTCTAAGCCCACATTTTGGTGAAATTATAATTGTTGGAGAAATTGTTTCAGGCTGTCCTAGATGGGCCTATTACTCGTGTGGGCTTTTTAGAAATCTCAAGCAAACGGTTTTGTGTTTGAATAAGAAGCTTACAAAAGCGAAATATATATGTTTGTTGGCTTTATATGGTCCATGCGAGAGGACATAATGCGATGGTTGAAAAGTGTTGACATGTTCACTTATCGTAGATAACTATTGTTATGTACGTACATATATTACGGAGTTCTATATTTTATATTTTGTTGACAAAACATAACCATATATTATCCATAATCAGCGTAACATTGGGTTCACTCAAAAGTACAAACTCACCGGGAAAATAAAGTTAATAAATTGCATAGATCTGTGCCGGTTCTTTAAATATGCTAAACTCCCTGAGTTCTCCCTTTCGCTCATCTAGTTCCTTTCTTCTCAAGGTACTGCATTCTCCCTACGTGCTCCATTATATGTTCTATATAGTAACGTGCAGCGTTTTCAGATCTGCAGAAAATATAGAAAGTGTATTAACGTATTTTACAGTAGCAACATATACAATTATATATTTTAATAGGAAAACAAACAGTTTACATCTCCTTGTGATGTTCCATTCCCTCGAAATCTGGTTTTATATAGATTTGCGAAGAGGCGGTTGTGTTGACGAGGCAAGGAGCATCTACAGAACATTTACAAAATTAGATGTATATGGTTTGACAATACTTGTTTCCTTATCTGATCTATCAAATCGAACATACATTCGTAGCTTCCAACCTTCCAAAACCGCAAAATACAAAAGACGGGTTCGGATGTAAATGTAAGATGACACCCGAGTGCTTCCCACGCATTTATGAAGCGAGCAGCATAATCATCTAGGGCACGACACTTGAGGATTTCATTCCTACGATTTTCTCATGTTAATATTGAACGGGAATACGAAAAAACTTTTAATGTAAATGTATTGAAAAGGTAGCACATGTCTCCTTTACCTCCCATTCAGTAGGGTGAGGACAACTTCATTGGCCGCATTTGCCCCCTCGAGCAATCTTCTGTCTTCCACCCCAACTACACACACAGACATCTGATTCGGGGTAGTCACATACTTTAAACGTTACGACCTATGTATTTTGATATGAAATTGTCTACTAACCTATTTATTTAGTATCAGGCCTAAAAACTAGTGATAATCACAAATATACCAATTAGCAATCGTTTTATAACGTTGTTTCAAACGATTTGTTTAATTTAAAATTGAAGATAAGCGTACCGAATGATATGGGATGGGTAATTCTCCCTCGAGATATATCACCCAAATCTTCGAAACGGAAGTAGTGTTTTGATTCACCGGTGAGAGCAGGCGCATCGTCGACTCATCAGTAAATTTGATTTGGAAAGGATGATGTGTATTCCTCTCTAAGTGTTGGCTGGATGACCTTGAAATCCCTAATTTCATACCAATCACCATCATAGATATACTTCCTCATTTTCTTATAGGTCCCTGGTAAAAACGCCACCTCGATTGTGTCACCCTACAAAGTGCATATCAATTGTGTCTAAGACCACTGCGTTGGTTAACAACTTCGTGCAAATATTTTTCAAAGCAAAGTGGACTAACCCGTGTATCAGCAAGGAGCAGAACCCGCTTCCAAAAGAACTCAGTAACATACCACGAATTCAAGACCTTCGCTTGGATAATCCAATTCGTTTTTCCTGGTATAAGATCAGCGATGGCATCAACTCTAAACTCCATGGTTTTTTCTGATAATATCCTGTTACTCGTTTCTACCCTGGGTTTGGAAAGGAGACAGGGTGATGCTATTTAAATAAAACAAAACGTCGCGACTAGTAGTTGCGTCTTTCTACCGACGGCGCATAGATCCTTCTCTACTAAGCGCGACTCTTCGCTTTCTTTGTTTTTCTTCGGGTTTATATTTGAAATTTACTTTAATTCGTAGTGTACGTACAGACAAGTAATTTACGTATTGTACGTGGTTTTATTTTATTTTTATTGTTTATTTTTATTTTATTTTTACTTTAATTCGTAGTGTACGTACACACTAGTAACAAAACAATACATTTCTCGTACCAAACGTAAGGACCCATGTACCCACACACACTTTGTTGTACATACACAATTGGCGATATATCAATTGTGTATAATTCTTTTGCAAGATAGAACAGTTAAAAAGGAAAGGAACCAACATCAAGTGGTACATGCTTAAAAATAAGTAGAAGAGATAACCATGGAAACAAAAGGCCGGATTCAGTCCGCGTAAACCCTATGACGTAGATATTAGTACGGCGTTTATAACAGAAGGCATTTAGATGAAACGTTTAGGGCGAAACATCTAAAGAGATAATATAACTAAAGGATCTCGGATATAGATTTCGCCAACCACCAAAGGCCGCAATTGTTGCACACCATGTCATAGTCTCGATAGTTGAGATAGTACAAACCATGCTCCAATAAACACAATTTAGCACATTCCGGATAAGGAATCAAAGGACCAACCGGGTAGACGAATGTATCCTTGTACGTGTTTTGTCGCGCCGTCTGATATCTACACAGCAACATGAACAACTCCTGGCCATAATCCTTGTGTGAGTTGTATTTAGTTGGTAGTGGTGTGCAAAAACAGGTAAAGATAATGACCCGCCATCTCGAGGTTCCCATGTAACATAGAAAAACCCACATGCTAGTGTGGCATCATCTTCTGCGGGTACGTTACGAGTTAGAAGTGCAATACCTCCCTCAATGTCGCATTCCTCGGCAACAACCCGGAGACCTTCGTAATAGATTGCCTTTTTGTTCCCAGCGTCAAGGCATTTTCGGAAGATACGCCGGTGCATCCCTTCCTCTTTTATTCTACGATTTCGATGATGTACTTTTTGGAACCAAGAAGGATGGCAAGTAATGCTAGAGATGTTAGCATCCTTGAGAACTTGAGGGTTAAGCGCTGTTTTGACTCCTCGAGGTCCTGCCTTGACTATTGGAGCCAGGTAGTTCAAACCATCTACTGCGAGAAACCCGAAGATGATAATCAACATCTGGTAGATGAGGCATTTTTGATACGCAGACGCCATCTTGCTGTGAATTTTCAGTAGGAACTGCTACTTGTACAGAAGGGTGTTTCAAGAACTCAAAGAACAGGTTGCACTCAGTGGGACTAGTTTTATAATTTATAGAACGCTAACGAGATACTTATTTTTTGTAAAGTTAACACCATACCCGTTTATTTTTGTAAAGTTACGAGACTGATGGACACTTACTACTGTGCTAAGTATAAATCACATCACGTTTATGCTAACACGACTTTTGGGGAACTGAAGTATTGGTACTCTTAGCAAATAGCCACATGTCATATTTTTAATGGTTGCCACTAATAAAAATATAATATATATAGTATGATTAATATAATTTTTTTAATACTGCAGTAATGATGGTCTTACAGGTTTTTCTCTTATTATATATATATATATATATAGAATGCTAACCAGAAACTTATTTAGTTCACACTATGGTCGTTTAGTACAATTGTGACCAGATTTCGTAACTTAGTAATGATTACAAATACATCATATTAAACGTACATCTCAAGACACATCGATGAGATATAAGTCACATCCCTCTACTTAATTGTAAAACAACTCTTCTACGTCTTCGTATATAAGACTTTTGCGGGTATCAATTGTCACATCGCAGTTGCTAACTGGTGTCATGTCTGCCACTACGCTTATTACACTTCAAATCCGTAATATGGTTATGACACGTGTATACTAATAGGAAATGTGGGATCTAATATGGTTATGATGTAAAGAGGCCTAAAATATTAACGGCCCATTAAGATTCCCAAAACGACACTCCATCTATTTTTGTTAGTGGATGTTGAAAAATATAATAATTAGTGGTTTGATGTCACCTCGCCATCTAGTCACGCAATTGACATCCGTTATTATGGTGGCGCCACGTATATACTAATACGAAATAGAAGAATCTGGGTAAGAACTTATTAATTTGCATACAGGGAGATAATGGCCGAACTCTTGCTTACCAATGTACGTACACTCAATATATGTACTCTAATACGTACAATGTGGTAGATTATAAATAATTGTACGTACACGAAACGTACATCGTATTGAACGTACACTGAAATAATAATTGTTGTTATTACACTAACATCTTTCAGGTTGTGTACGTCTTAGTATTAAATTTAAGTGGACTTGCAATGGAAGATGGAGTTATGTAGTTTTATATTCATAATTCATCTCCGATGCCTTGGTCACCTTTAGGCACCCAACCACTTACCATTCTTAAACAACATAATAAGTAGCGATAGATACCGCGTTCTTATAAAGGATACAACAATAGGTGTTACATGAACCAAGCTTAGTACACCAAGATAGATTCTAAACCAAAGGCTGGATTTATAGTACTTACATGGATTCTAGAAGATTTAAGAACTGCGTTGCTAACAGGATATTCATTAGATAGTACGTTTAGGGCGAAACATCTTCCGAGAAAATATAACTACAGGATCTCGGCTATAGCTTTCGCCAACCACCAGAGACCGCACTTTGTGCAGACAATGTCATAATCTTCATACCGGAGAGAGTAGAAACCATGCGCCCGTAAACACAATCGAGCACATTCCGGTATAGGGATCAAGGGAGCAATAGGTAGACGAATGTGTGCCAGTATGTGTTTCCTCGTGCCGTCTGATATCTACACAGCAACCGGAACAACCCCTTGGCCAGAAACCTTGCTCGCTCCGTATTAAGTGGGTAGTGATGTGAATCAAACAGTTCAAGAAAATGAGTAGCCATCTCGCAGTTCCCAACTAACATCGAAAAATCCACAAGCTAGTGTCGATATAGGTTCCGCGGGAACGAGTTAGAAGTGCGATACCTTGCTTAATGTCTTCAACCTCGGCAACAACCCGGCAACCTTCAAAGAAAATTGCCAATTTGTTGCCAGCATCTAGGCATTTTTCGAAGATACGCCTATGGATCCCTTCATTTTGGACTCTACCATTTGGGTTCTGCGGTGTCGGAACATCGTCGGATGCCAGCATAAGTTGCAGATGTTAGCAACCTTTAAAACTTTGGGTGAGAGCGCCGTTTCTACACCTCGATGACCTGCCTTCAGTATTGGAGCAAGGTACTCCAAACCATCGATTGCTAGAAAGCCGAGGATTTTAATCAATATTTCATCGGGTATATCAGGCATTTTTCGAGTTGCATGCGGCATTTGCAGTTGGTTTTCTAAAACAATGTTTCGTAAGTGTTGCAACTTGTGGAGGGTGTTCAACACCTACATCCAATAATAAAGGGAGAATTGTAGGTGGGAGTTAAGTATCATTAGTAAGGGTTACTCAGGCAAAGAGAGATGAAAAAAAATAAAAGAATCAGTGCTTCAATTACTTGCTGAAGTATTGGTACTCTTAGCAAATAGCCACATGTCATATTTTTAATGGTTGCCACTAATAAAAATATAATATATATAGTATGATTAATATAATTTTTTTTGGTATACTGCAGTAATGATGGTCTTACAGGTTTTTCTCTTATTATATATATATATAGAATGCTAACCAGAAACTTATTTAGTTCACACTATGGTCGTTTAGTACAATTGTGACCAGATTTCGTAACTTAGTAATGATTACAAATACATCATATTAAACGTACATCTCAAGACACATCCCTTGTAAATTGAGATATAAGTCACATCCCTCTACTTAATTGTAAAACAACTCTTCTACGTCTTCGTATATAAGACTTTTGCGGGTATCAATTGTCACATCGCAGTTGCTAACTGGTGTCATGTCTGCCACTACGCTTATTACACTTCAAATCCGTAATATGGTTATGACACGTGTATACTAATAGGAAATGTGGGATCTAATATGGTTATGATGTAAAGAGGCCTAAAATATTAACGGCCCATTAAGATTCCCAAAACGACACTTCATCTATTTTTGTTAGTGGATGTTGAAAAATATAATAATTAGTGGTTTGATGTCACCTCGCCATCTAGTCACGCAGTTATATCAAGTATCATTTATATCCATACCAAATAATTCCCCAACCATATCAACAAGTTCGAATTATATAAGTTTGCATTCCTATGTGTACATAATACTTTCATTACAAAGATGTCCAACCCAAATCTTCCTGACGATCTGTTGGCGCGAATAGCTAAACTAATGGCAGCAAAACACTGGTGGTACATGCAGTCACTCCTACGTTCAGGAAATAGAGGCAAAAGTATAGTTTACCGTCCCGACGTCTTGAGAGAGGCAAACATCTTCAACATGTGCAGTGACCCCGATGATATCATTTTTGGTGGTCGTCACAGGAAGTTTTTGAAAGGTGCCTTGAAGCGGATAATCCAACGGCCATATATTATGAAGGCCTTCGTCTTGCAACAAAAGATGGGGACATTGAAGGGGCCGTACATTTGCTCCTGCGTAACGTACCAACACATGCCGACGCTACTCTTGCGTCAGCCATGTTGTGCATCTGTAAAGGGTCCGGAGTTCAGGCGGGTCATTTGCTTCGGCTGTTTTCTATAAACCACTACCCACTTGACTCTGAAGAGGTTGGAGATATGTGTGAAGAACTCATCACTGAGCTTATTCACTATGGAACATCACACAATACAACTTATGGTGTGTTTTTTGACTACCCTGATGATGGGGAAATAACAACTCCTTCGTGCACAATAAAATGCGCGAACTCAATGACGAAGGAAGACGTGGACACCATGGTGGGCCCTTACAAGCATCCTTGCAGGAAATGCACAATCTGGTGGTGCGCTCGCCGAATTAGTCAAATGCTTTGGTAGTTATAACGAATCATGTATGTATTTCCTCGTTTCCGTGTACACCTTATCTCCTATCAATTCTAATTTTAATATTAAACGAAGTATTTTTTCAGCGATGCACCATTGCAGAATAAGGCAAGCTAATAAAGGTAACCACGAACTTTGTTAGATGTGATAACTGGACAATTGATTTATTTTTCGTACAGAAATATACTTAACGAAGTTGATAACACATGCACAGCATAGGGAAATTAGTATCTACTAGTAGTCGTATTTAATGCAATGACATGTTGCCAATTTTAATGCAATGGCCAACTGATTTGCCGTCCATAAAAGTCAATTTGTTAAAGTAGATATGACTTACAGGGTTGTAAATGTCAAATATCAGTGATGTAATTTTACTTATATACGTACACGAGTACCAAAGAACCATTTTCAGATCTTGTTGAATAATTTTGGCGTGGCTAATAAACAGACTTACATCATTACATTTTTATAGAAATATATTCCTATACAATTCATTACATTTTACTATTAAATACCATCGATTTAATTACCTGTTATAGTAAAAATAAAATTACCACTGTCCTCACTATATATAGAGGTGTGTACGTGGGAAGATGTTTTATTCCCTACACACAGCAAATACCATCCACAGCCCATATCGTCTCCAAAAAAAAAAAAAAAAACAAACAATGAACCCCCCTCCGAACGAGATATTCCTGGCCATCAAGCTGCCAAACCCGACAAGCCTCCTTGTCAATTTTATACCCGTATCTGTCACTCCTATCCCCGCCTTGGTCGAGGCGCTGAACACTGTCGACCTTCAAACTGTTCAACTTCGTCCCTTCATCACGTGGCCACAGTTCATCACTATGGAGTCTAAGTTCAGGCCTTACTTTGAGCTTCTCCTATACAGGGGCCACATCGTAGCGAACTATCTTGAGGGCGTCAGGCTAGCTTCAAACTTCTCCACCTTTGCGTTAGGTATGGCAAAGCTACGCTATTTTGCACCAACGGATCCATATGCGAATTTTGCTTATGTGCTGTTCGCAACGTTTAGCGGCCAAGTGATGGAGGCCGAGGCGTTTGGCAATATTTTCTGGTTCATGGTCCCTCACATGAACACCGCCGTTGTAGTCGCTGACCTGGTTATGTTCCATGTTGCGAACCTCCATCTCCGTGGTCCCCTTTTGAAGTGAGCTCCTCGCCTTCTCTCCTCCACCACCGTAGGTGTACGTGCAGTAGCTACCTCACCGGGTGTAAGTCCTGTTTTTCTACTGGTATGCACAGGAGTTGCGCTCGTTATTTTAAGTTCCTGTTTTCATTTTTTTCTGTGGCGGAACCTTAGTGACGACGTTATCAAGTAGGTCGAAGTTGAAATATTATGTACTTGAAGGATGTTTTTTTTTTTTTGGAACCTCGAACTGTTATCCGGTGTATATCAAATCAATTTAATATCTAATCAATGAACGTATTCTATTTAGTGTTATCCGCCATCGTACACGGTGCCACAACTATGTATTTGTGTACGTACACCGAAACAGGGCACCGTACATAAATAAATAGTTGTACACGGTGCCACAACTATGTATTTGTGTGTGACGTGTACGTACACATGGACTAGTCCCGTTCATATCGTTCTGTTTTATTTAATAACCCTACAAATTAGCGATGTACGTACCACCGCTTATATAAGTTCACATGTACGTACTAGACGTATACAACCGTACATAAAAACAATTACAAAAACTTTAAAGATTATACGCCTAAAGGATTTCACATATAGATTTGGCCAACCACCAAAGTCCGCAATTAGTACACAAGATGTCATAATCTCGAAAGTTTTTAGAGAAGGATTGGATACAACAGATGGCGGCACAGTCCGGGTTAGGGATCAGGTGAGTAGATGGATAGACTAGTTTATCTAAGAACGTGTTTTGAAGTGCCACCTGGTATGTAAACAACAGGCGAAACACAGACTTGCCTACAAATCTTACCCCTTGCGATTTGAGAGGAAAGTGATGTGCGTCAAATAAGTGAAGAAAATGAACCGCCATCTGTTCGCTTCCACATAACATAGAAAAGATACCACATGCCAGTGTTGACTCAGCGTCTGCGGGAACGTTACGAGATAGAACAGAAATGCCTCGCTTGATGTCTCTCTCCTCCGCAACAATCTGGAGGCCCTCGTAGTAGATTGCAACTTCGTTTCCAGCTTTGAAGCATTTTTTGAATATACGCCTATGAATCCCTTTATCTTTACGGCCACCATTTGGGTCGACTGACGTTTGGATCAATAACGGATGCCAACAGATGTTGTAGATGTTTGCATCCTTTAGAACATAGGGTCGAGCACCGTCTTCATTCCTCGCCGACCCGACTTTAAAATTGGAGCAAGGTGCGACAGCCCATCTACTGCGAGAAGCCTACAGATTTCGAGTAAAATATCATCAGGGAGATATGGGAGCTTATTGTGTGCTTTCGCCATTTTTTTTTTTTTTTTAGATTTCAGTTTTGGGAGCTATTATCTATGCTTCAACAACAGAGGAGTAAGGTTGTGAAATTTTGTATATATACCGTCAGTGGCGGATCCAGTAAAATAATTTTAACCGGGGCAATAATAGTAAATTATTTTTAAATATTTTCAAATAAAAATTAGGGAAATTAAACATTTGATTAGTTTTGTTAAGTCATAAAATTTTGTTTTATTAATAGAATATGGGCTCCTTAACATAGGAAATAAAACAAAATAAAGTTTTTGTATTGTATTTGTATGATATTTTAGTATTATACACAACACAAAACGTGTATCTAAGAAGAAAATAGGGTAATGGGGCCAATAAAGACTAGGCAGGGGCATACTTATAAATTCATGTAAAATAACATTAATCTAGTAAAATTTAACCGTGGCAAGTGCCCCGGTAACCCGTAGCGTACGTCCAATATAATTACGATACGTATCCTTTTAGCACAATGCATAAGTGAAGAATAAGTTACACTGTATTAGTTGGGAAAAGGTGTACGTAATGCTTACGCAACATCAAACTAGTTCACACGATAAAGGTTGTTCTCTCGTCGTCTCGGTAACCAACAATATATTACGTTCAGATAAAAAGTATACTGTAGTACTTGCTTAAAAAGTGTTCAGTAAACACTATGATGAGCTAACAGTCATTTCAAATATTAAGTAAGAACGACTTTTCACAAAAGAAGATGTCAAATCCCTGCATGTACTTGTCGCATTTAATGCTATAGCTATTGGCTGTTCCGGACGTGAAATTGGAAAGTTGTGTACAATTGGAAAATTGGAAATTGACTGTTTCATATATAATCCGTCTGAAATCCGGTGTGTAGAAAAAGACAAGTTTCCGTACTAGCATATTTTACAAATAAGTTTACACGAGTAAGGCCTTGAATGGGGAAAAGCATTGAAGTCCTCTTATCACTTTATAAATCAAATTGGGTGAAAAGCATCAATTCCTCTTATCACTTTATAAGTTACCATTCAAGATAGAAACGACTATCGTTTAAATTTTAATTAACGTAATTAAAAGTTAAATAATTTTTTATTTGGGGGTTGGTTGGAGTATTGATTTTGATATGGATAATTGTTGGGATTTGTGCAATTAAAAGGGTAATTAGAAGAATTTTGGGTGTTATAAGGGTTGTTGTTTGGATCCATTTTGTCACAGAAGAGTGAAAAAAATAAAACCAAGAATTTATGAGAAGTAAATGGAAAATTATTGTGAAAATATTGTTTTTTTTTTCCTGTGTCCAAATCTAATGAAACAAGTCTCTATTTATAGAGTATGAAAATGATGAATTAGCGATGTAATTTTTAATTTTTTAAAAAAGTAATATCATATCAACAATTATATTTCAATAATGTAGATGTCCAATTAACACATAAACTGTTGAATTTTATTTTCAACACCCCCATTGTAAATGGTCATTTTTTTAACTGCAGATTATTTGTCTTCTTGTGGGTAATGCATGAGAAATACTGTAATAAATTGTATACCTTTTTTTATGCTCTTCACCCTTAATCTGGACCTGACCAGCTAAATATTTGAAATCCCTTTATTCTGCTTGTAAATCTGAAACCGCTAATAACCGAATATTATTTAAAACAAGCCCGATTAAACCATCTCTTCAAGTGTTTATCACAATTATGGGTCAGGGTTTCGAATTGAGGGAAACATAATTATGGTCTATCGATGCTTGTTAATATTTAGGAGTTTAATGGGTAAGGTGTCGGTTTAGCGATATCCTCTTTCCTTTTGGTCTGGATCTCGTTATTAAATTATGATTCCGGTTATTTCTTAGTGTTGTAAATATACGTACACTATACATATGTACGTATACTACATTGGGAATGTACGTACATTTGGGGTCTTATTAAACGGGCACCATGGAAAGTCGAAAGGCCGCGTCGTTTCGAGGTGTCGTTAACAGTAAATATTTTGATTGCTCCCAACTGTCGTCTTTCCTAACACGGTTTACAGTAAGAGAGATCTAGAATCTGAGATCACCATGAGCTTCAGAACTGATCGTATTGCTGAACTGGACCGCGACAGACGGAATTGGTGTTGGTGTATCCACGCCAAGGTGTTGAACGCTTGGTCGATTCGCGAATGCTTCATAAAACGGGTTCTCCTACTTGTGGATGAAGAGGTTAGTTAAACAAGTCTGTCTTATTTAGCTAAATCCTACAGTTTTTTATGTATAACAATTTATCTGTTATGAAGGGTTCCACAATCGAAGTGGCGTATCTACAGGGTCAATACCCAAATATCCCGCCAAACCCTGAAATCGGTTCCTGGTACGATATTCGGGAGTTTAAATTAATCAATCCAACTCTCAAGGAGAGGAATACTCATCACCCATACCAAATCAAGTTTACGCATGAGTCAACCATGGATGTGATCGAACCTTTGAATCAAAAAAATTACTTCCGCTTCGAGGATATCCATGATATAACTAGTGGAAAAGTTGCTCATCCCGTATCTTTCGGTATGTTTTATCTAAAATTTCTTTAACATGTATATATTAATGTCCGTTAAATTTTGAACTTGCGATGGTGGCTGAGATTTATTTAGTGGTCGTTTAGGGTTCTAGTTTAGAATGTCGGTTTTAAGTGTATCATTTGCAAAAGTACAAAATAAACGTTACATCTATAAATTTTGATATTCCGCGCTAGATGTTTGTGGGTGCATCGTAAATGTGGACGTCATAAGAAGACACAGCGATGGCAGGTGTATTGAAGTTGTCTTCACTCTCCTCAATGGCAGGTTAAGGACCTATTATGCTATAAACATAGTAATAGACAAATATATATTTGAACTGCATAGATTTAACTTTGTTAGCTACTGTGCGTTAATGCAGGAATGAAAGTGTCAAATGTCGTCTCACAGACTTCTATGCCAATCAATTCCTAACTGCTTGGGAATCACATGGATGTCATGTTCTCCACAAAACCGAACCAGTATTTTGTGTCTTCCGGTTCTTTAAGGTTGGGAGTTATGAAGGTACGTCAGATTAAATTGATATTATGATAGAAGCATGTACATGTAATTTGTCTAGCAACTCAATTACGTAAATGGGTGTAGGCGTACCATGTCTTGTACACACCGAAGCGTCTTCTAGAATCTTCATTCGAGCAGATTTCGGAGGACTTCGACATCACAAGGATATGTAAGTTGATATTATATTAATATTTGGTTTGAAAGCGTATGTGTTCATATCTGTTCACAGTCTCACATGTATAAATTTTTTTTTTTTTTTTACTTATAGAAGTGAGTTTGCAGCACGTTACCACATTCACAATGTGAGGGGACACGATGGGACAACAATTGAAACAATTGTCCAGGAGGGAGAAAGATCCGGAACCCATACAGAAACAAGGCAGACGTTCGTCAGACTGTCCGGGGTTTGAGGAATGAAAGATGACTAGAAATAGAAATCAAATGTTGTTTTCTATTTCAAAATTTGGTTTAATTTAGTCAGAATATGTACAATGATGGTTTATTTTTTTAAACCGTACTCTGTCCTTTTATTTTTTATTCTAATATTTATTGAAATTGATCTAGAAAATAATATGTAGAATTTCTCATATTAAAATTGTTAGTTTAGAATCTATTCCACAAAAATATTTTAGTTAATCGATAGAAAATGACATTCTTTTTTATAATGACCAAATAAAATGTACTAAGTTCCTATTTATAAAGTTAAATAAATGACGGAATGCTTGTACTATCTCCTAATAATAAGTAGAATCTTTAATGTTGTATTGTTTTATCAGAAGGATAATTTATTCCCCACACCATACTTGACTTACGTTGGGAGTCATAATATATTGTGGTACTCGTCTACGTACAGAAGCTTAAATAATCGTACCATCAAAGCAAGTGAATAGCAACCCTTTGGATTGATCTCGTTGAGAGGAACTGGATACACATCAAATAAACTTAATGATGAGAAATCTATCATATCTAAAGCAACAATAATTACGACTCTCTTCGAAGTTGTCACATCAGAGAACCTACAAATGTCATAGTCTAGGCTTAGGGTTAGCTGATGGTTGAGTTACAGCCCATATTTAACGAATTCGAATATAATGAATTTCAAATCCGATAACACGAAACTGACACGTGGTTAGTAATTCTAATCGAGTAGGCGTGCATGAGAGCTCATATACCTAAAATGGGTTCCTTCGTAATTAAGTAGTTAACAATTGGACCGATCTAAAACGACGTCATATAGAAACTAGTATAAATTTACAGGATTTTTGCCAAACTCCACAACCACATCTCACATCGTAGGTTTTATTAGTGGGCAGGCGGCAGTTTCCGTCTATTTGGTTCTGCACATATTGCTATTAGTTTACTTAACTCCCAAAAAATGGCGACTTCTAGCCGTAAGAAGATTGATCTGCCAGACGAGATCTTGATAAAAATAGCCAAGCATCTCGCAATTGATGGGTTCTGGCGCCTTGGCCCATTATTTAAGGCTGGTCGGCGAGGAGTGGATACGGTGCTTGACCCAGAAGTTCTGAAGGTTACCAGCATCTACCACATCTGTGAACATCCTCCTTCATTCCAAACGACAAGGAATCCAAATGGTAAACACCAGGAAGAAGGGATTCACAGGCGTATTTTCAAAAAATGCTTGGAAGCAGGGAACAGAATAGCAATCTACAACGAGGGTATACGGATCGTTGCCGAGGAGCGAGACATTCAGCGCGGTATCGCACTACTAAAAAACAACGTTCCTGAAGATGCCGAGTCCACTCTTGCATGTGGAATTTTCTCTATGTTATATGGGGACGAGCAGATGGCGGTTTGTTTTCTTCACCAATTTGATGCACATCACTATCCACTCCAATCAGAGGGAGTACGGCTTATCGGGGATGATCTGTTCCAACGGTTGAGTATGTTTAAGACGGCGCGTAAAAACACGTACAAAGATTCTTTTGTATATCCATCCAGTTCGTTGATCCCTTTCCCGGACTGTGCCATGAGTAGTTGTTTGAGATGGGGCAGGTTATCGACCGACACACGTTATTATGACATCATATGTGTAAATTGCGGAGTGTCGTGGGTGGCCAAATCTATTTGTGAAATCCTCTAGGTGTATCATCGGTTCCCTTCTGTGTTGCGTTATCCTCGCCACGTATGTTTTCATTAGATAATTAACTTACTATGTAATGAAGATGTTAATTAACGTGTATGCCAATATCTGTCGTTATGGTCGTTTTGCTCCTTTTGTTCCGAAAATGTCTACTAGATGTCGTATTGCTTATTATACTCTGCAAAAAGGTCTAAAATGGCTATTCCCTAGCTTTGAACCCACCGACTAGACGACGTGTACTTAGTTTCACCGGGCAAACACACAAAACTATCAACAGTGCCGGCCCAACCAATTTTGGCCCATTAACAAACATTAGAGAAAAACCGAACCGGACAACCCGATTTTTGGTTATCGGAACAATCCGAAAAATTGAAGTGTAACCGTTCGGTGCAATTGATTTGGGAGATCGGTTTTTGGTTCGTTTCGATTCGCTAATTGGACCGATCGGTTAATTAGTTTCTGCAGCCAGATATAAGCTTAACCCTAATTCTTTAACCCTAATTTTGTTTCTCTTCTTCTTCCCCTCTGCCTCCTGCGATTCTGAGAGAGAAACTTCACCAGTTCATCTTGTTCTCCTTCTTATCTCATCAACTCAATTATCATCTTCACATCTCTTCTCCTTAATCAATTTATCATCTACTACATCCTCTTTCATTCCCTGAAATATAGGTAGTGGTTAAGAAATTATCATTTTCAGATTCAACCTTTAACCACAAGATTCTTAAAGGTAAGCTCTTATGCTTTATCCTTATTTGATTATTCGTTTGATTATTTTCTCAAATAAGCTCTTCCTATGTCTCGATAACATCGATTTAGAGAACTTTAGGGTTGAAATTTGAACTTTGAATTTCAGAGATTTCATTATGCTTCTGGGTTTGTTACTTTGTTTAGGGTGCTAGTGTTGTATTTGTGTTCCTCATCTTTTTGAAGATCTATACTGTTCTTTGTTGTTTGATGATTTTACTTTTAGTGGTTTATGTAATCAATTTTCATGGGGTTTGATGATGTCAGGTGATAAATGGACATTATGGAACCGTCAATCTTCATTGTCTCAGATAACCATCGTCGCCGAGCTACCACAACTTGCCGCCGAGACATCATGTCTCGAAAACCCTAATGTTTAATGGGCTGGGTTTCTTTTTAATTGGTCCATTACTTTAGTAGTTTCTAAATTTTTATTTGTTAATTCAGCCTATTACCTTATTTTTTAAATTTATTCGGTTCAAATTAACGATAGCGATATCCTCTGTCCTTTCGTTCTTAATGTCTGCTTTCGCAAACACGACGCCAGTCGAGTATAACGATGCGGAGTATGGGATCCCGACTGTTTGCTACTGTGGTGAAAGGCCATCCCTACAACCTTCTTTTAAAAGGACAAACCCAGGGAGGCTCCACTACAATTGTAGTAATAGAGAGGTAAGTGACGTATAGTTTCCCCGAGGTTCATTAAAGATCATATTTATTTGCATAACTTGAGGTTTTCGTTTAAAAATTTTTAAAAAATAATTGCAGGATGGGGACTATCACATTTTTAAATGGTGGGATGAAGCTATGATGGAGGAACTGAAAACAGTTAAGGAAGATCTTCTAAAGTTAACTAGTTTGAATCAAATGCGTGAAGCGCTTCAGGGACAAAAAGAGGGGATTGCTAACATCTTAAATATGCACAAGGAAAATCAGATGGAGTTGGAAAGGATGAAGGCGTTGATTGCGTTGAAGAGTGATGGATTAACTATGGAATTAAAACTGACCAATGTGTTTGTTGCGACTTTGGTTATACTAGCAACAATGACCTATTTTTTCAAGTAGTTTGGTCGTTTTATTAGTAGTACTTTGGGTTGTGGTTTAACTGTTTAACATCAACTTTTAAACGTTATATTTGGTTTAGTCACATTTTTTAATCGTCTAAAAACAAAGACTGTTTGAAACGTTGTCGTGTTAAACAATTATCGACCAAACCATTGAAATTAAACATAAACATATGTACACAAAGGTACACATACGTCTAACATTAAAGGTTGGCAGTATTAGGAAGATGCTTACCAAATAAAAATAAATATATATAATTAACCATGCGTAATACAAACAAACATGTTACATCAAATTATTCCTATCAACATAAGATAGATTATTGGGATGTAGGTAATGAAGATAATATAAAGAGTTCAGCAACGTGATTTAGAAGTTTGGAATGTAAGCAACATTGACAAATGGAAACATAGGCTACAAATCGTCGTCAGTCCGCTCGCGCTGGTCGAAGTATTCCAACCGGAGTTTGAAATCTCTAACCTCAGGGAAGGGTGGTTCAAATATCACTTTAGAGACACCCGGTTGACCAACCACTTCCATCCCTCCTGCGGTGTGGAAAATAAGGAAAAAGGGTTACCAAAATTAGTTTTATGCAGCACTCTTATATTTAAAAGGTGATTGAATCATTTTAAATACGTTTGCCTAATCCGTACCTCCATCCTTAAACTTGGGCCTCCAAAATCGCAAGACTACAACTGGTTTGCCTCCGCATAGCCAAAAATTATGGGCGAAAACATCAACCATTTCATCATAAGCCACCCATTGCAAGTGATGACCCCTACCCACAGAGACACCTTACGTTAATAACCCGGTATATATTCAAAGTGTGTGAAAGCTAATAATAGCGAAAACGACTCACTCAAGATTCGTCAATGAAAACCGTATCAACCGGGTTCTCTCGGCAAAACGTGGAGCAGTTGGATCGTCCACCAATATTCTTCGTTCGACGTGAGTAACTTGCCCCATCGTGTCTATGGTGTCATGTCATTAGAATTATGGTACTGGATATGATATTTAAAAATGAACAACACAATGCAACGTTACCTAAGCAGCAGTTCTGGGTCCAACGAGGCCATCGTTTGTAAATTTGGTCGAAGGGGACGTAGTCGATGTAATGATTGGTCGACAAGCAACGAATGTTGTCCACAACCGTGTCAGCAGTGAATTTGATCCGGTAGTTGGAAGCCGCGACCTTCACAGCGGATGTGTCGTCAGTGACGACGAAATTAGAGAAGGTTTTCCACAAACCCTCCTCAATCCCCGCACAGAACTGGGGCACCAGGTCCTCGCTGATTGTTGCCTGCATCTTATCTCCCTACGGTGGGGCAAAAAGTTCAACCATGATGTACATGAATCATTTAATATTAAGTGCATATAATATGCTGTTGAGAGGAGTCACTTACGAAAACATCCGAAACAACCATTTCAAAGGTGACGATGTTCGCTTCTCTCTTTCTCCACTTGCGGATGATCTTAACAGAAACCTTCCAATCAGAACGCCACGTGTGGAGATCGGAGAGCCTGTCGAAATGCACCATGACTTTGTTGCACTTATGTTTACTTTGTGATGTGGTATTTGGGTTTTTGAGAGACGAATACATACTTCACCGGGTGTGTATTTGTCTTCTTATATAAGCAGCAAACAAACACAAATGGAGTATCCATATTGTGGCTTTTCAAACGTCGTGACTGCATTCCATACAGATACATCGCATTTAGATAATTAACACGTGTAACTGCCGGTTAAGCGAAGACGATACATCGCTCGCACTACTTAATTATGAACCTATAGTCGATGTTATATATTGGCAGAAAATATATTGGTTCATTTAACAAACCAATTCAATTCCAAACTTTACTAAAAGGATTTTGGAATAGTGAATTTTGAATAAAAATATTTAAAGAAAAGCTCAGCCATTGCACTGTTTATAAAAAAAAATATTTTAAAATAGTTTAGTGGTAGAGGCAAAATCTTCGTTATTGATAATAGATGGAAACTGAGGCCTCAGTTGCGACGGCGCATTCGGATGTCCGATAGGGTTGTTTTACATCCCGATTTTTTAAATTAAGGTGTTTAGATCTGGGATTACTACTACAAAACGACACTCCATAGAAGTCGGGGTCGGAACATTTAAGGAAGAAGAGATTACAGAGGTCGGGTGAAATCAGAAAAAGGCGACTAGTTTTGATCCCTCTTTCATCACCGGTGTTGAATCAGAAGGTAAGTGTTTATCTTGACTTCTTACTTTAAATTGGAAGAGAGATTGTTCCCCCAAATTCTATATTAGGTTGGAAGAGTATAAAGCAAAAACATTTAAGAATCGGATTGAGTAGCCCAGGATGTGAAATCGACAAATAGTTGTGTATTTGTGGCGGGCAGAGGATAAGTAACCCTAATCGTCAACAGAATTGAACTTTGGTAGACAGTGGTATTAGGGTTAATTGGTTTAGTGTACGTACATACTAATATGTACGTTACTTCTTGGTGATAGGATGGATCCCAAGGCTGTAGAGATCGTTCCTCAATTGAGCTTGGATCTACCGAGGAGGTTATTTGCTCTTGACCATTACCCTCTTAAAACCAAGATAATGCATATTCAAAACCGGAATATCTTTCTACAATATCGAGGGTGCTGAGTGGAACAAAAGAAATGGAAAACTTGTTAGAGTCTCCATTTGGGCAGCTTTTTCGTATCCCTGCTAACAAGATCTCGTTCTCCTGTAAACTGGTTCATGGATTTGTTTGCCGTCAATTGGTGACCAAAAAGCGGCATGAGATGTGGATTGTGTTTGGTGGCAATCCAATCAAGTTTGGATTACAGGAATTTGCAGAGTTGACAGGTCTCGAATGTGGAAATTATCCAAAAAAGAGAGATGTGGAAAGAGCTACAAAAAAGGATAAAGGATGTAAGACTGTTTGGGAAGTACTATTCGGGGAAAACATAGAACCAACGATCTCCGAGTTGGTAAAAAGGTTGGAGACTGAGGAAATGGAAACGTGGCAGAAACTAGCTTTAGCGCTGATAATAATAGTTGATGGAGTTCTAACATGCACCACGCAACCAGCAAAACCAGATCCGAAGACAGTGGAGATGACCAAGAATATTGATTTTTTTTTTCAAATATCCATGGGGAAGGTTGTCATTTGAACGGACGCTGGAGACTATTACAGGATTTAAATGTCCAGCAGACGTAGACAGCTTAGTAAAAACTTTCAAGCAACAATCATTTGCTGTTCATGGATTTCCTCTAGCACTCCAGCTGCTGGCGTTCCAATCTGACGTTCAAGATCAGGCGTTTACTCAAAGATCGATCCACAATCTGGCTAAAATGCGGCCAATCAAGATAGCAGACATCTTCGCATGCGAGGCTGCTAAAGAGGTACGTACTTGGTTGATAAAATACGTAAACGACCTGAAACCATAAGTTTCGTAAAATGTATATATTTTTGTAATCATATTATAGGTGGTTATTAGACGGATGGTTGGTAGTGGGGAGCATTGTGATAGTGGAGAATTGACATGGCGTGACGAAGAGGAAGACCATCAAGTTGACAACATTAAAAATCTTATTAAAGCTGGTCACAAATGGGATGAGGCAATATGGAAAGGAGGAGATGATAGGTGTCCAAAACAGACACGTCCCGAAGAGAAAGGTATTAAAAACATTTATACATTACAAAGGGCTTCACTATAAATTTAATTTAAAAAAAATAATTGTTAATTGGTGATATAGTTACAGTTGACTGTCGGAAGAGGAAAAGAGAGACCGCAACAATTGACAATAAGAAAGAGAAGAGGACGAGAAATGATGTGCGACCGGGGGGTACGCCCATTGTTGATGAACGTTTGGACGATGAACAATTTTGAGAGGTATGCGGCGGAACTAAGCCGGTTCTACAGGAAACAAGAAGCACTGATAAAGGAAAATCAGGCAAACATGGAGATTTTCGTACGTACAGAGATCCGGAAGGAGATAAGAGCTGCACTATTGGAGGTTAAAAGAAACGAACATGGGGAACCTTCTTACGCTTCGCATACAGTTTCAGAGAAGAAGTATTCAAAAAAAAGAAGAGGGAATACTATCAAGTTTCGAAGAATGAGTTCAGTAATGGTTATGAAAAAAAAGGGAGGGAAGGTCAGAAACAAGGGATGCGCTGACAGTGCTAAGGTTGAGATGACAAATAGCTTAAGGGTTGTAATCTTTTCACTACTTACATATATTAAATTATGTTGCTATCGTGGTGTGCACAGGGTGATCGGAATACTGATGGTTCGAAGGATGCCATAGATGGTCAACACTCTGTCTGTGGTGATTCTTTAGTTGGCGTCCAGGTAATGGACAACAAGATCCTCTTTAGAATGCGACTCAATCAACTTAATGGGGGTGTTTTTGCTTATGCACCTATCATAAACGCTTTATATATTTGACCGTAGGATATAACCCGTACTCATATTAATGATTGTGGAACCGATAATAACGATTGTGGCATGAACGAACCATCCCCGGACAATGGAGTTAATGAGTGTCGCCAAGATTATGACGCGGGGGACATTCCTGTGGAGCTATCACCAACTAAAACCGTTTGTGATAGCTCCATTGGTGATAGCTCCATAGGAATGTCCCCCATGTAAGTATTTGACACGGAATGAAGATTACAACACTTTTTTCGTAATAAAGCATTGTCCACCTTTAATTGAACAGATATTGCTGCAGCTGAAGTGCCACGGAGGGGACATAAGACGTCAGGAAGGCGAGTCAGATGAGGGTTGTAACAAAAACGAAATACCTGTAGAAAATGAAACTGCAGTTGACGGTCAACAAGAGGCAAGTGTCTAACTTTGAGGATTTCGATTATTTGTGACAATCGTGTACGTAAGTATGAATCTATGTACGTACATCCTATTAGGCCGAATTCCAAGCACTACAAAAGGAAAGCGATGGAGAGGAGGGCTGTAAAGAGACTAGAGGTCAACCAGATCAAAGTCCCGGTGAGGAATGTATTCCCGGTGACTCAAACAATTTAGTGCCGCATTCGGTTATTTATGTGGATGAAACAGGACGGGCAGAAGAACTGATAATGCAGATAAGTGCGAGTCAACCATCCGAAGCCATAGTGATAAAAGCAGGGTCGGTTTCATACGACCCTATGGAAGATGTCGCTGATGGGGAATTCGCCAAATTCACCGAGTTGATAAACCAAGATAATGTGTAAGTGTAGTATATATTACTCAGATGACATAATTTATATGCTCAATCATTGATATAGGATAGGGAAATTACAAAAATTCGCAGGGTACACACCATTTTCGGATTCCGCAAGGCAGATAGCCTATCCTTCTCTACTCTTATATCGTCCCAAAAATGGTTCCATAGTCAGGTACATATTTTAAACTTTAGCTACACGCTTTAGGTGTGTTCATGGTCTCTTGTTGGATTTAAATTCGACCGGTTTACGTTTAACTTCATCTGCAGCACATGGAGATGATTGCCCTAGCGTTGTGGCACAAAAACGGAGAGGAAATTATAAAACAAAGGACCGTAATTTTGGACTCCGTTCTCTTTTACGAGTTGACAAGAAGGTTCACTGCATTCAACAGGTCCAAGGCGAAACGGAATTTCAGGTGGGAAAAAGTACTCATTGACATCGTCAATGGGGAATGGATGCACCACGAACCAAGGTTGAAGTGGGTTACAGATGTCGACGTTATATACGCTCCAATGAACTGGAAATCTAAGCATTGGGTAGGAGTGGGCATAAATCTTAAAACGAAACATGTTTCCATTTACGATCCTTTGATGCGCGTCTCCAGAGAAACTCTTGAAATGTCTCGGATGAAGCCGGTGATTATGATGATACCGTACCTACTTCAGAGGGTTATCGATGTCAATTACCCTCTCCATCCATTTACCGCTGAAAGGGTTAGCCAAGTAGGACAAAACTTGAGGACGGGAGATTGTGGACCTTTTACTATGAAGTTTTTATAACTGTTGAGCATGGGTAAACCGATGACTGATTGCTTGAAGATCACAGACAACAATATTGACAATTTCCGAAAGAAGTTCGCGATGGACGTCTACGAAGCTAGTATTGGCCCGATATATTAAGTAGCGAGTAAACATTCTTCCTGGTTGTTCTTATTACTTTCACGCAGGTGGTCCATATGATCAGTAACAGTCTGTTAGGATGAGTTTGCTTCGCTGACTTCGAATACAATTTAATTGCCTCGCTCATCATATCTTACCTCTAACTACAATTGTATGTAGGATTGCCAGTAGGGACAATTTAGTGTGCTCAAAATGGAGAGAAACTAAGTCTATAACATCTAAAATAAAGTATATAACGTTAGAGCATCGATTGTACGTACACTGATGAATATATGTACGTGTGTACACAGACCATAATAATGTCATTACGCAATTGATGGTACGTACACATCTGATAAAGTCCTAAAATATACTAATACTGGTTAGAAAGACGTCATAATTATACATATCTACACCCTGCAATATACAAATAACACAACACCTAAAGAGGGTTTACAAACAACCGATAGGAGCTATGTGAGTGACCAGACCTCGGATAATCTAAGAACGACATCCTCAAATCCCACATGTTACCAAAAAGATGACCAAACACGCATCTTCTTTTAGCAACACGCGTAAAACCAATCTTCAATTTTTGCAAAATCATACTGCTCCGGTAATGTACATGGAACCTAACTTCTTCAACTTTTGGGTCCCGAGTTGAACTCAGCTTCCGGATAATCTATTGTCTCCGACGTAGCATCTAGTTGCAGAAAGCAGTCTCGGTCTGGGACCTCATCATACACTTCTGCAGCAAGTTTCATCCTAATCGAAGGCATGGCCGCATCACATAGGCCTGTGTAGTTTAGTCCAAGAGCTATACACTCTAAGCACTTCAACGTGTACACACCACAGTCACCTTGTTGATAGTTCTGTGGGAGTGTTTTCACCAGGTAGTAACTAAATGCCGCCGCCCCGATATGCTCATCTTTGTACCTCCGGTTATATGCTTGTATCAAGCGTGGGATCATCTTTGCGAAGGGTTTGCACTTCTTCTGTAGACTCTCGTCGGTTCTACCGCTGTTTATGCTATCGTAAACTCTTAGCCTCCGCTGGACTAAGTCAGCTTCGATGGCTACCCAATGGTTGTTATCGAGGTTGTATGGGAAGAGCAGGGTGTCTACATCGTCAACCCACACCTTGTTTGTCATTCCGTATTTTGGCAGCCTTCCCACGTACGTCTCAAAATAACCTTCTCCAAAAACCCATTGATTAGAGGCTTCCATTTTAGGGAATTCGAATGCCCACATACTAACAAACAAAGGATCGAGAAAAGCAATCCGATCTGTTTTATATGGGGATGGCGTTTGCGTCCCCCTAATACGGAACATATGCATACATGTAACCATGTGCTGCAACACGAGTGACATCTATCAGGCATTAGTATACCATAGTTAACTGCGTCGCATCCCATAACCAGCCGAATGTTGTAGTTGGCCACAATTGTTTAGGGGTCAGGAGGCGAAAATAAAATTCGGCATTTCCAGTGCAAGGTACTTTAGCCCTGAATACCAAAATTAACAAATCAGTTATAGATCGCAGTCCTCAAATCCGAATATAGACACTAATTATATACAACTCTAAATGAAGACTTACAAATCATCAGTTAGGAAGGACATCAGCTTTGCAATTTTCTCAGAACTTGCCTCACTAAAAGGATCGTACACTGCGGGAGATAGGACTACAATGTGGCTTTCACGTCAGGTCATTAATGCAGCTCGCATTGATTCGTCATTAGGGTTTAACCCTATGTTAGTGCCCACTGGATCTACTAATAGAAGATCAAGCTCTCTTGATGGAGGAAACACCTTTTGTAACAAATATCCAAAATACCTGGCTTTCTCCTTATCTTTCGCTGTATGAGACGATGCAGGAGTGCTGGTCCCCTCGGTTAAATCTACAAAAGGTTCGCACTTTTGATCCGACAAGCCAGGGTTACCACCACTTACCGGATGGATAACATTAATAGGAACGGGTTGAGCACCTGCTCCATCTACTTTGTCATTATACTTTGCTCTTTTATCACCTTCCTCTGTCTCCCAACTCTGTACTCTTTTGCCACGCTGTACATTGTCTACCATCATGCGAGGAATTCGCTCTACACTGTCCTCTGGTTCGATTTTAATACTCCCTGACCACATGACCTTATCCTTAATGGCTAACGGATTCCTAACACAACTAGCAACTTTATAACCATCCTTGTCCGAATGCTTTAACTGATATAGCCATGACTTGAAACAAAAGACATGTATTTGACGTTATATACAAGACATTTGAAATATAATATACCGCTGTTAAACAAGAGACAAAGTATACAAATTGCTAAATTGTGTGTACGAAATAAATCATATATCAAAATAATTACAAAATTATACAACTTCACAAAACTAAAATTGATATTGTTTCCTCGAATAGATAAATACAAAGACTTCATACTGAACAATAGATATATAATAACAATTTTATCAATACGGTACGCAGATCATACCTCCTCTATTTTTTGTGAGTCATTTCTTAATGTAAGAGGTTCTTGCGTATGCGCTCCTCCATCCGTTGTGTTGATAACAACTTTCTTCAATAGTTGAACGTCACTCTCAAAGTTACCCATCCTACTCTCCATACCTTGAAGTTTGAACACAACTTCCGCTATTGCTCTAGAAAACGATATCTGAATATTATCCATTTTTGCCCCTAGTGTTTCAACCATAGTAAATAACCTTCCACTACCATCTTCACCCTGCACACCTGAATGCTTATCTCCAGACGCCTTCTCTGCTGAACATTTGTCCCCAACACTTTCTTTCTGCTCCTTCGCATTATTGGGGACATTACGGATGCTGGTTGGGGCTGTTTCAAGGAAATCATCGTCACTTACCCCTGCAACATGTTGCCTCCTCTCCCTCTTCTTCGTATGTTCCCCCTTCCTTTTTTTTACACAATCCCATTCTCTTTCATCCACTTCGCCATTGATCACGTCTAACAGCAGATTATCCAGTTTCTTCTTCAAACCTTCTCCTACACCATACACACAATACTGTCCTGGCCAATCTGGATATATGTACTCCAAAGGTTTAGGTACTAAATGCTTCACCTGAAGCTGCATTTCAGATAGCATAACTTTTAATAATCTATCTCAAAGAAAAAATGCAGACAAATAATGTATATTGAAGGCATACCTCCCCATTATTAAGGAGTTTGCTCCCGGATATGAAGGATTTGATATCCTTCCTTGGCCTCCCTCCTCTCCACCTTAACAGAGGAAAATCTACACCTTCTCTTACATTCCCGTAGCTAGCCCCCAGCACCTTCACGGTCTCAAATGCCCATATCAGCAATACATGGACACATCCATGGAGGGTATAAGCATTGTTAGGTAACCCAAGGACTTTGATGGAATCAACTAAACTCTTGAATCCAACCCTACCCCATTGAAAACTCTCAAATGCTTCTTCATTCAACGCCCTTTTAGCGTATTCCAGAGGTATTCAACTGTTCCTTGATAAACCAAGCACTCCAACATGAACAAGATACAACCGAACAATCTGCGTCTTCATTTCATCAGACCACCCACAACAGCTTCTCAAACCCTCAACTAGCTCCTCCCAGTTGGGTCCATTAAAAGCTTGCACCTTTAAAGCCGCCCATAAAGGTGTATGATCGACTTGAAACTCTGTTTCATCAATCATCTCACAATTCAAACCACTAATTTCTTCATATTCATATAGAGAGAACCTCAGCGGCTTCCTCCAACCAAAAACCATACCTCCGATGGAATGTTTATTGCCAATTGATTGGACAATAGATAATGGATGGTCTTCCCACAAAACAGATAGTCAGATTCGGCTAGATCCAATAGAACTCCCAGCTGCGAATTCTTTCTTATTTTGTCATACACCTCATCACCAACAAAGCCTTTCAAACCAGAAATATTGGACAAACTACAATCGTGGTGCATGCTTCTCATCGGCAGTGGAAAATTACCAACCCCATACAACCTACTTGGATACCTCTTGCTTGACCCCATATCTACGACAGAAGCTTTAGTTTAGTTATTATTTCAATATCACAAAACATTTGTTGCTTAGATTAGCAACGAAGCAACATGAAGTCACACAAATATCTTCCGAAAAACAGAGCTCAACAACATACAGAAAACTAACATACAATATACAAGGCCTACTATGTAATACTAGGGTATAAAAAAACAGTAAGCAATAGAGACTAAACCACGATATAGAAATTTACCTCTGAGCAAATGCTATATTTCCCTCCTCCTCTACTTCAAACCACCTCGCCGTCAACTCGCCGTCAGTGGTCCTCCAGCCAAACGTCCTCCACACATATTCTTTTCACGCCGCAAGCTATCTAAAAATAGCTGATCTCAACCTAACAATCGTAAGACAAACAACACAAAGATTCAAGGGGTCGACTTAGGTTTATGATCTTTTTATTTTCCCCTTTTAAGATCTTCGTTTTAAAAGAGAATGGCATAAATCGTAATAAAACACACAACTCATATATAGAAGTAATTTGCAAACTTTTATGTGTTATTCTAGTAAGACAGAAATCTCAACGTGTTAGTCTAGTAATAAACCTACTTTTATGTAATATTCTAGGTAATTTCCCTAAAATTATTGTATACAGAATATTCCTCATTTCAATGTTTAAAGCAATTAAAATAATTAAAAAATATTAAAATTTTACCAAAAACATTTTTTCTTGAAAGATAAATATATTAGTTGGAGAAATGAATGTAAAATTATTGGGTAGGAGTTACATTTGAGTTAAATGTAGAGTTAAATGGAGTTAAATGCCTTTAAAAGTGGGTTAATTATAAATAAATATCTTATTTTATTTTTGATTTAAAAGAAAAGGAATACCAAGTGGCTCAATCAAAATTTAAACTTACACTTTTTGATTGTTTTGTTGATATAAACTCAACATTCACACATAATATTCCAAATTGAAAATATTACTTTTGAAGTGACAAACTAAATTAGTTCTTTTTTTTTAAACTATATGAACTTCAATCTAAAGATTTTTTAAAACCCCAAGAATAACTTCAATCCTTTTGTTTTTTTTTTTTTTTCACTCATCAATTTAATTTATAGTGCTAGATTTCATACTAATGGTTTCATCTTTAGAGGATTTAGTTAAATGGTATTTTAATAATTATATTATTTTATTTATTTCACTATTTTCATTTTGCTTAAATCAAGAAAATCAATTTTTTTATAATTAAGTTCTTTTTGTTTTCAAAAACCTCAAATCTTAAATAATATAAATATTATATTGATCCTTACATATTTATCTATTGGATCACAAAACAAAATAGACTTTACAAAATAAAATAGCCTTTATAAATGGATAATTATATTGATCATTCTAAATTATTAAAAATGATACAAGAATATGTGAGATAACCATAGTACATAATAGAGAATTAGAGATGGATCTTTTCAACTTCATGACCTTATTGTATGGTGAATATTGTCAGAGTATGAAAAATAATGACTTATAAGATGCTAATCTAAAATAGATAATGAAGATAAACCTTTTAAAACAGATTCTCAAATAAACTTGATTTTTTGTTAAAACCAACATATGTGAATTTAAATTTAGCTATAGAAATTTTAAAAATAAATATGAATAGATTAGAAAGGCAAGAAATATAAAAGAAATTTTTTATTTTTATAAAAATAAAATAAAAATTGAAAACAATGTTAATTATATATAATACTTTCGAAATTAAAATATAGAATCAAACTCTTACAACACATATTCGATATAACAACATTTGATATTGGTGAGAGAGGAGGAGAGAATGATTACTTATAAGATGATAATCCAAATTAGATAATGGAGATGAATCTTTAAATATAAAAATAATGTAAAATATATATATATCATGTAGTCTCTAAAATTAAAATTTAGCACTAAAATTTTACAATGATATTTCATTTGGTTTTTTGTAACCCATACAACAAAAATAAGAAATTGAAAACATAACAAAAAATGATTTGAGATCTTGTGGAAGAGATGAAAGAAGTGGAAGAGAATGAGAGAATGTGAAAATGAGAAAGTAAAAGATGTCAATATGAGAGAATGAGACAATGCTTATTTATATGATAAGAATTGATGGAAGTTACATTTAGAATTATTGGAGTTACAAATATTATTTATTGTGTTTGAATAAAATTAAGTGGTAGAATATGATTAATGCATAATTTATTTTATTTTCAGTTATAATTTTATTTTAATGTATGAATTAAATGTATTGTGTTAATTGAGTCTTAAATATTATTTAAAGCAATTAAACAATTCGAAAGCAAAAAAAAAAAAAATAGAAAGTATTAAATGAAAATCAACCAATAAGGAGATCAAAACGTTACTTTTCTATTTATGATTCTCATAGATTTTACTGTTTTATTCTTCTCTCTGCCATATCTCAACCTCTACCGTGAAAAAAAAAAAAAAAAGTTTCCAACTCTTCAATACATGATATTTGTGTAATCAGAAAAAATGTCCAAATGCTCTCTTGGTGTTTCATGATATTTGTCATAAGCCTAATCTTTATATATAGAGATCTTTACACTTAATACCGTAATTTTAAAAAGGAGTTGCAGATTTGTAATTTTAAAAAGCTCCAGAGGTTATAAAATCAATGCCACTGGTGCGGTGGTGCCTAACGTAGTCATATATTGTGTCGCATGTCACTTATGTCAGCTTGTAGGATCCACAGAGAGTTTGAATTAGGTGAATTTGCAGCCAAACACACCTTCGGGCTAGTACGTGATCATGATGGGCCGTTTGTGTTGACGTCCAATATACACGCTGAAGAACAGAGATGGAAGAAACGTAGCAAAAGAATGTGTTCAGGCAGAAAGGTTGTAACCGGATTGACTTGAACACAGGGAAATGACATGACTTTATCATTGGTGACAAGAGACTTGAGAATATTGTATGAGCTAAGAGTAAAAGTCATGGCTGGAGATGAGAATGTATTGTGAGAGTAGGCACCCTTCTGAGAACAACGCTAATCCCAAACTTAAACATCGATTCACCAACAGTAAATGGAAAAAGTGTGCCAAAAAAACAGATTTGTGTCCATTAATTGAGAAACAAAATAAATTTGACCACAAGTTCTCATGCACACCCTTGTTTCTATGTCTCTTAAAACAAAAACTTTTTCAACACGAATTAGTAAACATTACAACAATCACATCGTTTTGAGATGCAAACCGCCTTTCCTATGTCATTCACTCACTCCTTGAAGTCATCCTTGTCATCTGCCGGAATTGGTTGGTTTCTCCAGAACACGGCCAGGCCACTCCCGCCAAGCTGCAGAATGCCATTGAACATAATTACACTTTGTAAATTCTACAAGTCAACTTTTGTGAAATGGCTATGAAAACTTACCGCCATACAGACAACACTGACTGCAGAAGGAACAGCAACTAGAGGGTTTGTGAAATGCTTTTGTGCAAGCAAGAACCCGAGCGCTGAACTCTGCAGTTTGCAAAAATGAAATTTTCTTAAAAGGAATCCCTTACAAAGCTTAGCTAGAAAACGGCAATTTATATGGTCGAGGAGAAAGTAACATACCTGCATTCCACATTCTATAGAAATGGTGCGCGAAGTGGACTCGCCGAAAGAAAACTTAGAAATCCAGTAGCCAATAGCAAAGGCTGCAGCATGAAGGACTGCCACCGGGAGTATAAGTTGAGCTCCTTGGGTTTTCAAAACCTCTGAAACTTGTCCAATCTTTTCAGAAGAGACAAAGGTAATAATCAGTCTCAAAACTCAACTGAAGACATCTCTCTGGACTATGGTTACATACTTATATGAACTACTTACCGGGCTGGCGCAGAGAAGGGTGGTCAGAATGACTCCAATTAGAGGCGTCACTGTTATGATCTTTGATGTAAATTTAGGAAAGAACTCGTTGGCCAGAACTATTGCACAATGCAGAAAAAGACATTAGTGCCTAAGGATATACAGGCCAAATTCATTATCTGGAAAAACTGGCAACATACTTACCTCCAACTATAGTAGGCACCAACACTACTTGAAAAGTACTAATAGCAAGTCCCTGATATAGAAACATGAATTCGTAAGCTTTCGTTTTAGCATCTCTTTACTGTTTCGCTTCTTTTTATTCTAAATCATTCAACAACTTTTACTGAACCATGTTGATTCATTTTTTGGCTTAATGAAATGTTATCTTATTAGCTACAGTTACTTTGCATGAATTAATTCAAAATATTTATAAAGAAAACTCACAGCAGCATCAACGGGAACAAGCTGGCCAGCAAGAAGCTTAGTGAGAAGAGGAGTCATTATAATAGCCCCGATGGTTGAACACCTAATAAATTAAAGGGAACATTATGTTAAAAATTTGAGGCCTTCCACCACATTTAGAAACGGGAAAATAAAAAGGAAAAGAAGTGAAGAAATATACGTAGTCATCAGTACAGAGAGCGCCACATTCCCCTTGGAAATGTAGGTAGCAACATTGGACGCTTGTCCTCCAGGGCAGCATGAGACTAGGATAAGACCAGTCGCAAGAGGTGCTGAAAGCTTAAGAGTCTAAAATAAAAACACAGAAAAAGTTTGTATTAGTCGCCTCCTCAACAATCATCATCCAAATACCCATAGAACAAGTTCATAGCAATCCTAACTACAGCAGGAATCCCTCAAAAAGTGAGTGAGTATGCCAGGAAATGTTGCTATAAAAAGAAATGTTGATTCAACCTAAGAAGAAAGTGATATTTGAATACGTAACAACAGTCAAATCTAGGTTTAATCAAGTACCAACTACTAATATATCAATAACTTGGTTAGAGCGTATACACACTACAGAAGTAAAAACGAATAGAACCAATATCAAAAGAACAGAGTCATCCAAATATTGAATAAGTACCCATTTCAGAGAAGCAAATAGAACTTAATGGGATAGACATTAGTGAAAACATACCATTGCGATGAGAAAACCTAGAACTGGCTTGATCAAGTATTGAGCAAGAAAACCAACACCCACCTGCAGAATAAGGACTCTCAACGTTAAACAAGTAATGTGTCAAACAGAGCAAATAAATACACTACTATTAATTGGCTCTCACCGTCCATGGATTACGTAAACATCTTCTGAAATCTTCAAACGTAAGAGTTAATCCCATGGAGAGCATAAGAAATCCAAGACCAAGAGTAAAGAGATCTGTTTCCAACCATGTAACCTACAACAAAACTTACTCTATTATCCCCAAAAGAACACAGATCTCTATAGATAAAAACAAAAACAAAGAAGCATAAAAAAAAAGACATACTAAAGACGGCTTGAAGATGCCAACAAGTGTTCCCAAAATAACCTGCACAACGAAACCACATTGCACCATATCAGTTATCAAATGCATATAAAAGTTTCAAACTTCATCAAGAAAAGGTATAAAAGAAGTACCCAAAGTGGAAAAAGGGTTGTCAAAAGCTCAATAGTCTTCTCATACTGGCTAAGTTCCTTAGGAATACTCTCAGGTACATCACCTGCAGCAGCCTTACACACAACACTACCACTCCTGTAAATTAACAAACTTTAATGAACACCCAGAAATAACGAGACCATTTCAATTCAATCCACATCTAACTTCTCTGCAAAATTTGAATCAATTCCACAAAATAACCTGGAGGTGGTTGTTGCTTCAAGGGCAGAGACAGGATGTAACGGTTTACTATTCTGAATCATCAAACTAATCCCAGAGCTACGAACAGAAACCAACTTGGGAGAATCTGAACAAAAATAATAAATCAGCAAAAAGAGAGACTCTATAAATCTGAAACAAGAGAAGTTATCAAGATTACCCAAAAGAGTATGAGCTCTGCTCCTCGTAGCAGGAACCCAACAAGTGTTGATTCTGCATTGACTTAATCTGCCGTCTGTTGGCAAAACCCTAGAAATGGAGGCCATTTTTTGTGATCGAGAGAGAGGGTTTTAGGATGTTGGGGTGAATCAGAAAAGATGAAATAGAGACATCTCCAAATAAGGAGGAGGAGGTAATAAGGGTTTTGTGGGAGACGAGAGCCACACATTCTCCTTCCCCCCTTTCTTCCACAATCCTATCTGAAAAATATCTCTCAACACTTTTGGGTCGATTCTTACAAATTTCAACTCTTTCCATTTTGTTTTTCTTTTTTTCTTTTTGTCGTCACTTCCATGATACATTTAAAATTCATTTAATATATAGTTTTTCATTACATAATAACAACAGATTTTTCACTAGGCATGGATAAAATTCAAAAAACCGGACAGGTTTTTTTCAAATTAAACCAAACCAAGATTTGAGGGATTGGTTAACCGAACCGACCGGCAATTATTTTAGTGGTTTTGGTTATTAGTCTTTTTTCAACATTGTTACATTTGTAACTTGTAACATTTTTGGTTATTGGTTTTTTTAAGATAAGATTAAAAAACTACAAAAATCCAAAAACAGAGGTGATGATTAGAATCATCGAGAGAGCTATAATCTAGTTTCGGGTTGTTTACACTAAAATCGTCAAGTTAAAAATATAACAAAATTAATCATATCCTACATAGCCCTCCCATAAAAACATTTTCTCATTGATTTTCTTGTTTATCTAATATTTATTTTGCTTTGTTACTTAATGATAAATTTCTCATTATATAGGACTGAGACCGGCTATAAAATACCATATTATGTGAGATACTTGCGTGCACGCGTGATTCGTGAATACTGAATAGTTTAGATTATTGTATTAAACACCAGAAGCCAATATTACAAGACAAACAAACCAATAATTCCAACTATGTATGTCATGGTAAACTAGTCAATTTACATTAACCAACTTTACTATATCTTCTTCTCTCACTCGCTAAACTCTTTCTTTGGTTCTCCTTGTCTTGTCTTTTCCTTTCTTCGTCTTTTTTTTTTTTTAACATGGTTGCTTTCAATTCGACACTTCTACCAGTACAAGTTTCATGGCATAACACAATGTTCTTGTTAGATGCGCAAGATTCAAAAAATCAAAACCCATTCCTCAACTTCGACATCTTAAAACACCTTTACGACATTTCTATTCCTACTTTGTAGAGAAAAAAGATGGTCACATCTTCCACAAAAAATGAACACTCAATCAAACATTTTTTTTTGTCCCATTACTCCATTAGATACTCGAGGAATTGATGAGTCACACAATAACTCCTAACATGAATAAACGTCGTGGGAGCTTTGGTCGTCGAAAGAGTTAGTCCATAAATATCAGTTTTCATTTTTTGTGTTGGAAAGTTTGTTAGAAAAAAAAATTATGCATATAATATTAAAAGAACCAATCTATTTATATATATTTTTTTCTATTTACCGTTCTTTATTTTCTTCTTTTACATTCATCTTTTTACCATTCTTTTGAAACCTTCATAAAAAATATATTTAGTCACCACACCAATATTATGCACAATTTATTCTAACCAATAACCACTAAACATGTTAGGATTGACTTTGTACATGTCTTAAATACATGAATTGAAAATTCGATTTCTAACACGAAAATGATAGAACCAGAACAGACCAAATTAAAAGTCATAAGTTTCCAGCTCGTTTTGACATTTCTGGTTACAAGTCACACACTAAATAAATGTTTGAAATCTTCGAAAAAAAACATTGCTATAAATAATTAAAAATCAATAGGTGGAAAAATCAGGTGAGAGGAAAGTAGAATGTTGCTAGATCAATAAAAATAAATTAATAGGTAGGTTATATAAATATACTAGTATCCCTCCTAATCCAACGGTCCATTTATACATGTCCCCTTTGCACATGTCAAATATAATAATACAAACAAGTACTCCCTCTGTCTCATGAAGATTGATGTTTTGACATTTTTTCACACATATTAAGAAAATTTTTAATTTTTATTTATAAATTATTTATAATTACTCTTGCTAGAGTAAGTAAATTAATAACAATTCAAAATTTTAAAATTTTTCTTAAAATTGTGAAAATGTCTAAACATCAATCTTGGTGAGACAGAAATAATTGTAGGTATTTATTGGTTGTGAGAGTTTGAGAGAGACTATTTTATTTTCTCTCTCTTTTTTTTTTTGGAGTTAATCAGTTTCAGTTTTTTCCAACTTTCGAATAATCGTGTAGCATTGCATTAAATTATTTATGTAAACCAATTTCATTCCAACTGGCTAGTTTATCCTAATCTTTTACTATATTAACTAAAAAAACAAAACAAAAAATTGGTTTAGACTAGTTATGATATAATTACAAATCGATTGAACCGATATCTTTTAAGTTTTAATCTATCAAAATTTTTATCCTTGATACTCAAAAATACTTATAAATATATATATATATATATATATATATATTGGGATACAATCAAAGTCCCACATCTGAAGTTTAAAGGGACTATCATTAATATATAAAGAGTTAGGGTCAATCTACTAATTGTCAATTGGTTTTTAGTTAGAAACCCAAGATAAACCCAAATTTAACATGGTATCAGAGCATCTAGGTTCGATATTTGAAACATGAGTGAGATAACCGAGACTAGCATCAAACCAAAAGAGAACGTACCTTCATCTATACAATGTCTGATGCTAACTCCTATCAACTATACGGTTTGGGCAATGAGGATGGATGTTGCGCTGCGTGTTCACAAAGTTTGGGAAGAAATTGATCCTGAAACAACAGAAAGAATGACCTTGCAAGAGCTCTCCTATTCCATTCCATACCATAGTTGATGATCCTGCAAGTTGGTGATCAGGTTACTGCTAAAGGGGGGTATGGGATTTTATCAAAGCAAGAAATCTTGGAGCTGATCGAGTAAAGGAAGCAAAACTGCAGACTCTCATGGCTGAATTCAACAGGCTGAAGATGAAAGAGACATATACTATTGACAACTTTGTCGATAAACTCTCAGAGATCTCCACAAAATCTGCATCATTGGGAGAAATCATTGAAGAAACTAAAATTGTGAAGAAATTCTTGAAAAGTTTACGGAGAAAGAAATACATACACATCATTGCAGCACTTGAGCAGGTTCTTGATCTGAAGACAATAACGTTTGAAGACATTGTGGGGAGGTTAAAGACTTACGAAGAACGGATCACAGAGGAAGAAGATTCACAAGACAATCAGAGTAAGCTCATGTATGAAAATTCGGATTCACAGTCCTATGAATTCAACTATGAGGGAGGCAGAGGAGGAAGAGGTACTTACCGTGGGAGAGGCAGAGGTCGAGGACGTTCTGGTTTCCAACCAAGAGACAAGTCGAGAATTACTTGTTATAGGTGTGACAAGGTTGGACATTATGCATCCAACTGCCCTGATCGTCTCCTCAAACTAATCAAAGCACAAGAAACTTTGGAGAACGAAGATGAGGATAACACACAAGAATCAGAGTCTCTTATGATGCATGAGGTGGTATTTCTCAATGAGAAAAATATGCAGTTAAAGAAGTATGAAGATTGCTCAGACAATACTTGGTATCTGGACAATGGTGCCAGTAACCATATGACTGGAAATCAATCCTGGTTCAGTAGAATTGACACTATGGTCACAAGGAGAGTTCGTTTTGGCGATGACTCACATATTTACATTAAAGGTAAAGGTTCGATGGTGTTTATTACTAAAATTGGAGAGTGTAAGGTGTTGCAGGATGTCTATTACATACCAAACCTGAAAAGCAACATCATTAGCTTAGGACAAGCTACTGAAGCCGGTTGTGATGTCAGGATGAAAGGAGGTTGTCTCACCTTGTATGATCGAGTAGGAAACTTGCAGTTAAAGACAATAAGGTCGAGGAACAGACTTTACAAAGTAGTATTGGAAGTGGATAATACTAAGTACCTGCAACTTGTGGCTTCTAATGATTCGAATCTGTGGCATAAACGCCTAGGACATGTGAGTCTTGAAACCATCAAAACCATGGTATCAAAGGAACTAGTGTTGGGAATTTTGAATTTGGCAAAAGAGAAGGAGATATGCGAATCCTGGAGATCTTATCGAGCAACACAGGTTCTAGAGCTCGTCCATGGAGATCTTTGTGCTCCAATCTCACCATCTACACCTGCACACAAGAGGTACATTTTCGTCTTGATTAATGACCATTCTCGGTATATGTGGTCTTTTCTTTTAAAAGAGAAGAGTGAGGCATTCGAAAAATTCAAGGCGTTTAAAGCAGTAGTGGAACAAGAGTCTTGAGCTATGATCAAAACATCCAGAACAGACAGGGGAGGTGAGTTCATGTCTCAAGAGTTTATGAGTTTCTGTGAGAAAGTAGGCATCAACAGGCACTTCACCGCACCGTATACACCGTAACAAAACGGTGTGGTCGAGAGGCGGAATAGGACACTGCTTGAGATGACCAGGAGTCTGTTGAAGCATATAAACATGCCCAATTACCTATGGGGAGAAGCGGAAAGGCATGCGACCTACATCATCAACAGGGTTGGAACACGAAGTTTGGTGTTTCAAACACCATACGAATGTTTTAAGAAGAGGAAACCGAATGTAGAGCATCTTAGAATTTTTGGCTGTGTTGCCTATGCTAAGATAGAGAATGCACATCTCAAGAAGCTCGATGACAGATCGAAAATGCTTGTGCACCTTGGAACAGAACCAGGTTCCAAGGCATATCGACTTCTTGATCCGACATACTGGAAAATCACAGTCAGTAGGGATGTTGTGTTTAAAGAAAATCGAAGCTGGAAGTGGAATAATTCTCAAGAAGAATTTGCAGAACCAGGTTCGTTTACTCTCAGTTTTGGTGAGTTTGGTAATAATGGGGTGAGAGAAACTGCATACACTATAAACGAAACAGAGGAGAATGAAGAAGATGGAGGAAATAATGGTGATGTTCTTGGAGATGATGAAGCTACAGAATCTGAAACCGAAACTGCAGAAGAACAAGAACAGGCACATGAATCCTCCGTGTTATCGCAGAACCCTGTTACGGACCAACAGTTGCAGCAGCCACTTGTTTCAAGACAATCAGCAAGACAAGTTAAGAGACCTAGTTACCTGAATGACTATGTGTTATTAGCAGACATTGAAGGAGAGAATCTTCTATTGGTGGCTAATGGAGAACCGTGTAATTTCAGAGAAGCAAGCGAGTTACAGGTGTGGAGAGATGCTTGCGAAGAAGAAATTAGTTTGATAACGAAGAATAAGACTTGGAGTCTAGTCGATTTACCCTTTGGAGTCAAACCTATTGGTTTGAAGTGGGTATTTAAACTAAAACGTAATGTGAACAACAGCATTAACAAGTACAAAGCGAGGCTTGTCGCAAAAGGATATGTGCAGAGGCATGAGATAGATTTTGACGAAGTTTTTGCTCCTGTTGCTAGAATTGAAACAATTCGTTTTATTATCTCCTTAGCTGCTTCAAGAGGGTGGGAGATTCACCACTTAGATGTAAAGACAGTCTTTCTTCATGGTGATTTAAGAGAGGATGTTTATGTTCGACAGCCAGAAGGATTTGTTGTTAAGAACTGTGAAGAGAAGGTCTACAAATTGCACAAGGCACTCTACGGGCTTCAACAAGCACCTCGTGCTTGGAACATCAAGCTAAACAGCATTCTTGGGGACCTAAACTTTGAAAGGTGTACCAAAGAGCCATCTCTTTATAGGAAACGATACAATGATTAACTTCTTATCGTAGCAGTCTACGTGGACGATTTACTTGTCACTGGTTCGAGTCTTGGGCTGATACTTGACTTCAAGAAAGAGATGGGTGGAAGATTTGAGATGAGTGACTTGGGAAAACTCACTTACTATCTGGGAATCGAAGTTTTCCAAGGAGCTGATGGGATTTGGTTAAAACAAGAGAGATATGCAAAGAAGATCTTAACAGAGGCAAGAATGAACGAGTGTAACTCTGTTCTTATATCAATGGAGCCTGGTTTGGTTCTCTCTAAAACAGAGGATCCTCGACGTATTGATGAACGAGTGTATCAGAAGAATTTTGGTTTCTTAAGGTATTTACTTCACACTCGGCATGATCTTTCGTATGATGTAGGGATTCTGAGCCGATATCTGTTGGAGCCTAGAGAATCACATGGAGCTGCATTGAAACAAATTCTGAGATATCTTCGTGGAACACTCGATTTCAGACTTCATTTCAAGAAAGGAGATCAAACTGGTCTAATCGGGTATAGTGACAGTAGCCATGGTGTGGATGTTGATGATGGAAGAAGCACAGCCGGTCATGTTTTTTTATTTCAACGATTGTCCTATCACTTGGTGTTCGCAAAAACAACAAGTGGTGGCCTTATCCTCATGCGAAGCTGAATTCATGGCGGCAACAGAGGCTGCTAAACAGGCTATTTGGCTTCAAGAACTCTTTGCTGAAATCATTGGAACCACTTGTGAAAGGGTGTTAATACAAGTCGACAACAAATCCGATATTGCACTTACCAAGAATCCTGTCTTCCACGGTCGCAGTAAACACATTCACTGGTGTTATCACTTTATACGGGAATGTGTTGAAAATGGACAGGTTGAAGTGTTACATGTCCCAGGAGTTGAACAAAAAGCTGACATTCTGACCAAAGCACTTGATAAGAACATATTCAAGGAGATGAGGAATCATATTGGAGTTCACAGCATGTCAAGGAAGGATTTCAAGCTTAGAGGGGAGATTGTTGGGATAAGCTTGAAGAAGAAGAGAGATTAAGCCAAATTTTATCCTAATCCTTTCGAGTAATGGTTTCCCTAAAGGATTAGGATTAGCTAAAGTTTAGGAGTTATCTAAACACAATTATAATTTGTATTAGGAATTATCTCTAATCTCTATAAATATAGAGTTGCCAAAGTTGTGCTATGAGCTTGAGAGATTAAGATAGAGAGATTGTGAGAGAAAGCTTAAAGTTTTGAGTCAGTTTCTTTAAGCTAATATAAGAGAGTCATTCTTATAACAATCTTGTGTTCTTAGTTCTTTCTTGCCAATTTAGATTTGGTATCAGAGCTCAAGGTTAAAATTCTGGTGGACCTAGAAAAGTGGATATGGACATACCTCTTGTTAACCCGAGTAATAGGGGCCCAAGGTTTATTGTCGGTTCAAGTGGGATCGGTTCGAGATGGAGTTATCATCTCGAGGAGGCGTGTTAATATCCCACATGTGGTCCTTGGTTTGAAGGGAGATTGTTGGGATACAATCTAAGTCTCACATGTAAAGTTTAAAAGGACTATAATTAATATATAAAAAGTTAGGGTCAATCTACTAATTGTCAATTGGTTTTTAGTTAGAAACTCAAGATAAGTCCAAATTTAACAATATATATATATATATATAGATTTTTTTTTTAATATTTTCAAAAATATTTAACAAATATAACTAAAGACATTATGATATTTTAATAGCTTAGATATTTGAGTCCAATAATTATTTGAAATATAAATATAATTAATTTGTTTGGATATATAATTATATTTTAAATATCTTAGATACTGCATTCCAATTTTCGGTTGAACTTTGACACATTTTTAAAAAGAAACCATATATATTTAATTTTTATGACTATCTATCTTCATATATTTTATCACCGGTTCGGTTCGTTTTTTTTGGTTTCATGTAATTTAATTCGTGGCCTACTCTGGAAAGAGATAGTATACTATTACATTATTTTACGTTTATATGATTATATCCACACACACTTTTTTTTTCCCGCTAAGCATTAATGAGCCTCACTCCTTCTCAACTGTTATTTCACTTTAACGTACACATGAGAGAAAGACCAGCAAAAAAAAACACAGCAAAAGAAAGAGAAAGAGAAAGAGAAAGAGAGAGAGAGAAGGAAAAAAAAGTTTCCGCATTAATGGTGGCTTCACCTACCAGTTGTCTAGTGGTGAGAGATTAATGTGAAGAAGAAGAAGAAAAGATAGAGATAGAGAGATAGAGAGAGAAGAAGAAACCAAACCAAACCAAATCTACACTCACACTAAAAACAATCTCCTTCTCTCTCTCTCTCTCTCTCTCTCTCTGTTTTTGTCTTGCGCCGCCGAGAATGTGGAACTCGGCGGAGAACGCGTTCTCGCGTTCGACGTCGTTTAGAGACGAAATAGAAGACGAAGAAGAGCTCCGTTGGGCGGCGTTGCAGCGTCTCCCTACTTACTCGCGTATCCGCCGAGGTATCTTCAGGGATATGATTGGTGAGTCTAAAGAGATCCAAATTGGTAGCCTCGAAGCTAGCGAACAACGTCTACTCCTCGATCGCCTCGTCAATTCCGTCGAAAACGATCCTGAACAGTTCTTCGCTCGTGTTAGGAAGCGATTCGACGCGTAAGACATTTAAATTTGTACATTTGTAAATTGCATTTTTATTTTCTGAGTAAATTATGTGTTTTTTTTTTTTTGTTTGTGGTGCAGAGTGGATTTGAAATTTCCCAAGATTGAAGTTCGATTTCAGAATCTGATGGTGGAATCATTCGTTCATGTTGGAAGCAGAGCGTTACCAACAATTCCCAATTTCATCATTAACATGGCTGAGGTACTAACAATTTATTCTTTCAATATTCTTCTTTAATTATATATAGTTGTTGTGAGCAATTTTGGTAATTTATTAAGAATATATATGTTACAGGGTTTGTTAAGGAACATACGTGTGATTGGTGGGAAACGGAGCAAATTAACGATTTTAGATGGTATTAGTGGCATCATTAGACCTTCCAGGTATTATTTATATAAATACTATTGCATTTTTCATATGTTTTGTTGCTAATTTTTTTGTCTAAAATTACTTATATGTTTTGTTATTTAGATTGACACTTCTACTAGGTCCTCCAAGTTCTGGGAAGACAACATTACTCTTAGCCTTAGCTGGTCGCCTTGGAACTAATCTTCAGGTAAACTCAGTTTTTGAACCATTACATTATGGGTTATGTTTTGTATATGCTTATTGGGTTTGAGTTTTTGTATGTGTTTTGGCTACTACTTATGAAGACATCTGGGAAAATAACATACAATGGCTACGATCTCAAAGAGATAATCGCGCCTAGGACGTCTGCCTATGTGAGCCAACAAGATTGGCATGTGGCGGAGATGACAGTGAGGCAGACTCTCGAGTTTGCTGGTCGTTGTCAAGGTGTTGGATTCAAATATGGTAAGCAGCTACTCAGAAGCAGTACTGTAGGTGGGGCATTGTTTATGTCTTTTGTTTCGACTTAAATCACTCTGAAACACAGATATGCTTTTGGAGTTAGCAAGAAGGGAAAAGCTTGCAGGAATTGTACCTGATGAAGATCTTGATATATTTATGAAGGTAGTTCACTTGTGGTGTTTTACTACAAGGCGCTTAGTCCACTTCTTCTCTTGATTTAGTTATTCCCTTGATTTATAACGCTTTTCCGAACCCTCCAGTCTTTAGCTCTAGGAGGACAGGAGACAAGCCTCGTTGTGGAGTATGTTATGAAGGTATCTTTTTGACCTTTTCCTTATCTTTTCAAAAAAAAAACAGTAAACTTCATTAGTGTTTTCTTTTGTTTTACTTTTACATTTTTAGTTGAATCAGTAGAATTAGAACGAGAATCACATAAATAGTTTACTGCTTGACTTATATTGTCAATAAAAGTAATCAGGAGTAGTGACGTATGTTGTAAGGCTTACTTGTAAGAAACTATAGGAAAAGTCTACCAGGTTATTGTCCTATTTCTTCAAACTCTTTCTGACATTCTCATACATCCAACAAAGATTCTAGGGTTGGACACATGCGCGGACACATTGGTCGGAGATGAAATGATTAAAGGAATTTCAGGAGGTCAGAAGAAACGTCTCACAACAGGTTTGTTTTTCTCAATCTTTTAACTTTTTCGTATTTGAAGATTCAACAAGTAGATACACTGACCAATTGAGTGGGATAAAATTCACAGGGGAACTATTAGTAGGTCCAGCAAGAGTCCTTTTCATGGATGAAATATCCAATGGTTTAGATAGTTCAACGACTCATCAGATTATCATGTACATGAGGCATTCTACTCACGCACTCGAAGGAACCACTGTCATTTCTTTACTCCAACCGTCTCCTGAGACTTACGAGTTGTTTGATGATGTTATCCTTATGTCTGAAGGACAGATTATATACCAGGGCCCTCGTGACGAGGTTCTTGATTTCTTTTCATCCTTGGGTTTTAGTTGCCCTGAGAGAAAAAATGTTGCAGATTTCTTGCAAGAGGTAAGAAAGATATAGAAGAATTTGAAGTAGAGATTTAAGTTGTTGTTTTCCAGTTTCTTAAACAGAGTTTTCTGTTAATATAGGTCACTTCAAAGAAAGACCAGCAGCAGTACTGGTCAGTCCCTTTCCGTCCTTATCGTTACGTACCTCCTGGAAAGTTTGCTGAAGCTTTTCGTTCGTATTCAACTGGCAAGAAGTTGGCAAAGAAACTTGAGGTTCCATTTGATAAACGGTTCAATCATTCAGCCGCTTTATCGACATCTCAGTACGGTGTTAAGAAGGGTGAACTTCTCAAGATCAACTTTTCCTGGCAGAAGCAACTTATGAAGCAGAATGCATTTATTTATGTCTTCAAGTTTGTTCAGGTTTGCCTCCCCAATTATTTTACTTCGGTCCTTTTTTTTTTCTTTTCTGTTGGAATGGTAAGTGCCTTATTGCTATGCATTTGCAGCTTCTTATAGTTGCCTTGATCACAATGACTGTCTTTTGCCGGACAACAATGCATCACAAGACTATTGATGATGGAAACATATATCTTGGGTCGCTTTACTTTTCCATGGTTATCATTCTCTTTAACGGATTCACCGAGGTTCCAATGCTAGTAGCCAAGCTTCCTGTTCTTTATAAGCACAGAGACTTACATTTTTACCCAAGCTGGGCTTATACATTACCTTCCTGGCTTTTGAGTATCCCTACTTCAATAATAGAATCTGCTACATGGGTGGCAGTAACATATTATACAATTGGATATGATCCTCTTTTCTCCAGGTAATATTCTTGTCAAAAGTTGTAAATTGGGAAAGGGTTTGGTTGCTTAACTTAAGTAACAGTGAACTTCTCTAATCTTCAGGTTTCTTCAGCAGTTCTTGCTGTATTTCTCTCTGCATCAGATGTCCTTGGGTCTTTTCCGCGTGATGGGTTCTTTAGGCCGACATATGATAGTTGCCAATACGTTTGGGTCCTTTGCAATGCTGGTGGTCATGACGCTTGGAGGATTTATAATATCCAGAGGTCTTGTCTTCATACTTTCTCTCTTGGAGTCCTTAAACAATCTCTTTTACCACATGAATACTCATTCATTCTCTTGTTTAATTTCCCAGATAGCATACCAAGCTGGTGGATTTGGGGTTACTGGGTCTCTCCTTTGATGTATGCTCAAAACGCAGCTTCCGTGAATGAGTTTCTTGGCCATAATTGGCAAAAGGTGAAAATATTACCAACATATCTATATAAAGTGCTCCTTTAGCTATCCTTGTGTTTCTTTTTCCATGCTCAAAGGTGTAAATATTTTTGGTTTTTCATATGGTCTGAATACACATAGAATACTGTTGTAGTTAATGGTTGTTTTTCCTGTTTATGTAGAGTGCTGGGAATCATACCAGCGACTCTCTTGGTTTGGCATTGTTGAAAGAAAGAAGCTTGTTCTCTGGGAGCTACTGGTATTGGATCGGTATCGGTGCCTTGCTTGGATACACAGTTCTATTCAATATACTATTTACGCTGTTCCTAGCACATCTCAACCGTAAGCTTTTCGTTTTCTGTATACCTAAAGCATCAACTATCTGCTTTTATAAATCATTGTGCTAACTCTGTCCATATCCGTGTAAACTATTCATAGCTTGGGGAAAGTTTCAAGCTGTTGTATCCAGAGAAGAGTTGGATGAGAGAGAAAAGAAAAGGAAAGGTGATGACGAGTTTGTTGTGGAACTAAGAGAATACTTGCAGCATTCAGGCTCAATACATGGTGAGGAAACAAAAATCTTTCCTTTCTAGTCTGTTTACTGAAACTGAAAAGAAAGCTAATGCTTATACTTATTTGCACCAGGAAAATATTTCAAGAACCGAGGCATGGTTCTCCCGTTTCAACCACTATCTTTGTCTTTCAGCAATATCAACTACTATGTGGATGTTCCCTTGGTATGTATTATGTTTCTACAGTGTTTAGGTGAAACATTTTATATGTGTAGCTCATGCAACAAAATTTTCAGGGACTAAAAGAACAAGGGATACTAGAAGACAGGTTGCAGCTACTTGTGAATATTACTGGAGCTTTTAGACCAGGTGTTCTTACAGCATTGGTGGGAGTAAGTGGTGCGGGTAAAACAACGCTCATGGATGTTTTAGCTGGAAGAAAAACCGGAGGAACTATAGAAGGCGATGTGTACATATCTGGTTTTCCCAAAAGGCAGGAAACGTTTGCAAGAATTTCAGGTTACTGTGAGCAGAACGATGTTCATTCTCCATGTCTGACTGTTGTTGAATCTCTACTTTTCTCGGCTTGCCTTCGTTTACCAGCTGACATTGACTCAGAAACACAAAGGGTAACATATCTCTATCATCATTCAATCATTCCCATATGTTTTTTTTTCTTTCTTGGATTATGGTAACATCTCTAAACTTCAAATCCTTGAAGGCGTTTGTTCATGAGGTGATGGAGCTAGTGGAGCTGACCTCTTTGAGCGGGGCATTGGTTGGTCTCCCTGGAGTTGATGGCTTATCAACTGAACAGAGGAAAAGGCTAACAATTGCTGTTGAGCTAGTTGCAAACCCTTCTATAGTATTCATGGATGAGCCAACTTCAGGATTGGATGCAAGAGCTGCTGCCATTGTGATGAGGACTGTAAGAAATATTGTTAATACAGGGCGAACCATCGTCTGCACGATTCATCAGCCTAGCATTGATATTTTTGAGTCATTTGACGAGGTTGGTTCTTCAAACAATGGAGTTGGATAATAAAATCAAACAGTCTGTCGAATTGTTAAACTTTTTCTTTTTTTTTTTCTCTGCAGCTTTTGTTCATGAAACGTGGTGGAGAGCTCATATATGCTGGTCCACTTGGTCAGAAATCATGTGAACTTGTCAAGTATTTTGAGGTAGCCTTTATTCTTTATTAAGTAGAAATACATGTAAATTCAAGTCTCTTTACAATTACTCTTTGCTTCCTTAGTCAATTGAAGGAGTGCAAAAGATCAAACCTGGCCATAATCCGGCAGCATGGATGCTTGACGTCACCTCTTCGACTGAAGAACACCGTCTTGGAGTTGATTTTGCTGAAATTTACAGGAATTCAAATCTGTGTCAGTATGTGACTTTCCCCCATGCATGTGGAATTTCAAATATTAGCTTTTCCATAAGTACTGTTTACCATATTCCCTGTCTCCTTTTCTACTGCAGACGAAACAAGGAGCTGATCGAAGTCCTCAGTAAGCCAAGTAATACTGCAAAAGAAGTCGAGTTTCCGACCAGATACTCTCAGTCACTCTATAGTCAGTTTGTTGCTTGTCTGTGGAAACAAAACCTATCATACTGGCGAAACCCACAATACACTGCAGTTCGGTTCTTCTACACTGTGATTATCTCTTTGATGCTTGGAACCATATGTTGGAAATTTGGCTCAAAAAGGTAAAAATAAACATGCAGCTTCCAGTTCTGTAAAGTGGCACATTTCTACCGCCTAACCAATGATACATTTCTTCATGTATTAGGGACACTCAACAACAGTTATTTAATGCAATGGGATCGATGTATGCGGCAGTTCTCTTCATTGGAATCACCAATGCAACCGCTGCACAGCCTGTCGTTTCCATAGAAAGATTTGTTTCATATCGCGAGAGAGCAGCAGGAATGTACTCGGCACTTCCCTTTGCATTTGCACAGGTCACACAAATATGTTTATCTTCTCTTAATCACATCTCCGTTTGAGTTTTAAAAATCTGAACATGTTAAACTTTTTGCAAGAGTTTGCAGGTGTTTATAGAGTTTCCATACGTGCTAGCACAATCCACAATATACAGCAGTATATTCTATGCCATGGCCGCGTTTGAATGGTCAGCTGTGAAGTTCTTGTGGTACTTATTCTTCATGTACTTTTCGATAATGTACTTCACCTTCTACGGGATGATGACAACAGCAATCACCCCAAACCACAACGTTGCCTCAATCATAGCAGCACCTTTCTACATGCTCTGGAACCTATTCAGTGGCTTCATGATACCATATAAGGTACATTACTATATTTCATTATTTATCTTTTGTTTTCAATGGTTTTGTATCTAATGTTTCGGACCACAGAGGATTCCACTGTGGTGGAGATGGTACTACTGGGCAAACCCGGTGGCGTGGACACTGTATGGACTATTGGTGTCTCAGTATGGAGATGATGAGAGAAGGGTGAAACTCTCAGATGGTATCCATCAAGTGATGGTGAAACAACTGCTTGAGGATGTAATGGGATACAAACATGACTTCTTGGGAGTCTCTGCTATAATGGTGGTGGCCTTTTGCGTCTTCTTCTCCCTTGTCTTTGCTTTTGCCATTAAAGCCTTCAATTTCCAGAGAAGATGATTGATGATTTACCAAAACTCTCCAACTCCCACATATTTATATATATACACACATATATACAGATACCAACTATTGTTAATTTGTATATTGGGGGCTTTTATACCCAAGAAGGCAGGGGACTGCGCCTATTCTTCCTCTGCCATTACATGTATGGATCAATAAAAGTCTTGTGTTGTGTTTTGTTTTTAGTTCCTTGTATTTTTTCATAAATGTGAATGAGTTATATATATAGAACAGTAATCAGTTTTAAATATATGGGTAACTTTTAAGTGAGTTAAGGTCTCCAACATGTGCAACTTTTAGTGATTTGTAAGGTCATTCATCATGTAAATAGAGTTTCAAGAGCTATATGAATTATCTCCTTCTAATAACTAAAGCTATCGATAATCATAGTAAGTAGGTTTAAATACCCTTTTGCCTTTTTGGTAAGAATGCAAACATTTCATTAAAAAAGAAAACGGTTTAGGTTTACAATGAAAGATTACAGACTTACAGAAATGGTCTCATGACAAGAAAAAAAAAAAAAAAAAGTAAAAAACATGGAAGCATAGACCATAACTAGAATTCGGTCCATCCAATTTCGACTGTTCGTCCCGGGTTTGTTGTTTAAAATTAAAATTCTATGGAGTCATTTGTCCAAACTTGTCTATTAGTTCGTGCCACATTCCGGTTAGCCTCCATTCTTTTTTTGTTTTCATGTCGAGGTTCAATCAGGTTCCTGGTACCCACACAAAACATTTCGACGAAACTGCAATCCCTGCATATCATGTTGCGGAATGGGGCGTACAATAGGGGTTATTAATTTCCGGTAAAACACATCCCCTTTTTAATAAAAGGTAAGTACATGACTTATTTTTGGTAGACCATATAATAGTTATATGAATCATTAGTTGGTTATAGAATTGACATATTAATAATTTTAAGTATAACATTTGATAATCTTTCGATATTTACGGGTGTACTTTGATTACTGTTAGATCCTATATCACTTATTTATTCAATTATTCAGAATTAATTATTAATAATAGCAATAGCAATGAATCCACTTTAAGCCTAATCAGAAATAATAATAGCATTTGAAGAAATAAAAGATGATATACACAAATGAAATAAAATATTTTAACTCGAGAAATCTTCCGAGTTCGGTAACCCTAAACATAAAACTGTGATTTTTGTTAAACTAAACAATATTTTGATCTTACCTAATAATATATACCCTACTTCTATATATTGTATAAGGAAATATAACAAATTTAAATATTCTCCGATTTAAATGATTAACTCTTCGACGGCCAAAAATATTTAAAATTAAAAATACCACTTACACATACTACACAACTTTTAATAATAGATATGAGTCCAGTCATTACATAATTTTTTTAGACTATAGAATAAATATATGAGTCATTAATTGGTTATAAAATTAAAACATTAATCATTTTAGTTGTATTTAAGTGTATCATTTGTATAATTTACCTTTACGGGGTTGCATGATGATCGAGATTCGAGATCAAGATTTATAGGATTCGCTTGATAATCGAGATTTATAGTAATCAAGATTTATAGGTTTACTAAACCCTTTGCCATTTTAATAAATATCATTTCTAAAAGTTATTTGTAATATCACAATTTAAAGTCATATGTACTTTTCTTCCAGATGCATATCTTATTTACATATTCTATTATTATTTACCAATTAAAATGTAGTTAGTTTTATGATAAAATAAGTTATAAACTTATAATTCGGATTAATTGTAAAATATCAAGGTTATATGTTGATATTGTTTAAAAAAAATATATCAAATAAAAATATTTAAAATTGTTGTATAAATAAATACTAGCAGTACTAATCTACAGTATGTGACAAGTCATAGATATTTAAATTTAAACCACATTTCTAAGCATCATGATCTAAGCCACCTCCTATCTAAAGATTTGCATTGACTTGTTAAACCACATTTTTTAAGCCACACCTAAAAACACCATACACTAGACTATACCTCTGGGATCTGACCTCATATCCTTCATTACTAAACAAAATTAAAAAAAAACAATGTAACTACAGTACATTTGCATAGCTTAAAGGGGAATTGGGCTGTATAACCCAAAAAAATACTATAATTTAAAATCTAACCATACTAACCATGTATGCACTATATTCTCTATATTTTATGTATTAATGACATGATTTACCCTCTATGATCCAATCTCGAGCCACCACCACCATTCATTCATCACCATTTCTACCACCCTTCTACCACCTCCGACCACCACCCATCCCACCACCTCCGCCGGACCAGCGCCAAACCCGCGGACCACCGCCAGACCGCCACTGGACCACTGTCGGTCCCTAGGGTTTCCAATATATTATCCTAGTTTAGTTTTCACCGCCGATCACCGGCTTTCGCCACCACCAACCGGCCACCGTCTCCGACCAAGAGCCACCATGCTCTCCACCATCTGCAAACACTAAAATGGTAATTTTGTTATACCCATCCTAATCTCCATATTTTTTCAAATATGGTGTTATTTTATACTATGGTTTTTTTGTTTTGGTTATTAGGCAAATTCACCCTAGCTTAAAAAGCCTAAAACAAAACAATGAAAACCCTAAAATAATAATAAATGTGATTAGTAGCATCCACTTCCTAAAAACAAAATGAATCATAATATAGTTTAGTTAGCTTAATTAAATAAAAAAGAAGAGAAAACGAAACAAGTAAGTGTGACGGACATTGGTTACATATCCATTGGCTGACTGACATATCAATCTCTCTTCTCTTTATTGATTGACAAAACAAACCAAAAAAAAAAAAAAAAACATTTTTCCTATTTCTCTCCCAAACAAAAACAAAACCCTAAAAAAATCATCTCTTTCGATTCAGTTTCGCCTTCGACGACGACGACAAATTAAAACTTACATCGATCTCCAAAATCAACACAACAGGTCCAGCTTCTCCTCTCTTTCGATTCCTTGTTTTCTGTATTCGTATCGTCTTCTGGATTTCGAGAATTTCGCCCAATTTCTCTAAATCATCTTCTGGGTCATTTTTGTTTGCTGCCAAAAACTTAAAAAGAGAAATCAAAAAGCTTATGTCGGTCCATTTCCTTTTCCTGATTTCACCCTTCTTTCGCTCTGTATTTGTAATTCCCCTTCACCGCCTTCACCAAATTTGAGGCCTTTTCGCATGCTTTGCTCATTTCTTCTTTGGAAAAAAAAAAAAGTATCATTTCACTATTTTACTGGTCTTACCCTCTTTGTGTTCTTCGTCTGTCCATGTGTTGTTGTAGCTTTTTAGGAGAATCTTAGGGCTGTGTTATTAACTATATTTGCTCATTTCTTGATGCGTTTAGGTGTATTGATGTTCTTTGCAGAGATGTCTCCAGCAACTAAGTCTAAGTCAAAGGATAAAAAAACTGGGAAAGAAGCTCACAAGGCATCACCAAAGCCTTCGCCTTCGCTTAATGGCAATACCAGTATGGCAGCGGCTAATGCTTATAATCCTCTTCTAGGAACATTTCAGGTTCTTGATTCTGTCTCCGTTGCTTCTTCTGACCCACCACTACAGTATGGTCGTTTCCGCAGTATAGACGAGGCTGATGTTAATGGGGTTGAGTCTGATTCTGTTTCCAACAACGGTAGCTGTTCGGGTGAGTCGGAAGATCACAAGGAGAAGACAACCAATCTTCCCCTCAAGCAGGAGGTGATAATACCAGGTGCAGACAATGACAAGCGTGAGAAAGTTCGCCAAAAGAATGAGAGAAAACATCAACGCCAGAAGGAGAGGAGGGCTCTGGAGTTGTATGAGAAGTGTACCACATATCTCATGTCCAGAAAACTCGAAGCCCTTACGCAGCAGCTTGTGGCTATGGGACTATCTCAAGAGCATGCAACTACAGCATTGATGATGAATGACGGCAAAGTAGAGGAATCTGTTCATTGGTATTTTGACAGGGGCGAGGAAGAAATTGAGAAGCAAAGCATTAAGACTCCTGGGAATTTGAAAATAGACATTACAGAAGAACTAGCTAGGATTACACAAATGGAGCTACAACTTAAGTGTACAAGGCAGGAAATAGAGCGTGCTGTTGTTCAAGCAGAGGGTGATTTGGACAGAGCAGAAGAAGTCATGAAAGGCACAAAATATGATGAGTTTTCTGTGCCAGTGAAACAAGAAGAATCTGGTGATCTTCTTACACCCAGTAATGGTAAACATACAGTAGGAATAGGTTATCAGAATTCAGATGCAGAAAGGCTAGAAACACAAACTGTTCCATCACCTGGTTTACAGCCACCAAGAGATGACAAGAGCTTTAACTATACCAGATCACCCTCCACAACAGAGTTAGTGAACAAAATGATGGCTCAGCCTATGAAACGACCTGAACTGAAGTTAGAGTGGCCAAAACCTCAGCAATCTGCTGCTTTGGCTGATAAAAGGTGGCCAAATACAGGACAGGTTCCTTCTGCTTCTTACTCTTTCCCATCATCGCCGTCCCCGTCACCTCAGCCTGCTTCGAGGGTTGAAGCTCGCTATTTAGCTAGTGGAAATGAATTTAAGAATCTCCAGCAGCAGCAGGCAGGAAATAGAGAATCAGTCATGACAATGAGGCAGCGGCCACAAGTTGTAAGCACAAATCCCATTCCAACCTCAAGCATGAGCGCACCCCCTACCAGTTGGCATCCTGCAGCCAACATAGAGATAATGAAGTCAAATGGGTTCATACAAACACATAATATTCCTAGTGCGCGAAGCCCTAGTCCAAACAATCTGAATCCAAATCAGATCTACCAGCAACTTCAATATCAAAACCAGAAGCGATTCGGTAACACCAACCAAGTGGATCCACACGGTAGCATGGCCAGAGGGAATGGCGGGTTATGGACTAGAAACACTGCATCATCGCCATCTATATCTGCTGCATCGTCGTTGGGATTGTTCTCTGCGGTTGGTTCAGCGGGAACATCAGGTGCATCCTCACCAGTAGATTGGATCTCTGGCGGCGGTTCAGTGGACTACACAAGCATAGACTGGAGTCTAGATCAAGGTTTATCCCAAAATAGTAGAGTCAATGGAAACTGGTCCGGGTTAAAAAGCAGCAGCCACACTTATGATGCGAACATGAACCGGTATAGTCTAAATGGTTCCATGGGAGGTAGAGTCAGCAGCAGCAACGGTGTATCTATGGAGAATGCGGGTGTTGGTGTTGTCGTGGAAACTCAACAAGCAGCTACCTCTCAAGACTGGACTTCACCATTTGAAGGAAAAGATATATTTGGCTTGTCTAGAAAATATGTGCCTCCTTCTCTGTAAGAGAAGAGGGAGTTACATATGGACATGAAAGTAATAAATCAAGAAAAAAAAAGACAGAAAATGGTTTCATGAATTATGTGTGGTTGCTTCTCCCTTTGATTATCATTCGTGAATATGTCTTATTTTTCTTTTTTAACTTCTATTTAAAGCATCTTCTCCTCTAGTTGACCACTCTTTGAAACAAAAGTAGTACAACCTTCAAATCAATCCTACACAACTTTTATTACAACTTTGAAACTTCTCCTTGGAAATCCATGCGAGATTCAGCGGATGAGGTAGTAGCAGTTGCAGAAGCAGGTTCTTTGTACCATTCGTTAGCCTCACGAGTCATAAAGTTTGCCTCTGCAACATGTTTACTTCGAATTAGTTCTTTACATGTAAACAAGTCAGAAGAGTAGAAACCACTACTTGTAAATTACAAGAAAAGAGCATACCAGACAAGAACACGTTCTTGTATTCTTCATCATCATATATGAATTGCGGCGGATCTGGTGAACCAATACCGACAATAGTGCTTCCACTGTTATGCATTCATCCCACAAAAATTAGCACTTCATAGCAAAGAACTAGCAAAACTACTCAGCTCATTTATAATCTCTTGTTCAAGTAAATAGTACTCAGCTCACTAAATATGATCTTGTACTAGCTTATTAGGATGCATTTGGGAAGACAAAAATACAATAGTAGCACACTGTTGCCACTAGATGAGCTAACTATGCAATGCACAGTATTTTGTGAAATTTCTCGATAATGTGGGTAATAGCTAAAGAAAAGGCATACCTCCCAGACATAAATACGGCATCATATTCCCCGCGCCCAGATGCTATTATCCGTTGCTTCAAACGTTTTAGAGATGGGAGAACTGAGAATGCTGGCGGTTCTGAAATAACGCATAAGTGTAAAAGTCCTTGTCCATGTACCAGACTGAATCTTGAAATTTAAAGATGTGACAATCTTTATTAGGTAAGGAAGAGAGGTGCAACATATGCAAATGAAATCATACCCAAATCGTTTACGCAAATGCTTTGAGAGACACCATCGCTGGACACATTCTCAAGTAATGTCAAGGGATTAATATTGCTCGTCTGATCTAAACGAAGACGCTGAAAATTAAAAGCTTAAGCCATTAAATCCTGAAAAAGATTATCAATATTAAAAAATATCCATCGTCAGTAGTTTCAGTTGATTACTTTGTAAACTTCAGCAGTGGAACATGCTTCTCGGGGCTTTATGAGCACCATTGGAAGATCAAGAGGAAAAGGAGGAGGAAGGTCTTGGACAATCTGCATTAGCCTTTAGATTAGAATTCAGCAAAATAATCTGCATCAAACTGACAACTCCCAAAGCCCAAAAGTAATAAGCATGTAAGAGAACTGAGTCAGAACAAAGGTATGCAAAGTAGTAGAAGGCTTCGAAAAATCTCAACAAAACATACCTCACCTCTCCCAGTACAATAGGCAGCTCCATGCGAGAAGAAGAAAGGAATATCTGACCCAATTTCACTTGACCATTCCTGGAGTTCCTTCTCAGTGACAAGACTGCCATTGAGCTGATTTGCTGCCCAGAGTGCAGTTGCAGCATTACTACTCCCACCACCGAGTCCTGCCCCGGTAGGCACCTTCTTGTCTAAATGAATCTTTACATATCAAGAGAGAATATAATAAGTTCACAACTTCACTATGAAATGTAGAAAAAGATATCATTGGTGTTGAGTGCTTTTACCCAGAAGAATTTGTTACTACCAGTTTTCTTCCTATAAAGGTTAAGTGCTTTTATAATCTGCATTGCAACAACACAGACCAGAGGATTAGAATAATGCTTAATCTACAAAGCCACAGGGGATCATCTATTAACAGAATAACGAGTAATCGTCTCACCAAATTTCTCCCATCAACAGGGACTCCTTGAACGTTAGTAGACAGACGATCTTTGGATTTTGATGGTGACAATGAGAATTTAATAGTGTCTCCTAAACTAATCACCTAATCAAATGCAGAAAATGAGACAAACCACTAGAGACATTAAGAGACAATGAGAAAAATATACCAAAAGCTTAAACTTGTGAGGAAGAAACTTACATGAAACAAAGAGGCTAAATCATGAAACCCATCTTCTCTCTTTCGGGTTATCCTCAAGAAAACATTAATCTACACACATTAATGCCAATGATTCTTAGGGTAACAAAACAAGAGAGATGGGTTATAAGAAAAGTATAGAATAAAAGGAAGTCTCTTTCTTTTTTTTTTTTGCTAACCTTGCAAGGTGAGAAGAGATTAAGCCTGGACAAGGGAGCTTCTTTGTCAACATGGTCGCCTATCTTATTCAGCCTCTCATCAGGATCAAACACTATCTAACAAAATAAAACAATGACCCCATCCACAAAAACAATCATCTCAAAGTTATTAAATTTGAGCGAGAACCCGTCACAATCTAATACGAGTAGAATAAAAATCAATGCTTTCAAGGAAGATAAGAAGATTCATTTACCTCAACTTGCTTCCGGGAAGATTTGACGGAAAAGCTCGAAAGGGGACGAAGAAGCTTCGGAGTAAAAGAAGAAGAAGAAGAAGAAGCAAAACTGGTTTTGAAAGAAGAAGACTGAGTGAAGTTGAGAGTTGAGATAAATGGAGGAGAAACCGTTGCCATTGTTGTTTCTTCCTACCTGATTCTTTTCTTCTCTTTGATCGGATATATGCCCAATAAACCAAATCAAAATATGTTTTTTTTTTTTTTTTTTATCAGTCAACATATAAAATTGCGTAATGTGTGTATAGTAAAATTGGCCCAATAGGCAATAGCACATTTCCTATTTGTCCACAAAAAAGCAAAAGTTTATCTTTCTTTTTTCCTTAACGAAAAAAATTTACGTTTTTATATCACAAAAATATAACTAATGGTTGATGGTCATGTATGTTTTCAATACTCAAAAATAATTATATTTTTTTACTAGAAGTAGCCCACGCGATGCGTGGTTTATGTATGCACTTTTAGCTTGAAATATAAACTAAAGTTTCTGTTTAATTATATATGAAATGTACAGATGTAATTGTTAATATATGTCTTAAAAAAGTATATTCATAATACTACGGTTCAACTACAATTTATAATTTATATATGTTATATAGTATTTCATAGAAGAGTCATGACAAAGAGGAAATTTAAAGTACATATTACTAAATATTTTTTATTACAAGATATTATTGAAATTATTTAAACAGTATGTTACTATAGTAATAAGACCATTACTTATAGCAAAATCAACTATATATGGTATTTTCGTTAAATAGTTAAGATAAATTATATATTTTTTAATATTTTTTCTTTTTTGGAAAATAAAAAACTGATCTTACTTAATTATTTTGATAGATAATTTTGTGTCGTCCTATATATTAATTTTATTGTCATCATCTAAAAATAATAGTTAACAAAAAATAGTTTTATATATGATAAGTCAATTTTAAAATCTCCTTTATAATAAAACGGAAGTATACGACTTCAAATTGGTAGACCATATAATATTAATATAGGTTATAAATAAGACTAATGATTTGATAGGTTATATGGATTAATTATTTGATAGGTTATATAGATTTAGGATTAGGATCCTCTTAAAACATATTCCAAAGAATAAAATAAAATCTCCAAAGAATATTTGACTAACCATATATACACAAAAAAAATCTCATAAATTAATAGAAATTAATCACTCTTCCGCAGATTACAAGTGATTTCCGATTATACTAAAAAATAAAATCTTACCTAACTTTATCACAAAATTTTGACTGAGTAACGGGTCAAAATTTGAATATTTAAATTAATTTCATATATTTTTTTGTTGAATTGTATAGTTTTATATACTATAATAAACTTTTTAAATAATTTAATTTAGAATCTTTAAAAATAGTTTAATTTGATATTTTTAAGAATATCATAAATATATGATAGATCAAAAAGTTAAAATTATAAACACTCTAATTTGATTTTTTTTTTTATAGCATGGATCAATAATATGTAACTATAATATGAAAAAACTTCAAGAAATATGATTTCTGGCTAGAGCATGGGTTAAAGTTTCAAAAATATGATTTCTCGAATTAAATTTAAATTTGAAATAATGTTGTTTGGTAGGCTTTCTCAGTCACAATAATTTTGACAAACATAAGTTAAATATGTGCTCCTAAAATTAATATGTGCTATACTATAGGTTAAGTCATAGAATTAACAATCAAAATACAATATATAATTTTAAAAACTAAACAAATCAAAGAAAATTAACAAACAAAAATTATTTTTTTATCACACCACTTAATCCACGTTAATACCGCGTGTCAAAATTTAGATATACTAAAATATATCTTACAAAATAGATGTTATTTTCATAAGTCATATTCAATATATAATTTCATGACATAGTGTTCCATCCAAAAAATCTTTTAAAACAAATAAAATAATCACATATAAGATGTTTTAAACAAAAATTACCAAATAAATAAAATGAAGAAATTCAACCCGTGCTCTAGCACAGCTCATATTCTAGTAATTTATTAAAACGATATCACAAACAAATATCTTATACTATAAGTTTAACCAGTTTTTATTAAAAAATCATGAAAAGAAAAGTGTGTGAAATTTAATATATATTTTTATTTTCTATATATTGTCTCTATTTCTAATCATTTTAATATAAATAGTATAATTAACAATAAATTAAATTTTGAAATTATTGTTTTCTGGTACATCATAGGGTGATAAAGCAATTATGTTATATACCATTATGTTTTTTTAGTACATATGTTTTAAAGACAATCAAACTGTAACGTTTAAATTACTATTAATACAAATTTGAGTTGTCTTTAATACAATATATATGATTACTGAATATAATGTGAGTTTTTTTATATATGAAAAAATCTTTTATATTTTTAAATTAGTCTATCATAAATTAATTTGGTTTCAGTTTTTACTTTGAAATGTATGAAACCATTTTATAGTAATAGGACAATTAGTTACAACAAAGGTAATTAAATATTGTATGTTCGTTAAATAATTAAGATAAATTAATTTATTTATAGTTTGGTTTTTTTGGAAAAAAAACTGATAAGTATTGTAAGGAAAAAGGTGTAAGCAACTTTGATAGATAAATTATGTTGTCTTATATATTAATTTTATTTTCATATATAAAAGTAATAGTTAACAAGAAATAATTTTATAATATGATAAGTCAATTTTAAAATAATTTATTGAAACAATATCACAAGACAAATATCTTATGCTCTAAGTCTAACTAACTTTTTATAAAATTCATGAAAATAAAAGTGTGTCAAATTTAATATAAATATGTTATTCTTCTATAAATTGTCTCTATTTCTAATCATTTTAAAATAAATAGTATATTAAAATAAATTAATTTTGAAACTATTGTTTTTTGTTATTTCATGGGGAGATAAAACAATTATGTTATGATACCATTGGTTTTAGTACATATGTTTTAAAGACATTCAAATTGTAACTTATAGAATACTATTAAGTACAAACTTGAGTTGTGTCTTTAATTCATTAAATATGATTATTGAATATAATATGATATATATATATATATATATATTTGTCTATCATAAATTAATTTGGTTTCAGTTTTTACTTTAAAAGTATGAAACCATTTTCTATTTTTATTTGGTTTCAATTTGTTTATATTTTTTTGTTGGGTTGATCAGTTTTTTTTTTAGGTTCTATGGTGTATGATTTCATTATGAAATATATTAGATGCTAAAACTAAAAGAAATAAGGAATATAATTTTGTAACAATGTTGAAAAAATATTCAGAAAGTAAACTATACAACAAATATATTTTTTTAACAAACTATACATCACATAAGGTACAAATAAAATAAAGTTAAATAAAAAAATAAAATATTAAATTTTAAATTAGCGAAAATGGCACGTGTCACAAAAATAGAGTGTCAAATGTCACATTGTTAGCCAAAGTTAAAAAAAACTTTCTCTTATTATATAAGATATAAGATTGATGTTAACGACTATTAATTTATCATGAAATAATTTTTTAATTAATGTATGGTTGATAGAAAAAGCGATTATAATTTATAGAAACTTATATATACAACGTTACATCTATGCACACATGACCAAGAATAATAAGTTTTTAACAGTTTTGTGGTTCCGGTCTTAATTTTTTTGGCTCACACTATTATTGATCATGAAGAATTATTGACTGCCCAAAAGAGTTGATGTTTTTTGAAGCCATATCATGTTGATGCTAAATAACGATAATCTATATAATAATAACAATCTGAAAAATGCGACCAACAGTTGTGTTTTTTCAATCGTACCTTTTGGAAAATGCGACCAAGAGTTGTGTTTATTCAATCTTATCTTTTAGAAAAAGCGACCAACAATTATGTTTTTTCAATCGTAACTTTTGGATATTTTCTGAAAAGTCGTGATGGATCATTAAAACGGTTATTTATGAAAAGGTACAACTGTTCACTGTAAAGTTGTGTTGATTGGAACATTCATATCTTTTGAAATCTATATATATATTTGTCTATTTGAACTGTTTTCATTTTTTTTGGCCATGAAACAAAATCAACTAAAATTTCAATCTTAATAGTTTTTACATTCTAAATTATTTTTTAACATTAATTTTTTTAAAAGTCAAGAAATTCTTCTATATATAATAGCAATCCGAATAAATGCAACTAAAAAAATGTGTTTTTTCAATCTTATCTTTTGGATAATTTTCTAAAATAAAATCAGTAGAAAATTTAAATTGTATGTTTTACAAAAAGTTGCGATTGTTCATTGTAACAGTTTATTTTGTAAAGTTGCAACTGTTCATTGTAGAGTTGTGTCTATTCGAATATCCGTATCTTTTGAAATCCATATATATTTGTCTGTTTGAACTGTTTTCATTTTTTTGCCATGACATCAAATAATATAAAATTTCAATCTCAATGGTTTTTACAGCTCTCTAAATTATTCTCTTGCATTCATTATTTTAAAAGTAAAGAAATTTCTCCAATTCTTGATTTAACAAAAGATTTTTGGAATGATGAATCTAATTTACAACTTTTAGTTAATTTTATATATATAAATTTAATGAAAATACCTAGAGTTTTTTTCGAAAAGTTAGATGGATTATATAGTGAGCTTTTGGATTTGACTTTTGAATATGGTAATAAAGAAGTCTTCTATTTAAAAACAGTTTATATGAGTTTGTAAGTATAATCAAGTGAAAATACAACAGTTGCAACTTTTCGTAAAAAAATTGTTTTTTTGTTTTTTAAAAAAAATTCAAATGGTTGTATATGTTCATTGTAGAGTTGTGTCTCTTCACTATATTTTATTTATATTTTTTCTTCACAATTTTTCGTTCTAATAGGTCCATGTGTCTATTTAAATAGTCATGTCTTTTGAACTTTCTTTATATTTGTCTCTTCATCATTAACTAACAGGTTCGTTGAAACAAATTTTCCATTTTATATTAAAATCTAAATAATTGAATACTAATATCTAATATTCAACGTTATTCTATAATCTAATTAAATTTTTAGAAATGATTATATCAATAGAGAAATTTAATACAACTTAATATATAATTTACAGTTGCGTCTATTTATCGTAAATTTTCGATAAAAAAAATATGTTAATATTTAAAATTTATTTTATTTTGTGGTAAGAGTTGTGTATTTTAATTTTAATTTTTTTCGTTGATACAGTCTCACTTATTATTAAATTTATTTTTAATTATAATTATTTAATAGAAAAATACATTTACTCATTACAACCATTAGTTCAATATTCTCAATTAGGATCACTTTGTCATAATAATTTTTGTAATTTTACTCTTTACCGTAATTCTTCATAAAAATATTTTATATTTATAATATTTTAAACCATCTGTTTTGCAAAGTTGCGTCTATTCTACATAATATTTTTTTGTTATAGGTTTTAATTTTGATGGTTGTGTTTTTAATAACAGTTTATGTTTAATTTTTATGTATTCAAACTATTTTATTATATTCAAATAATTTCATAATGTATAATTTTAAATTTTAATTTTTTTTTTCTAAAGTACTTCCCCCGCGGGAGATCCCAGTCCTAGTTAGTGTAGAATCCATCTTTAATTTGTGACAGTTTTTGAAGGCTGACCTTTTTTTGGATGTATTATTTGGCAATAAATTCAGCATTACAGACAAAGCATCTTCTATAAATCTCATTGGATTACATGTCACAAAGCATTTCATGGAATATTTTCCTTTACCTACGAAGTATTATTATTGTATACATGCAGCTCTATGAAGCTAATATATCAATCGATCCAAAATAGATTTGGCATGATCACTATCAAGATACATGAACTCTTACATCATTTCACCATATCTGATCAAATCTTATACAGTACTCATCAAATCACGCATAACAAGGGTGCTTTACTTAGAAATAAAACCTAATTAATCATCGCTATTTATTTTTTGGTAGACGCCTCTTCTACTTGGTGGTACCTGTATCCTCACCGAGAAGTAGTCTTATCCAATCACCATCAAAGGATATGCGTCTCTCATTTGAAGAAGTTGAACCAAAATTATCTGTTTCACAGTTGAAGGTTTGTCATGTAAATGGAGAAGAGGAGACTTCCTGAACTGAATAAACAAACAATGAAGTGCATGCAATGCGTAGAGAGTTTGAAAAAAAAAACAAAAAAAAAGAAGAGTATTACCTGTTGTAGGTTCATCGGTATGGCCAAGAAGAGAGGACTGAAGCGGCAGTGTGGATTCTAAATCAGTATCGGTTACCTGTTTTTTCCTTGCTGATCCATATACAATAGATTCCAACAATCCATCGTATAGTGATGATGGTGACACAGGGGACTGGACCAAAGTGTTGTCTGACTCATGCTCCTGCATTGAGTTAGATTGTTGTGCTCCTCCAGGCTCTTCATGAGGATTAAAATATTGGAATGAAGGGAGCTCGTGAATAAGAGGCTCAGGAGGAGAATAATATGTAGCATCGTCAAGCAAATAGCTATCCGGTAACTGTTCAGAAATGTTATCGACAAAAGGATAGTTGCAGAGCGGAGGGCTTTGCTCGTTCATCGCATATGATCCACCGATGCAAGGAAACGCGGTTTCTGGTTCTCTAGAACGTTTGCCGGTAGACATGTAAGGAGATGATGACATCAAGTTATACACGTTCGGCTGAAAGAAACACGGGTTTTGTCTCACAAACACGCCACTGGTTGGAACACTGCGAAGCATTGACTTGTAGTAGGAAGAGCATTGGTTGAGTGGTAAATGCTGAAAATCCAATTCAGGTATCTCAACACTGTCTGACTCCAAAGAGTCTTGACCATGATGACCATCCAATGAATGATCATTGTTTAAACCAGACTGCGTTGCAGCATTCATTGCTTGCTGTCGAACATCATCAGGGTAAACAGGTAAACCAAGTCGTTGCAGTCTCTTGAGTCTTGTATTCCAAAAGTTCTTTATCTCATTGTCTGTTCTCCCAGGCAGCTGAAAAGAAACAGATTAATTAGACCAAGAAAAAGAGAACAGAGAGAGAGAGTACAAAAGGGGAAACTAAAGTGACATACTTCACCAGCCATTCGTGCCCATTTGTTTCCCAATAAAGCATGAAGTTCGATAACACGCTGCTCTTCTTTCTCAGTAAAAGCGCCTTTTTTCAAGTCCGGTCTCAAGTGATTAACCCAACGAAGGCGACAACTTTTACCACAACGAGAAAGGCCAGAGTGTTTTTGAACAGCGTTCCAGTTGCCATCACCGTGTTTATCAACATAAGCTATCAAAAGGTTGTCTTCTGCTTGTGTCCAAGGACCTTTTGTAAAAGTTTTCTCGGTTGCAGTATCATCGTCTGATCCTGAATCATTGCGAACTTTGCCCATCTTGTGTTACCTTCATCTGTGATATATAAGATGAGAAAACAAAAATATACAGTAAGTTTCATTCTAGCTTAAGAAAAAGAAATCAACATTAACGTTTTCTAGTCATTCTTGCACCCGAGAGTTTAGTTTTCCTGCCAATCAAACAAGCAAATAAAGAAAACTATTAACTAATAATAACTCCCTCATATCGCTTTATTTATTAATCATACTGTACTAGGTTTGGTTAAGACCCACGCATACGTATGTAGCATACAAAATTTTGTTTAATAATTTACACTGATTAAGTTAATTCGATTAGATTAAAAAATAGTAGTGTTTACACTTTACACTTATAGATTCTTTTTCTTTATTATTATTTCCTAATCAATGTACAATAACTACAAGAGAATTTAGAAACTTACATAGGAAATGATTATGAACGTCTTCGAACATCAATTAATTCTCCTAAATTCAACCATTGATAAGAAACGAAAAAAAAAAAAAATACAAATCAGTTCCAAGGAAATAAATCCGAATCAAGAAATGAATTTGCCAAAACCGGTTTGAAACTTCATCTACCTGCCGAAATTGTAGTCGGTTTAGAGCTGACGAATATAAAAACCGATGCCACTGAGATCAAAAACCGGTTTACAAGAACACTGAGATCGGAAAAAATTCACTGAGCCGATTCCGGTTAACGAGCGATCAACGGGAGTTGTAATTTGTATATGATAAAAGAAGAAGAATCTAAAGAGGTATTAGATCATCAACCCATAAATCTCCCTGAGAAAAATTAAACACACCATTAAACAAAAACCTTAAACCTCACTTTCATGGAGGGGTTATAAAACTAAGAAGATGAAGCGTATACCTAAACCCTGGAGATATAGAACTAATCACAGAGAAGAGAACGTCTAATAATCCTAGACACCATTGAAATGTTGCAACAAATCGAAGAGGAGAAAGACGAAAAAAAAAGGTTTACGTCTGAGTGTTTTAGGGCTTTATAAGGCATCAATATATATATATATATATATATCCAAAATAAAAAATGTGCAGATCAAAATCGATCCCAACAATATCGGAAGAGATGAACTCGAGCTTCTCAGGTTTTTCCCATTTTTTCACTTTTGGTCCCTAGGTTCTTAGTTCTTTTACATATTTTCTTTTGACTTTTGTGTTGATCAGATATCCCCTTGAAATTGAAATTACACGAATTGGGTACTTTTCGATTTGTCAATTAAACCCAAAATTTTGGTGGCTAAAATAAAAATACTAAACTTGGCAATAGATCCATGAACTCTTTTGCTTCCTCTCCAAAATTAATAAACAAGGATGATCCTTTTAGTAGGGAAACAATCTTGTTTGGCTTTATCAGGAAACCAGTGCAATTGGGGTTTCAGAGTACAATCATCAAGAGAATAAAATTGACTATGTCCCAAAACTAAACCGGATTCGCAGGACCTCATCTTCTTGCTCTGTTTGCTTTGAATATTGTTTCCTTGTAGTACTTAAGCTCCTTTATGCTTTCTCTTATATCATCCATGGCTCTGTGGTTGTTTTTCTTTGCAGGAGCTCTGTTTTTTTCTGTATTCAACCCCACAAAAACATATACAAACTTATTTTACGTATTTTTATTCTCATAGACGACAAGCACCTTTTTAGAGTTTTTATCGTTACCTTTGGGGAACCATCGGGAACATAAAGCCTTGACGCTACTTACATCAACAAGTACATGAGGGAAAAGAGCAGCCAAATCTGGCATGTACTTCTGGAAAATATAAACATTGGTTATCATCGAGGATTCAAGATGCAACTGTTAGCTTTATAGTTCAGAGTAGGGATACATTCAAGTTCTAGCTACCTACCTTCAAGAAAAGGAAATCAACATAGACTGAGTTTCCAGCTAAAAGTGGATTTCCAGAACCAACATGCTTCTTTATGAATTCAATGACCTGCAGAGCACCCCAGAATGTAACATTTCAGTTAACCATCACCAAAAAAATTTACAAAAAGATTGAATGTTTTGGTCTTGATATTAAAAACTGATAGAGATGCTCTTTTTAACTTTTTAAGCCAAATTAATAACAAGCCAGTCCAGTATTACATGTTTCTTTACCTCTTTCTCAGCTTGCCTTTCACTTATCGTACTAAGGAGCACTTTCTTCGTTAACCCTGAAGTGATTGTCCCAGATGTCATATAGTTTAAATCCATGGGAAATACATAGATTCTAGTACAGAAAATATCAGGAGAGAAACTTACCACTAGCTCCATGATGAGTTTGACACCAGTCACCCATTTTATCCATACATTCTTTTGTTTGATGTACAACTAAATCTGGACCCTGACAGCAGAGAAACTAATTCACTAACAAATCCTAATAAAGCAAGTTGAGGAATAAGAGTGTTTCATCTAAAAGTAGAATATTTTGGAAGGCCAAGGAAGAGAAGAATGTACCTCCGCTGATTTGCTTAAATTTCCATCAGTAACTATACATGCAATCTCTAATATCCTGTCAACTTCAACATTTAGACCTACACAATATAGTAAGAATGAGAACATAGACAATCTAAAAGAAACTTAAAGAAACTTGAAGGACCGAGATCCTTTTTACTGTGTTCAACAGTTTAGTAGTTCATGTGTATAAGTAAAGAAAAAGAGTTGAATTTTCTGAAACATTCAGGACTACCTTCAAAGGAACAAATATCATAGCATTGTGTGTTATGACAAACATATAAATACCAAAATCTTAAAAATGTTCAAGGGAGACAAACAACGGATCCTAGGTACATGTTTACATGGTTTTTAACCCAATTTTTTTGCAGCCAAGAAGATTTATCAATCAAAGAAGGAGTGACTAAACTATATATATGTGTAGAACAATTAGAATTCTAAATACACTAATCTACCAAAAATTCAATAAAGAAAAATTATAATTAGCATCCAAAGGCAGGGTTTTTTTTTTTAACAGATGATGAACAAGTCAGTATAAGATTACCAGTCATCTCCAAGTCAATCCAGACAAGTGGCTGCTTGTAATCTCCAACCTCAATTGACCCATTTTTTGCTCTCTCTTCTTGTTTCACTGTAAAATTTTCACAAAGATCAATCTCAAAACAATAAATCTAGGCGATGCCATATCCAAAAAAATCTAAAAGTGAAAGATCAATCCTTTAATTGACTCTTTTTAAACTCTCTACATCAATATATTAAGAATCAGTTGACTCTCGCAAAGAAACCTAAGCTTGTTTTGCGTAAGAGGCAAAAAAAAAAAAAAAAAAAGTGTAAGAGGTACCAGAGGAAGAAGAAGAAGAAGCTATGGGAGCATCTTCGTCGGCGAAAGCGAGAAGAGAGAAAGCATTCGAGAGCTTGTCCATTTAATCGGAGTCGGAGGAAGAAGGTAACCTAAAGGGGTCAAGTGCGCATCTAATCGGTATATACATTAGGGGTCCGTCTAGATGGTAACAAACAATTAGTAACAATTAGGGATCGTGTTTGGGTTTTGGACAATTTTTTTCCTTTTTTTTTTCCCTCAATAATTCACTTTTATTACTTGAACCTTGATCAATGATCATTACACAATGTTTTCGGATTGTTGGTTATGGTTTCTGAGAATTGAGATAGTCTTCAACCATCATGGGAGTGTATACTTGGGTTAATTGGATCTAGATTTTGTGACCAAGAAAATCATAAATTCATTATATGTTTACATTTTTTTTAGGACAACAAGAAAAGTTAACTATGTTTATTGTTAATCATGTGTTTGTGTATAATTGGATACATGTTTCAATTTTTTCAAAAAAAAATTTAATTTCATCTATATAAGACAATATATTAGGCAGTCTGGAAAGTATATATTCTATAGTTTAATGAATTATTGAATAAGCAAAAAAAAAAAAAAAAGATGTAGGATTATCAATAGTCATTTGATTAATTTTTCTTTCCATTCATGGTGAATTGACCAATAAACTCTTAATATAGTCAATTTAATATTATGATAAATTGATAATTTTTCATTTGTTGCTAATTAATATACTTAAAGTATGATGAAATTTAAAGTGTGATTTTTTCATTTTTAATGAAAAATGATTATTATAACAAATCCTGTTGTCAATTAATTAGTAGATTTTTAATTATTATTTGGGATTTTAAAGTTCAAAATTAATAAAGGTTAAAGCTAGTATAAGCTATTCTAAAAAAAAACTACATGAATAAATGACAAATGTATAAGGTATCAAATAAGCAAATTTGGAGTTTTGACAAAGAGTAATTAATCATATTAATGTAGTTAATCTCTTAATAATACAGTACTAGATATACTTTTATAAAAACAAAATGTAAGGACAAAAAAAAATTGTTGTAAATACAATTTGGCATAAGAAAAAGGAAAATACAGAAGTGGTTTCATATACAAATCAGTAAATTTAGAAAATATGATATGTATATATATCCATATAGTTTACTAAATTTAGAGATTTATTTTGAAGAAAATTAATATTATTAAATAGTTTTAAAGCATTATTTTTCTCTAAGATATGTATATAAATATTATGAGTTTTAATCTTCAAACTCCTCAATAATTTAGTTTTCTTAAATTGATATTTAGTTATATTTACAGGGAGGTGAAAAGGTTAGCTAAATGGATCCAAATATGTTGATAAGCAGAACACTATCTGATTATGATGTTTCTAGAATGGGTCGTTTGGTGTTACCAAAAAATATTATGGAAAACAAATTAAAAAAAATGAAAACTACAATACCTCGAAATGATATTCAAGTGGAAGTCCTTGGTAATAAAAAATCATATACGGTTAAAGTTATAGAATACAAACAAGGTCATTATTGTATGTCAACTGGATGGAAAAATATCATAAATACAAGAGGTCTCAAATCAGGTGATCACATCAAGTTATATTGGAACGATACCAAATTTATAATGATTGTAGAGTAAGTTTTCTTTTCTAAATTATCACTCATTAGTTTTTATTTTTTAACAACTCTATTTAACTAATCTTTTGGTTAAATATTGCTATTTTTAATGGGTTTCATGTGTTTCATAACTAAAATAGTGGCAAATCAATTTGCATTATAATGTAAATCATAGATAAGTTAATAACATTATAATTTATATTATCCTAAAAGTGTTTTACAAAATATGTTATTGTAGTGTAGTTAATATCATTTTCTCGTAGAAAAATAGATATAATACTAGATGGAAAAACGAATCCGGAAGGAGAATGCAGCTCAAGTGCGGCAGGAAAAAAATAATATGCAGAACAAGTATGGGATGAGTAGAACAAAATTTAAATATTAAATATAATAAATATGGCATAAATATTACAATTTACTAAAGTTTACAAATATTTTATGGCTAAAATTTCATTTTTATGAATTAAGTGGTATTGGTTATGTATTTAAAACATATTATAATTTTAAATCAAACAGGTCACACTTAGGCTTTAAATGACAAATCAAGTGATGCAAATCAGACGGGTCAAGCCGTTCAAATAGAAAAATTATGGATCAAACATTTCACACAATCCAAAATGCTGTTGAATGGTTAAAAACTAGAATATTGCGAGAAAACAAGGGCGTAACAATTACAAAATTCAATGAAATTGCGTATTACATAAGGTTTTATGATAATAAGATGAAGTATAATTTTACATGTTAAATAATTGATATAAACTGACTTTTGACGTAAATTCTTCGTAAATATTACAATTTAAGTAAATAATATTTTTTTGGTCAAAATTTTTTGTTGTAAATGAAGTCAATTGAGAATGATCGCTTTGGTGATTGGAAACGATTACAATTCCTAGATGTTGTGAGATTCTCTTACGGATGTTGTTGTTTGTGCTAAGGGAAAGTTACATTGAACATAATAATCATAATATATTTTGATGTAGATTTCTACTACTATAAGAAAATGTTTGAATTTGTAATAGAGTTTGATACCAAATGGTCTAAAATATTGGAAATCCACAATGAATAAAATTAGGAAATTTTTTTCTAACAATTTAAAGAACTTGCCAAAGAGATCTTTAAAAAGTAAGACACATACCAAGATATATCTATTCAATGACATTGACTATCTTCTTAATGTCGAAAGAGTAAATATTAGTAACCAGATAGTTACCCGCGTTGTGCAACGCGGGGAAATACTTACGTAAATTTAGTTTGATTCTTTACAGTATGATAATACTTGTATTTTCAATGATGAGGCTATTCTTTATTTATAAATGGTTTAAGTCTGAAGAATTGCTAGTATGGATCAGCAATTGATCACAAAAACAGTTGACACCTTCACATGGTGTCGGCCAACACTCGCCAAAGCCCTCAAGCCATCCTCGCATTGGTGTTGGCCGACACCCTCCTGGTGTCGCATGACACCGATGCCGAGCATCAATTCTCTTCGATCAGGAACTCCAAATCTCGCCTCCAACCTCCTCCTATGAGACCAACACATTCTCAGAAGCAAAACCCAGCCTCAGGTGCCACAAAACTCACACAGAACTCAGGAGAACAATCACACAACACACAAAATCACATAATTAGAGATCTTAGCTTAGATAAGCCATACTCATTCACTTACCTTAGCCAATCAATAAGATTTGACCAACACACGACCAAAAACACACTTCCACAAGCTCTTCCCACGTTCTCAGACTTAGATCTCCAACCACAAAGCCAAACTCACAAGAACAGGGACAAAAAGCTTCAGGGAAAACCTTCAGGAACGTTTGGGAATCGTTTTCTTTCTTTTTCCATACAAAGGAGGCGACAATCAACTTTTCTAAACCTAAAACGTTGATTTCACACCTTAAATACGACCTTAAACCGAACCAACTCGAACCGAGAATCCTGAAACCGAACAAACTCAAACCAAGAATCCTGAAATCGAACCGAATACTCGACCACTTCAGGTGTCCATCAACGCCACCACCAGTGTCGATCGACACCCTCACCAAATACTCACAATCTTGTTCACGGGTTTTACAATTCTCCCCACCAGCATAGATTCATCCTCGAATCTAGCACCAAAACCAACCGTCAAGGATATCCCGTTCAACCACCACTATAGCCCGCACATCCTCCGACTAATCCATGAGAACTCTATTTGGTCAGTAAGCCACGTCTCTGATATTATTCAGTTTCAACTCATGTATCTCCCCCGCTCTTGGGTCTCGACCCTTTAGTCTTACTGGCTCGCTATCAGGCCTCGGCCCTCAAGCTACGGTATTCAGGAATTCTAATCTTGCTCTCAGACTATCACCGTACAACGTGCCTTCGGATCGTCACCGGAAGTCAATATACCTATTAAGCCCTCAGACCACAAAGTCCTTCGAGATAACGGTACATAGGAACCTAACCGTCTCCTCATGAGTTTTTCGAGATCTCATATCTCTAGAGCAATAATTATGAGCTCGACCGAGTACCACGCTGACTAAAACTTCCTCTATGGCTCACGCAGAAACATCACAATGTCCTACGGCCAACCATCTCCACAAGGGATTCCACTAAAGCCACAACACGTCACAAAGACCACATAAATATCCTGCAAGACTGCCACTGTAACCAGAAGTACAGACCAGACGGAGAAACATGTCCGAATGACGAGGAAAAATTTTGAGAAGACGGAGAAAAAGAAATCTCAAAGAACGATTCAGAGACTTGCGAAGGAAGTTACCAAGTCGCGAGATGGTCCAGGACCGGAGAACAGACGTAAACCGTTAGGTCATCCGGTGGATGGGACGATGAATGGTCAAGGATAATGGAAAAAGACCAAAAGAAGGGAAAACGAAAGAATGGCCTTGGAAAAATAGTGAGAAAGACGTAAAACGGACCATAGGGACGGAACGATCACATACCAGCCAAATGGTCAAAGTATCGTGGAACCATGGACAAGCTGTACTGGAGGTACGAGAGGTCCGGAGGCGGACGAGGAAAGTCAATGTCACGGACGAGAGAAGACAGATGAGAGAATCCAAAGTCACGGACGAAAAAGCTGTAATTGGATAGGAGAAGCGGAAGTCACGGACGAACGAGGAAATAGAACCACGGACGTGTGAAATTTGAATTGCGGACAAGTGGGGGAGCTTGGGACACAAGAGAGACGCGGGAAGGTTGGAGGAAGTGGAAAGGTCTCTCATGAGCTGCGAGACACCACGTGTCGCCATCGCATACTCTCGCCAGCGTCTAAGATGCACGCGCGCGTGAATGAGAGTGTGAGTGCTCCGCATGCAAAATTTCTCCCACTTGTCGATTGAAGCTTGCCACATGTCAAGCGAGAGAAGTCGAGTGAGAGGGTTATAAATACCCCCTCCTTCTCTCATTTGCAACCAAATTCTCTCTCTAACACTAAACTCTTGCCAAATTTTTTCTCTAAAAAATTCTTGAAGAGAAATCAAGAGATTTCTGAGCAAAGAAGAAGGAGGAAGCTCGTCGGAGCTAGAGGTGAAAGAGGAGGCGAAGTGCTGTCGGATTGCGGTGGTGGTGGAGCTCAAATCAATCAAATCTCTGCCTAAGTCAATGTGAGTTGAGGCTATGGCTTTAGAGTTGTTGTGATTTGCGGTTGGTGTGTGTAGAGGATACATGAGCTTGGTAGCTCTTGTGTCTCTCTTTGATTGTCGGGTGTTGCATGTTTTTCTTTTTAGATCTATATGACATCAAGTTAAGATCTGGAGAGTAAACTATCATGCATTCATCTATTGTTGCATATAGTCTTGTTTTGGGTTAAAAAATCATGCATGCATAAAGAGAAGGGTGATTTGGGTTGATTACAAGATCAGATCCGAATTGGATGATCATGCATTCATCCTTCTATGAATTTTTCAACCGGTTAAGGAAGAAAAATGAAGTGGTGTGAAGAGTTATAAATGCAATAACTTCCTTGCATAATTTTTGGGTTTTAATTTGAGTTGCATGCATGATAAAAGTGGGAGAAAAATTGTTTAGTATCACCTGCATGTCAAGGAAAAATATTTAAGAAATTAATCTTAATATTTCTTGTGAGTTAAATCGGTTGCATGCATGTGGTTGTTGTCTTAAATGCTTGATTAATTTTATTCTTGCATTTTAAGAATTTTTGGGTGAGTTTCTTGCTTGATTTTCTTGCATGCATTGCTTGATTTATTTTGTTATTTAAGGACTTAATTCTTTGTGTCAATAGACTTAGAATTAGTACTTGTATAGCTAGTTCTCATGTGTCATGTTGGACTAGCAATCGACTTCTGTCCCCAAGTGAATGTGGAAGTCCGGCGAGCTAATCTTCGCGGTCTCATGGCAAGGACAATCGGTGTCTAGTGAGAGACTAGTCCGATCTATTGCATGACGATGCAAATGTGTGGTGATCTGGTTGGTAGCCTTTATGGTTTCAACGTGGTGTGAAATGGGGAGATGGGACAGAAGGTCATTGGGCCCTAGGTTGCGTGTGTGAGATGAACTATAGTGTGTGCATACGGTTGTAGCATCACTAGTACTTTCATTCCCTTTGAGTTTTGGGAGTTGTGAGATGGCCTATGGTGGCTATGTGTCTAGAAGTGTCAAGTCTTGGTCATTTATAGTATTGCTTGTTGTGCGTTGATTGCTTGTTTGCTTTGTTTGCTTGCTTGCTTGCTAATCGCTTCCGCATTTTGTGATTCTGATTGTTGTTTGAGGGTAGTTGTTGATGGGGGTAGTTGGCTAAGGAGGACTGCATGTTAGAGAGTCACCCAACTCACTAAGTAATCCAATAATTTTCTTGCAATCGACCACCTCATCTTTATACTGAGTCGCACAACCAACCACTCGTAAGCGACTAAGTATCAAGAGAGATGGGCTGGAATTCTCGTTACGCTCCAGCCACGGTCTACAAACTATAACGACACTGGGACCGAGGTTAGGCAAGCTCAATCCTCGACCTACTTCTCGAACCACTTCTTGAACCTTGCCTTCATCCTCGCCTCTGGCTCCCAAGTCTCCTCCAACACTCCATCACAGTCCCACTGGACTCTCATCAAAGGAATCTTCTTCCGCCGAAGTTCCTTGATCCCTCTCGAGAACCCTCACCGATCTTGCCTCAAGAGTCATGTTGGGATGAAGATCTGCAGGAATCTTAGCCAACACCTAGTCATCCTTGTGAAGACACTTCCTCAGCATCGACATATAGAAGACCTTGTGGAGCGCATGATTAACTTCAAGCAACTTCAGCCTATATGCAACCGGTCCCACCCATTCCACAATCCTAAAAGGTTCCATGTACCTCGGATACAGCTTAGTCTCTGAGACTGCAACATGACCATCTTGAGGTACACTCTATCATCCACGTGGAACTCAATGATATTATCGTTTGAGGTCACGGTACATCTTGGTCGCTCATAGATTAACAGAGCACTTGCTCGAATAAGCCTCTCTCAGTATCTCTTGTCTCAGACCGTCATCATTGGGCACACAAACCCGACCATGCACCAAGATAGTCCCCTTAGCAGAGACCTGATACTCCGAACCCGCAGTTTTAGAGGCGTTCACCAGCCTCACATCACTCTCCTAAGCCAACCTCACTCCATTTAGAAGGTCTGCTCTATCCGCTGCCTCCTATCCCAATGACTCTTGTGAAATAGCACATAATATCAAAGTACTGATCTCACTCACCAGGGATTCCATATCCTGCTCCTGAGTAGAAGCCGCTTGCTTCCTACTCAGAACATCCGCCACCAAGTTAGCTTTATCGGGGTGGTAAGCTATATCGAGATCATAACATGTCAATAACTCCATCCACATCTTTTGCCTTAAATTCAGCTCAGGCTGGGTGAAAATATACTTCAGGCTCTTATAATTTGTGAACATGTGTACCTTTCCGCCAGATCTCCAAATCTTCAAAGCGAAAACCACAGCTGGCATCTCCAAATTATGGGTAGAATAGTTACCCTATACTTCCGCAAGAAACCCTCCAATAATGACAGGAAAATCGCCGAACCTCTATAGCCGACGTCAGGATGCGTTTGCTTAACCAGAACAATTATTGTTAATTGTTTTGTTTACTTGTAAAGAACATTTTGTTTGTATGTTATTTAATTTGCCGCCATTCCAATTTTGGAAGAATTTGACCATTTTTTAATTATAGAAAAATGATATACAAAACTTATAGTTCCAATCTATCTCGATGTGACTATACCTTATTGGTGTAGAGGCAGAAGCTGAAAGAAGGATTTTGGTGGTACAGCTCTGTTTTGATAGCAAAACATAGTAAGCAAACGACGACAGGGAAGAGGCGGTAAGAACGGTTCGTGGAGGTGAAGTGAAACGAAACAGAAACAAAGTGAGAGTCCTCCTCTCAGGGCTTGACACAAGCTCTTTTGGGCAATTAAGATTGCCTTTTTTTTTTGGTTTTTTATTGTACTTCAAATCAATGATGTTGATACAATGTTTTGAGACTCTATATAAAGCCAAAGAAGAGAAGATATGTCCTAATCCTAAAACAGTTAGAAGAAGACTCGAACTTATCCTAAGCAAAACGATAAATCAATCTAAAATAAAAATGAATAACGAAATTTGCGGCTCACGCAACGACACACTGGAACGAGTGACCAAAAGTGACAGAGAAGCAAGATGGACGCTACATCAGGTCTCCCCAGGTGGGAGAGGATTCGACCACGAATCCGGCAGGTCATTGTCGCCATGATACGGAGAGAGATACTTTGACGTTGAAGACATCAGACGTATTCATGTGCGGAGGCAAACGGAGATGATAAGCATTCGGGATAATGCGCTCAAGAACCTCCACTGGACCAATACGACGAGCCTTCAGCTTGTTATATTCCCTAGCAAGAAGACAATCTTTAGTGAGGACGATCCACACAAGGTCACCAGGATCGAAGAAAAGTTCACGACGCTTCGCATCCGCGGCTACCTTGTACTTGGCCGTGGCAGAGTTGAGATTTTCCTTAGCCACCTGATGAACATGCTCCAATTTAGTTACAAAGTCGATCGCCTGACCATGAAAGCGTGTACGGTCCGGTATAGCAGTCAAATCCAAAGGACCCCGAGGCAGGAGACCATAAACAACACGGAATGGACTGAAGCCCAAGCTGCGATTGACCACATGGATGTGCCATCTTCGAAAATCGATCCACCACTACAAAAATAGAATCATACCCATGCTGCGTACGAGGCAAGCAAAGCACAAAGTCCATATTGAGGTGTGTCCATGGTTGGGAAGGAACCGGCAATGGCATATAAAGTCCTGCGTTGGAAGCCTTACCCTTACTCTTTTGACAAACGTGACAGCGAGCTATAAACCGTTCAACGTCTCGACGCATAGAAGGCCAGTAATACGATGCAGAGACAAGGCTGAGCGTACGATCACAACCAACATGCCCCTCATTATGCAATTCACGAATGATCTGTAAGCGAAGACTACAGTCAGGAATGCAAACACGAAGCCCCTTAAACAAAAATCCCTCATGAATCGTATAGTCACAAGGCAGGCCATGACTAACGTCGGTTAAAACCGTGGAAAAGAAAGGATCGGAGGGATAAAGCGAGGCAAATGTGTCGAAACCCGGAACAGAGGATTGAACAGAAGCCAACAGAGTGTGACGGCGGCTCAAGGCATCGGCAACACGGTTAGTCTTGCCAGTCTGATGACGAATCGAGAAGGTAAACTGTTGGAGAAACGCAATCCACGAAGCATGTCGAGCCGAAACCTTTGCCTGACTGTCCAAATGTCAAAGAGCATCATGGTCTGTCATCAAAAGATGAAGTCCTGATGGAACAAGTAATGCCTCCAGTGCCGAATGGCTTGAACAATCGCATAAAACTCTGAATCATAGGTACTATATCGCATACGGGCACCGGAAAGCTTCTCGCTAAAGTAGGAAATTGGCCTACCTTGCTGACTAAGGACCGCACCAATCCCCAACTTCGATGCATCACAATGCAACTCAAAGGTGAGAGAGAAATCCGGCAGGACTAACACGAGCGCAATGGTCAGCTTTTCTTTGATCAAGTCGAACGCAGTAGCGGCTTCCGTAGACCGCACAAACTTCCCATCCTTAATGCAACCAGTGATGGGTGCCATTATTGCACTGAAATGGGGAACAAACCGGCGATAAAACGAAGCTAACCCATGGAAACTGCGGACCTCTGTCAAGGTACGAGGAACAGGCCATGATCGAACAGCTTCCACTTTAGCTCGATAAACTGTTAAACCCTTATCAGAAATGACATAGCCAAGAAATTGGACCTCATTGGTGCCAAACTCACACTTGTGTTTTGCGGCAAAAAACCTATCCTTGCGCAAGACAAGAAGGACGTCTTGAATGTGTTGTGCGTGTTCGGCAAGAGACTTGCTGAAGATGAGGATATCATCAAAATAAACCACCACAAATTTTCCAATGAACAGACGCAACGCCTGATTCATAATTCTCATGAACGTACTCGGGGCATTCGACAAACAAAACGGCATGACAAGCCATTCAAACAAGCCCTCTCTCGTCTTGAACGCAGTCTTCCATTCATCTCCAAGATGAATACAAATCTGGTGATAGCCACTCTTTAGATCAATTTTGGAGAAGATAGAAGCAGTAATAATCTGGTCAAGAAGGTCATCCAGATGCGGAATGGGGAACCGATAGCAAACCGTGATCTTGTTAATGGTGTCTATCAACACGTGAATCTGATACCAACTGGTGTAGAGGTGGAAGCTGAAAGAAGGGTTTTGGTGGTACGGCTCTGTTTTGATAGCAAAACAGAGTAAGCGAACAACAACGGGGAAGAGGCGGTAAGAACGGTTCGTGGAGGTGAAGTGAAACGAAACAGAAACGAAGCGAGAGTCCTCCTCTCAGGGCTTGACACAAGCTCTTTTGGGCAATTAAGATTGCCTCTTTTTTTTGGTTTTTTATTATACTCCAAATCAATGATGTTGATACAAAGATCTGAGACTCTATATAAAACCAAAGAAGAAAAGATACGTCCTAATCCTAAAACAGTTAGAAGAAGACTCGAACTTATCCTAAGCAAAACGATAAATCAATCTAAATAAAAACGAATAACGAAACTTGCGGCTCACGCAACGACACACTGGAACGAGTGACTACAAGTGAAAGAGAAGCAGGATGGACGCTACATCACTTATTGCTATTAAAAAGCTACAAAGGACAACAAATACACACCCTGCATCGTTGACGAGACAATAATTACATAAGTAGGTAATAGGAGAACGGCAAGGTTCACGCCTTTTTTTCTTAGGAAAGTAAATGATCCGAGGGAGACACTAATTGGTTTCGTTTGGACGCTAAACTGCTTGGAGTACTAGTTAATTATATTATTCTCCAAATATATTCTATATTACATGTCATTCTTGTAAGTTGTAAGGATCGACTCGCTTTAACTTTCTTCTGTTTTTGCTTTCTTACTGCTACGCAAAGACAACTTTGTCTTTCATCTTCAAGATGATGTTTATAGCTTAGATGCAAGTAGGGAAGCTTTTGTTTCTCTACAAACTATCCTCACATCCTAACTTAACCTACATATTTGTTACTTCGTTTTTTTTTTTTTTTGTAAGTCAGATTTATTCCATCTTAAAAATATATATAATTAAGCTTATATATAAGAAAAAATATTGCCCACTTTGAGAGAGAAATCGAATAAAGAGAAAAATGATATAAGAGGCCGAGCCGAATTCAAGAATAAAAGTGCACAAACAACACACGTACCATGAATCTTAGAACTTAAAGCATGGTGACATCTTTGAGAGGTTGACATCTTTAGGCCGAGCCGTTCTCCTTGCCGTTCTAAGTTTTATTAGAGTCCGATCCTAAAGAAGATATGACAATGGTGACATCTTTGAGAGGTTGCTACTATTTTCGGCTTATAAAAAAAAGTTGCAAACGCTCAAGAAATCTTCTCGAAATGCGAAAAAAACCTAGGTCTGTTTAGCCCGTCCAAATGTTGACAATCTTGGTACTAAGAAAACATTAAGAGAATAAGAGATCAATGCTGACAAACCGATCAACTCGAACAAGGGTGCTCTTCAAACGCTTAGCCAACAAGCTTCGATATGACTATATAAGTGGTATCACAGCACCGTATCGGGTCATGCGGTTTTGTATTTACATCTTTCTTACACAAACTAATCCCACTCCACTTCTCATCATCCAAACAGTAGCCGGAAAAGCAAAAAGCTCATAAACAAAGAAAGCAAGCTTTTGTCCCAAAAGATAAAACATTCATACATCATACATCACTTTCTTGTTTCTTTCTTAGCTTCGTTGTTCGTCCAGACTACTTGCTCCAGAGAACTAGAGAGCTTCTTATAGAACTGCAAACAAACCATCAACTCTGCTTAGCTCATCAAACTGGTTACTTAACCCTATAATATAGTCGAAACAAACTATGGACTTACCTTGTGGATTAGAGAGATAAAATATATTATAGAGGTTTTTTTGGTTTTTTGTCTATGTATGGATTGTGGGCGGGGAAAGTTTTAACAGAGGAAAATAAGAGAAATAACAATAACAAATAAAATAGGAGGAGGAGGGGAGCTATTAATTCTGTTTTTTCGACCAATCACAGCAGTTATTTCATCCCAACCCACCAAATCATGCCTTTATGACTCAAGGCACCTATTTCTAATTTTGGCACCGCTTGACTTTTTCTCAAAACATCGTTATTAACTTAATTCTAAGGTAAAGACACAACAAAACAAAAGCTTAAAACACCTGCAATTGCACAAGTAACAATGGAAACATCTGATTTCAGACCGGCTACTTAACCCTATGTAAAACACTGTTTAGCTCATCAAACCGGCTACTTAACTACCCTATGATATAAGTCGAAACAAAACTTATGGACTTACCTTGTGGAATTCGAGGGTGTCTCCTTTCGATTTCGATACTTGAACCATATGAAGACTTGGTGCTACTTGGAATATCTGCTTGTCACACACCATACAAACACTCTGGATCATCAGAAACTCATAAACCATCACCAACACTTTCTTGAATGTCCAGTCTCGTATAACATACCTCTGTCGCCACATTGAGATTTCCTTTTCTCCCGGCCTTGACATTCTCAAGCCTCATCTGATATATTTCAAGTAATAATACCATGTCTTAGTTTATTTTCATTTCATTTCCTTTCCTTTTCAGAGTTTTTCACTAACCTTGTAGTTCTTCTTTTGCACATCAAAACCGAGAGGCTTTGCAGCTTCTTCTATCTTCTCGATGATCTCATTCGCGCCTCCTCTCAGTGTTATCCTTGTTTCCCTCTTAAACTCCTATTTTTATTTTAAGAAAACATTTCATTAACAGACTACAAAGACAAGAATGCCAGTTCTCTATATCGAAACACAAACCTGTTCTGGATCAAACAGATTCTCTAGGTTAAGCCCCCTTGACATTGAGATTATCTCAAATGCATTGATTGCCGCTGGTTGCTCTTCTTTCTTCTCAGTAACATGATGTTCCTGTACATGATCATCACAAGCCGCCTTATATGATGCTATTCTTAATATAAACTTTAAAAATTGGAACAAGAAATGAAATTATCCTCACCTCGGAGTCCTTGAAAACAGCATCAATATCGTCCATGTTTGAATCATCCTTATCCTCGAACACTGGAGGCTTGTAATCTTTCTTGAACCATTCATCTTCAAATACCTCTTGTGGTGTTACACGCTGACACAAAAACCACATCAACTCAGTTTCTTGGTTATATTGCATTGCCAACAAAAAAATATCTAACAATAATTGGGTGTTGAGGATCCTCAGTCTTAGGTAATCAAAAGACATGTTTATTCGACTAGTATGCTTAACCAAGAATCAGTGGTTGAAAATAGAAACTGTGCAATTAAATGAAAGATGAAGCAGATAGAATTGTACATTTTAATATGTATAACACAGGATCCTCAACCTTTTTTCTCCAGCCCTTTTGTGCTGGAAAAATGGAAAACATATGTAATTGAGTACTATAGCAAATCATGGAATAAAAATGAAGTAATATAGAGCTCATTACTCTCTACTCACGGGGTTTTTACTTCTCTTCTTATATAATGAATAAAAAGGTCATAAGCTTGTGAGGAAAGTTTTAGCAATGGGCATGTGAACTCATAGTAGCATGTTAAAATTACTCACAGTCATTGGGTTCGGATCCAAGATTCGAGTGATCAGTTTCATAGCGCCAAGTGAGAGCCAGGGAGGACAGTTGAATTCACCAGATGAAATCTGCATATATAAAAAGGAGTTTTAAAAACTGAAACAAGGAGTGGTGGAGGACTCCATCTAAAAGAGAGAATTTGTAAAAAAAGAGTTGCTCACTTTTTTATAAAGATTCATTAGATTAGAATCATCAAAAGGCAAGTAACCTGCAAGCAGAACATAGAGTATAACACCGCATGACCACATGTCAGCCGTTGCTCCATCGTAGCCTCTATCATTGAGAACCTAAAAACCACAAAGATAAGAGACTAGTTCGTTAGAACCCTGAAGGATTGTATTATCAGATATAATAAAATGATTTCTGTTTAGGCAGACCTCAGGAGCAACGTAGTTCGGAGTTCCACAAGATGTATGAAGGAGACCATCAGCCTGCTACCCCCAAATATATAAACCATGTGTAAGAAGAAATATGGATAAAAGTTTTTAGGAAATCCGTAAGTTCTTAGGAAAAATGAAACCATTTCTTGAAACAGTAAGATTATCTGACAAAAAAATACTATGAAAACAAATAGTCATTACCCTGACTTGTTGAGACAAAGCACTTAATCCAAAATCTGAGATCTTGAGGTTTCCATAGGCATCCAATAGTAAATTTTCAGGCTGTAAAATCAACATAACACAGAACAGTCAGAATTGTTACACCCAATATGTGCAGGGTACTACTACTACTACTACTACTACTACTACTAGAAGCAGTGGGTATAGAAGAAAGCTTTATTACTATTTTCTAACTTTTATAAAAGTAACTCTCAACATGTAAGTAGGCTCTTTCTTCTCTATTTATATAACATGTCGCAAAGGCTTTGATTGGGAGGAACTCCATTATCACAATCCTAAAGGCTTTAAAATTCATGTCCTAGTTCAGCTCATATCAAGTACCTTAAGGTCTCTATGGTAGACACCTCTGCTATGACAGTAGTCCACAGCATGTACAAGCTGTTGGAAATATCTCCGCGCCTCATCTTCTTTCATCCTCCCGTCTTTGACCTTCATTCATATGTTACAGAACCAGATTTCAACTAAAATGTGGCAACAAACTATCATCACAGAATCACAACCAATCATAATTGTGGTAACTAACTTACAATCTTATCAAAGAGCTCTCCTCCTGTAACATACTCCAAAATGATAAATATTTTCGTCTTGCTTGCCATCACCTGCCAACAATTTCAAATTACTACTTTCCAAGTACATGATCAAATAAAACACTAACTTAAAAAAGTGTTTAGTAAGTACCTCATACAACTGCACAACGTTAGGATGTTTAATCAACTTCATAGTAGCTATCTCCCTTCTGATCTGTACCACAATCCAATAAAGAAACTAAGCAAGATCAAGATCAACAGATTAAAGTAAAGGGCAATGCGAAAGCAGAAGATCCATAATTCACTACAGGAGCAATAAATAAGAAGAGAGACCTGTTCAGCCATCTTATGCTTGAGAACTTTCTCTTTATCAAGAATCTTGAGAGCAACAGGTTCTCCAGTTTCAGAGTTTCTAGCAAACTTAACTTTAGCAAAAGTTCCTTCCCCAATTGTTCTTCCAACTTCATATTTGCCTACTCTACGCTTTACTTGCTGCCTCCGATTCATTATTCCTTGACCAGTCCACAAACAAAGATTACTCCAAAATTTAGAAACACAACAAAGGATAGGAGAAAACTTTAGAGGATTTAATTAGAAACAAGAAGAGAGGGTAAAGAAGAAGCAACACAGAGAATATCTCAATTTTCTTTATATATATATATATATATATATATATATATAATGGTTACCTTATTTAAAAAGCAACACACACAAAAAAAAAAAAAAAAGAACCTTAAATTTATGTTTGAGGGATCAGCACAGAAGAAAGATCTGAAAGCTACAAGAGATTAAAATGACTTTTGAGAGAGACCAAGAGGCAGAGGTCGTGATAAACGATGAAGAAGAAGAAGATTGATTCTTTATGTATTTTAAAGTTTTGGGAAAATTCGTTTTTTTTGGTGTGAAGTACGGTTACAGATTTGCATTTAGAAGCGGACAAAGATCCTTAGAACAGAAAGGGACAAATTAATCCATTGCTATCTTTTTTTAGTTGAGTTGTTGTAACTTTGAGGCAAACCATTAATTAAAAAACAAAAAATTATACAGTAACCGATTCAAAGTTATGGGATGAACTCAATTCGGATCTGTTTTCTCTTTTATTTTTGATATATTAATTTTCTTTTTTTTTTTTAGTTCTGAATGATGTGATGATGATAGTATATATATTATTTATGATTAATGAGTTGCGGCGAATTTTGTAGTGTCTAGTGCAGAGATTTTTGTGATGAATTTTTGTTTATTGGCATATTGATAGTATATTGATAGTGACAATAATAAACAATAATTTCAATTTTTTTAGTTGACAAAATAACATAAAGGATAAAGGATATGAATGGTTTTTGAGACGGACAAATCTGTCTGTGGACTGAACCGTTTTTTATTTATCATTCAGCAAATATAATCTGCAGTGGTACGGTCCAAATAAAGCAGAGACAAGATCGCTGCGGACCAACTGCGGACCGCTTTTTCATACAAATAGAGTTGATCCGTAGCGGTCTGTAGTCCACCCCAAAAATAAATCGGTCCAGAGTATAGACGGATTTGGCCGCCCTGACCGCAGTTACCATTCGGACCAAAAACTATTTCTAAAAATGAAGCGTACCGACTATGTATTGTTTCTGCAAAAGTAAGAAATAGTTTACATTAATTTGTAAGATTAATAGAACTTTCGCAAATATCAGTTGTGAGAATGGCTACAATACTAGTGTGTTCATGTGTTGTAATTAGCTTTATTAGGTGTTCTGGTTCTACCATTGGTCACCACAACTCACAAGACTATAGGACAACATTTTAATCAGTGACTAAGCTTGAACCGAATATAATGAAGATCATGTTAATGTATCTCTAAGATTTTGGATATCATAAAATATTTATAGAATCATAGTTTTGATCTCCAAAGTGTGCTCCATCATGGGTCATCGCTTTTCATAAAAATGGGTTTGATATAATCACTTTTTCACTCCACTTACTGCCATTGTGTGATAAATGTCCTCTTTTAATTGATGCACGCATGCTGCACCATTAGTCTATAAACACTTTATCACACAAAACAAAAATAAATTGCTGTCAAATTACGGAGTAAAATAAAATACTTTAGATCAAGTGGATCAAAAATAATATAGTTAATTCAATCACTGGCAACTGGCCCACTAGAACAGTGTGTGTTTAACAGTCAAAAGATCCTAGAAAGATCGACACATTCAAAAAAGCTAATTAAATTATTCGAACCTAATCTCTCTCTCGCTCTCATTCAGTTTTGTTTAAGGGTTCAAACATATAATGGACTAAACCGGATTAGTGTGTATACTTTCCCCAAATCATCCATTCAAAGCCTAATTTTTAATTATTGATAGTTGAAAAAGACATCCACGTTACTTGTAAAAGTTCGGTGTGTATCATCATCGCTTCCCTTCCAATAACTAATGTTGCTAACGAAGTTAAGAAAGCAATTTCAAAAACGAGAATTTAGTAACTCGCAAATCCTTTTTATGGCATTGAAGTGGGTTTATCAACTTCATCAATCCCAGATATGTGAAGAAATAGATAATCCACAGATCCAAAACACAAAAATCTATCCAAAAGAGAGGTTGCAAAATTAACAGACTCGGTTAGTGATACTTGAAGAAAGAGACCTCAGCTGTGTGTTCCATTTATCAACCGCCTTATGCAATTTCCTTCCATTGGCACTGTCACCTCTCAGCAAGTAACGGTTCATTTCGTCAATGTGACCATCGATTCTGCTGTCCAGTATCAGCAACACTAGCAACTCCGTCACATCCTTCTCTGGCACGTTCAGTTCCTTCGATATGAACGGGATCCCTATCCTTGTGTATGGCTTTATCAGCTTCAGCAACACTTGTGTTCTCACCTTCTTCAGCAGATCTTCCATGTAGTTTCTGATGAATGGATCATCCATTATCGTCCTCCGGTTACTCTACATTCCAAAACGATTACATGAGTACCGTTCTGAGATATAATGCCAATTTCTATGATCCCAATAATATTTCACTTCTTACCTTCAGTATTCTCTCAAACTCTATGATCTCATTTCGTTGATATGCTGCTATCAAATTTGTCATTGCCAGGATCTCAGGGTCGTTTTTGTACCTGCAGAGAGCAACCCATAAAGCAACGAACCAAAACGAGTGTAGAATACAAAATATTTAGGTAAATGACTTACGGCTTTGCCTCTTGGCCATCAAAAGGATTCACTTCTGACTCCATCAGCATATTCGCCAGAACAAGATACCTTTGCAAAGCCAAAAGAAAGAAAACAAAGATCATCATCTCTAACATGTTGGAACCTCGATCACAGCAAGATACTGGACAAGAGTAATAGAAGACCACATGCAGCTAAACCATGTCCCCAAAGTTAAATCTAAACAATACTGCATTGCTTTATTCATCCATAATATCTTTTATCCTTACTAGCAAACCATGCTAATAATCAAATGACCAGAAGGTATCAAATAGGAAAGGATAAGGACATGAGAAGGTAATAGGAAACATACTTCAGGCACTGGATACGTCTTTGGTTGCCAGCTTCATCATAATTCTTAAAAGCTTCAAAGAAATCTGTGGCTGCTTCAGCCCACTGACGCTCTGCCATGTGCATTTTTCCACCACACTCCCGGATTATACCCATGATCCTAGGATGAGGTATAGCAGATTTGATGGCTAGTGCCTTGTGGTATAGTTGCTGCATCCATTCAAAAGTGTTGTTGCATCTCAGTCACAAAAGCCAATAGAAAGTATGTAACAATAAAGTTGTTGAATATCCAAGTTATTTTGACGTAAGGTAAAACCCATATAGCAGATGATGTTTACCTTAAGCTTCTTGTTATCCTTTGTTTCAGTGTAAATTTGAATTTCAATTGCATAAACCTCAAGCAACTGACTTCCTTTCTTCTGATCATCTGTTCCATCTTCTTTTTGGCAAGATTTATGGAGTTCCTTCAGAATCTGGCTAACAATAAATAGCTGTTAGTGAACATACTAAGAGCTAAACATAGTTAGCTTCAATCAATAGATTTGATTAAACCAAGTTATACCTTCGTCATTCGTCTGTATTCACCAATGTCAAACCAGATGTTGCAGAGTTTTAGATTCGTTTTGAACCAGAGTCGCTGCAAAAGAAACTAATAAGTCACATCTCCGAACCATTGAGAAGAAATGGGTCGCATATATAAAACGAAAGATTAGTTTCCAGACCTCATTCTTAGCCTCTTCAAGGGCTTTCAAAGTGGTCTGATAAAACTCTTGCAGCAGGCCAGTGTTCTGGCTAGCAGATCCAGAGACGAAATCCATAATATTGTTTATACATTTTTCGCTGTAATTCCTGGTAACCGCTGACTTGATATATGTAAGCATCTCTGTATAGGCTTCCATCATTTCTTTGTACTTACCTAGACGATAATAAATCTTCACAGTCTGCTTAAGAGCTTTGAAACCCCTGACAAGAAACAGGCCATGGAATGACTTGAATAAATTAACAAAATTCGAAATAGTCTCAGGCATATTAGGGATACATGAATAGCAGAGGCAATGAATCTTAGAATGCTGGCGTTTTATGAGGTGCAAACAAAAAAAACAGCTTAGATGGACAACTATAACTTGACATAAACCAGGAAAATCTCGCAGGCAAGGTCAAGATCATAACTAAAGAAAAGGGTCAAAATCTGAACGCACCCACCGCCCAAGTTCAACATGGTCAATAACCTCTTTGGTTACAACTAAACAAACTATATGACATGATAGTTTATAAACAATAGCAACAATGAATCTTAAAGAAAACAAACTAAAGGAACAAAAATTAACTTGACATAAACAAGGAAATCCGTAATCTAGAGATCATTAAAGGGTCAAATCTGAATGCTAGCAAAAGCCAACATGGTGGTACCCTAACCCCTCTTTGAATAGAATCAGAAAGAGCATCTCTGTCTCTTCCATCATGGTGACACACAAAACCCAGACAAACACAAATCTAGTACTCTTCTAGATTAACAACAACGCGAGCAAATCACTAAACGAAAACTCATGGGATCTTACCAGTCAGCCTTGTCTGGTTCCATCTTAACAACCTCAGCAAACCCGGAAAGAGCTTCTTCAGGTTCAGTCTCAACCATACCTTCAAGAACCAAAATACTCTTCGAATCAAGATGCAAAATTGCAACACAAATTTTGAGAATGCGCATACACACACCCAAAAAAAAAAAGAACGAACCTTTAGAGTTATAATACTGATTCTCAATGTCAACATCTTGTTCCTCCTGTTCCTCATCAGAATACACGAATCCATAGTCCTCCATATCAGCATCTACACCACAATTCAAAGAAGAAGAAAACCCAAATCAGTAAAACCTTTTTTTATAATAACAACTACAAACCCTAACGATTCGTAGCAAATTAAGTAGTCGAATTCGGGAACTTCAATCAAACCCTAGATGGTTTCAAAGTAGAAGATTAGCAAAAACAAGAACAAAAAACAAGACCTGAAGCCATGACGATCCGATGAAGAAGAACACCAGACGATGATTAGAAGAAAGAGATTACGGGGATTTTTTTTCTTTTTTTCTTCGGATTATAGATTTTTGCCGAGTTGTGATTTCAGAGTTACGACGCAAAAGGGTTTTGTGAGGGAAGTAGAAGAAGAAGGGTGGATCTGATATTGGGCCTCCGAGTAAACAATGTAAAAGTCCGAATATATATGAATAAAAAGTTAATTATTTTGTCAATGGATTTTGGTAAAACAAAAATTAATTATTTACTTAAAATTTAAAGAAAGAAAAATGTAAAAAATTAAAAAGTTGACATATGATTTGAGAGAAAAGGAATAAAATATAAAAGATGGTATAGTTTAAGGAAATTAATTTAAAAGAAATACACAACACACATATAGTTTTACAAAATGGGGAAGAGGACTAGAAAAGTTAACATAAACAGGAAATTTAAAAATTTAATATTAGTTTTTTATCATACAAAAAGGTAATAAATCTAACAACTCTTTATAACTTTTTTTTTCTTTATAATTTTTTCCAGATAAGAAATTTTAAAATAAATTGCCTCTGATCTAATTAAGGTTGAGGACAAAAAATTTAGTTCTCAAAGGTAATAAAAAGAAGAAAAAAAATCAAGTAAGAAAGATTTGTATGAATGTAAAATTATTTTCATAAAAAATTGTATTACAATAAGTGCAACTTAGAGAGTTGAGAGATTTGAAATCGAACTAGACTTTACATCAAGATGAACATGTAGATGCTACGGGTATGAAACCAATAACATAGTCTTCCTTCATACTTTGTTGGTCCCTTCATTTGAATGGTATTACATTGATTGATGATACCGGTAAAGTTGGAGTACGATAATTAATAGATCTTAATGTAGTATATAATATACGTTTTGGTATATCAAACTGCTAAACTAAAAAATGTTTAAATCTTAAATTTATAGCCAGGTCTCTAATATAAAGTGATACAAGACCAACGGTAATCAATAAACTGGAGAATATGAGTAAGAAAAACAACAAAAAAGTCAAGAACTAGGAATCTGCACAGTTGAAGTTAAAGGGAACATGGTTTCGAGGAACAAGCGTGCACTTAAGAGGATGAGCCATGTTCAGGACAGCTTCAATTTAACTGATGAAAGCTTAAGAAGTAAAGTGTTCTTCCATATACTTAAAAGAAGGAAATTATGAACCATACCAAATGTTTAAAAGGTTTACACAACAAACCAGATGTAACCAATAAACCAGAGAAGATGTCTAAACATGAGATTAAGATAAACAACAAAAGAAAGTCAAGAAATGGGAATTTGCATACTTGAAGTTAAAGGGATTGGGGTTTGGTATCGAGGAACAAGAGTGCACTTAAGAGGATGAGCCATGGTCAACGCTATTTTTCCAGCAGACTCATTCATGTTGATCTTATCTCCTTTGATCTTCCAATGAAAGCATTGCACCATCACTCCAATCGCTGTTCCGACAGAGACATAAGCTAGATTTGCTCCAGGACAGCCTCTCCTTCCGCTTCCAAAAGGAATGTACTTTAGGACTTCGTCTCTTATCTCATCTTTTTTGCTTGATCTTGAAGAAGCTAAAAACCTCTCAGGCTTAAATTCTTGAGGATATTCCCAGTATTCGGGATCTCTCATCATAGCATAACCATTAACAATAAGTGTTGTCTTCTCCGGTACATAAAAGCCTCCGACCTTACAACTTTCTTGAAACGTCCTTACCACAAGAGGGATTGGTGGGTGCAGTCTTAGCCCTTCTTTGACCGTCGCTTGCAAATAAGGGAGGTTCGGTAGATCAGTTTCTTGAATCAACCTTGTTTTCCCTACAACGGAATCAATTTCTTCTCTCAGTCTCTCAAGAATGTAGGAATTGTTGACGATCTCAGCCATGATCCATTGTATAGTGTGCGTGGAGGTGTCAGTGCCTGCAATAAAAAGATCCTACGGTAGAAAATATTTCTTAGTCAAGACAAACCAATCGTGTTCGCATAAGTACACATAATAGATGAACATTTACCACAAAGAAAGACTTAATATGGTCTCTAGTGATTTTATACTCTGCGCTTTCAACTCCATAAGCTTCCAACAGCTCATCCATCATGCCAGTACCTTGTTGATGCTCCTCTAGTTTCTCTTTGTTTTCCAAAAGAATCTCCTCTAACACCACGTCAAACTTGCGAGAAACATCCATTAACTCCTTTTTGACGAGTGAGATCCCAATCTTCTTAATCGGTTTGGGCAAGATGGCTGCCAAGAAAAGCTTCTTCGCCAAGGCATCTGACTTGGTCACCAAGCCTCTAACTCTCTCTGCTTCACCGTTCTCCTCCGAACAACTCCTCCCCATAATCATCTTGCAGATGGTGTTGTTAATTAGCTTCATAGCTTCCTCAGCAATCTCAACGCTCTCCTCCTTCATCGCCTTATCTAGTAGGTTTAAGTAAAACCGCTCTAACTCCTCTGCACGGACACTTTGTGACCTCTTGAGTGCTTGAGGCCCAAGGAGCTTAGTGACTATGAGCTTCTTCATGGACTTCCAGTATTCTCCGTAAGGTGCGTTAACATAGCCTAAGGATCCGAAGAAGAGAGATCCTTCGTGCATAGGGAAGTTGCGAGTGGAAACGTTAACATCTTTTGCCCCAAAGATCTCATAGGCTATTGATGGAGAGGAGACGAGTACAATGGGGACACTAAAGACGCGAAGATAGAGGAGAGGTCCATACTTGGAAGAGAGTTTCTGGAAAGACTTGTGGGCTAGAAGAGAGAGGAGATGATGAAGATGACCAATGATCGGTAGAGACGGAGGGCTCGGAGGCAGACTATAGTCAACCTTTATTTTCTTGAAGAAGAGAAGGTAAAAGAAGATCGAGAAGAGGCATAGGAGGAAGATGAAGCAGTTTTGAACATCAATGCTTACAATTGCTTCCATTGCTGCTCAAAGTTTTAAGGTAGTTGAAACATAGTGAATACTCATTAATGAAGAATCCATGAATATATAATGAATGATTTTGCTTTATATATTACCGAAATAAAATGCGTCTTTTGTGGATCTCAAACAATGAAAATTTGGATCTAGTATGTTCTTATATCAATGAATTTAGAAGTTCCGTACCACACTAATGAGCAAATTACTATTTTAATAACATAGTCAAACGTATCTATGAGTACAATCTCATAATGCTTTACGTATAATCTAAATTACATTATTTGTTTTTGTGAGAGCGTGGAATAACAGACATATGGAATCTTTTCTATTATGTAATATATAGATAGTAATCAATTCAGATGTTTTTACTACATTCATGTTCAAATCATACATGTTCATTTTGAATCTATATGTATATGTATATAATTAGAAGGGAAATACCATAAAACATTACTAAACTAAGTTTTGTTCTAAAAGTACCACCACTAAGGGCGTGAATGGAAGCAGTTATTATGCGGTTTTCAAAACAACTTTAGCAAAACCGCACAACTTCACCTAATCAAAAGAAAAAAGTTATTTTGCGGTTTAAAAAAAAAAAAAAAGCAAAAAGCAGATTCTTTAGGAGATAAATGCTTTGGACCATGTTTCAAAAAAACATGGGGTAACAACCAGCGGATTTGTAGACCGCTTTAAATAAATGTTTTTTTAATAGATTTTTTAATATTCAACTATACTATATATAACGTCCTCGCCACCAGCTGCACCACCTTCATTAGGCCATATTTATCGGTAAAACAGAAGGCTGATCTTGGGCTTTTTTATAATGAAAAAAATTGAACAGTGTAAATAAGATCAGGCCTTCTGATCTTAAATAAGATCAGTTCTTCGGGTGATCTAAGGTCACGTGTCTGAACGAGATTGGTTGGAAATTCTTTTCTCTTCGTATCATTTTCTTTCTCTTCATTCGGGTTTTCCCAATTTTTTTTCTTGTTCTCTCCGAAGAGGCTTTTCGCCGAGAGATTTCTTCGTCTCCAATTCCGGTGTGTTCCGACCACTTCCGGTGAAGAAACCAGAATCTGCGACTAAGAACGCTAAGAAGGTTAACCTGTTAGACCACCACGCTATCAAACACCTCCTCGATGAATCCGTCTCCGAGGTAAGTCATAGAAACATCAATCAAATCCCCACAATTTCGTCTCTCGATTTCTCCATAAAATCTCAATCAAAGTTTTGTCCTTTTTTGGCTGATTTAGATCGTTACGACCGGAGGGTACAAGGAGGATGTGAGATTGAGCAACGTCAGGTTTCTCTTAGGAGGGATTATAATCGTCTGGTTGCTCTCGTTGCTCAATTCTACAACAAGAAGTTTCCTCAGAACAGAGACTTTTTGATCTAAAGTTGGAAGTTCGACTTACGTCGGGGGTTCAAAGTCCCGAGCAGCTTTTCTGAAGTTTTAATCTTTTATTACATTTCCACTTTTGTCCCTATCCCTTCCGATTTCAACACTGATGAACGATTCTCGATTACAGAGACAAGTCGAGCATGGGTTTGTAAATGAAGATTTCTCCGTTGAACATCTTAGCTTGTCAAAATTGAGGGATTATAGAAGGGGAAAAATGTCAAAAAAATCCCCAACTTACCAAAAATGTTGAAAAAAAGCATCAACTTTCATTGTGGTGAATTAAATAGCTAACTTTAGTTGACTTTTAGATTAAATCGTTAACTTTTGTTGACTTAGCTAAATAAGGCATGTCTCTAAGTCAACTAACGGATGAATTTAACGGATTAAGTCAACATTAACAATTTATGTTAAACGCTGTCGTTTTATAGTTTTAAATAAAAAAAAGTGAGAATCAAGTTTCGAACCCGACACCTAATGGGTCCATAATTGATACTCAACCAACTAAGCCAGAGTTATTTATTGATTATTATTCACAAACACATTTTTGTAATAATAATATTTTCATCAGACAACCCACAAAGTGGGTGATCGGCAAAGGGTGTGTTACATTGTCGGAATCGTTACAAAACTAAACGGAGAAGATGACAAGAAAAATAAGGGGTTAAAAATTCCAGGTTGGTAAAGAGGGTTGAGGGCACAAGCAATATTTCCAACTCCCGGATCTGTCTCAAGTTTAAAATTGTATACCACACGGCAACACCGTCGATTGAACAAGCTGTCTCCTCACCGTAAGGTAACCGACACTAGAAACTTACTCCCCAACACCCAGATCTCCTATCAACCTATCCTATGAAACTTGCAACCCCGCCGCTCAACTCTTACCCTTCAATCCGATCTCTGGAACTAGATCTAGATCCCTTGAAGACCCGCCATCCTCAATCAACGAAGAAACGATTTGGTTAAGATCAAAGAGAAGCGTAATAGAGAGAAAACATATGAGGCAACTATGGATAATGAAAAGAAATTAGTTTTGTCGCCGGCTAAAGATGAAAAAGAAGAACTCTGAATATATAAGAATAATACTTGGGTAGAATTATCGAATAAAAACTACAGCTCAGCTGGTCGAATAAATATCAATTCTTTAACACAGGTCAGGGGTTCGAAACCATAGCTCAACTTTCTCTTCCATTTTTTTAAATGGTAAAACGACGCCGTTTAACTTACACTGTTATTGTTGACTTAACCGTTAAATCCCTCTGTTAGTTGACTTAGAGACATGCCTTATTTAGTTAAGTCAACAAAAGTTAACGATTTAATTTAAAAATCAACTAAAGTTAGCTATTTAATTCACCACAATGAAAGTTAATGCTTTTTTTCAACACTTTTGATAAGTTTGGGATTTTTTTGACATTTTTCCCATTATAGAAGAGCCATGTAAGTATGTTTTTGGACATTTCTGCGTTTCAATGTTTCAAATCCAGGGAACTCAGATTTTTGTCACTACTTAGGTGCGCTTGTGTTCTTCTTAATTGCTGTTTTCTTCTTAATTGCTGTTTTGTTAACTCAGATTCTACTAATTTATCTTTCATTCTTCTTTGTTTTTCATATATTCTTGGAGCTCAGTTTTACTTTGTCCTAAGGAAACATCCTTAAACGAAGCTTCCTTGCTATCTTACTGGTTGGTCCCTGTACTTGTAGGACCTTCATGACGTTCTTGTAATTTTCTATGTGGAATTAGGTATGTGGAATAAAGAAAGTACCTAATCTTGTTTTGTTTTGCTAAGTAGTTTTTAACATACTCAGTCAACGTTCTGTGTTCACAAAGCCTCTTTAGTAATTTCTTCCTGTACATAGCTCTGTCTCTCTAAATCTCTGTGATTATCTTCCCATCATACTAATTAATGGATTCTTCGTTTTTCTTTATCATTGTTGCTGTTGCAATAGGCCTTCTCACGCTTTTGAGAAAACTCAGAATTCATCAAGACAACAAAGAGAGAGTTCTTCTACTTCTTCTTCTTCTTTGTCTCTTTCATCAGTTCCTCCACCTTCTTCTTCTCGTATCTGCACATACCATGTCTTTCCAAGCTTCCGGGGTGAAGATGTCCGTAGAGACTTTCTCAGTCACATTCAGATGGAGTTTCAAAGGATGGGAATCACTTCCTTCGTTGATAATGAGATCAAAAGAGGAGAGTCCATCGGCCCCGAGCTTATTCTGGCCATTAGAGAATCTAGGATCGCAGTTGTGCTGGTCTCTAGGAACTATGCTTCTTCAAAGTGGTGTCTTGACGAACTGGTAGAGATTATGAAATGCATGTTAAACATACTTTTAACATGAACCCCAAGATCTTAAACATCTAAATTAATCATATAATAGTTCATTAAGAGAGTTAAAGTAATACCTCCACTCATTGTAGAAATGATGCTTCCTTTAATGGTTTCTTCTTCTTCAATGGCTTGAAGGCTTGAAAAGAAACTCTTAGATGATCTTTAGGTGGAAGATAAGGTTTCTCTCCCCTTTCCTATAAACTCTTTTCTTTATGTGTTGTTTTGTTCTTGTGATGATTTGTGATGGAGCAAACCATCTATTTATAGGAGGGAAGAGGACCTTACTCCTCATTAGGGTTTTGTCTCATGATTTAATCTCAACCATCCATCATAGTAGAGATGAAGACAATGGTGACAAGTGTGATAACAAGTGTCTAGTATTGCTTCAAACACAACATGCAACTTCACACTTGTCCTCTTATAAGCTTTAGCATGACATGTAGCTTAATACTTGTCCTTATAAGCATAAGCTTTACATGTAGCTTAACACCTGTCCTTTTAGTTCCAAATGATTAAAAACAAAATATAACAAACCCAATTAAATAACCTACTAACTATAAGACCACATACATGGGTAAGAAATAATTATTTTCTTACATTCTCCCACTTGGTCGTTAGTACAATAATGGTTTTATTCGGGAATCATAAGGCCGGCATAATATGTTATATTTTTCATTTGGTATTTCATAAGTGTCTTAGCTAATCTTGTAACCAATGAGAGTCATGGCGGTCACACATCATTTTGCAACATGATTCCTTCCATGTACTACTACATTGACTACTTTTCATAGCTAGACCATAAACATTATTCCATAAGTAGGAGTTATCTTTAATGGTCTCTTTGATGTCTTTTAAGACGTATTCTGTTATCAATAATTCCAACAAACAATAATGTGTGCGCACGTTGGAAACAGAATAGAAGATGTAAAAGTCATAAGAGAGCTCTTATAAATGTCAAAAATAGGCTAAAACATTATCAGACAACATAATTAAGTGCTATCCTCCAGACCCATACTTTCTGCATGCTTCATAAATGTCTTTGGAGGTAATGCTTTCGTAAATATGTCTGCGACCATTAGCTCAGTGCCTATGTGTTCAATGACAAACTTTTCTCTTTTAACATCTTGCTTTAATGATAGATATTTGAGTTCCATATGCTTGGCTCCTTTAGATATCCTATCATGCTTAGAGAAGAAGATTGCGGCTTGATTGTCACAGTAAAGAGTTAGAGGTTTGTCAACAAAATTCAAAACCCCAAACTCTGACACGAAATTCCGCAACCATGTTCCTTGAATAGAAGCCTCATAACATGCTACATACTCAGCCTCCATGGTGGATGAATAAATCAATTCTGACTTCTGGCTTTTCCATGAAATGGCACCTCCACCAAGGAGATACACATAGCCGAGAGTACAATGCCTAGAATCTTCACATCCACCAAAATCTGAGTCTGAAAATCCAACCATCTGTGGATGTGTTGATTTTCGATATGTCAACATGTAGTTTCTTGTTCCCTTTAGGTATCTCAAAACTTTCTTCGCAGCTTTCCAATGAGCAAGTCCTGGGTTACTCTGAAATCTACCCAACATTCCGACTGCATGGCTAATATCAGGTCGAGTGCAGACCTGTGCGTACATCAAACTTCCCACAAGAGATGCATAAGGGTACTTTTGCATTTCATTATATTCCAATTCATTCTGCGGACATTGCTTAAGATTAAGCTTGTCACCCTTTTGCATAGGAACATTATTAGAAGAACACATCATCATGCCAAATCTCTCAAGAACTTTATCAATATATGCTTTCTGAGACAATCCTAAAATTCCTAGTGATCTATCACGGAATATTTCAATTCCTATCACATAGGATGCCTCACCCATATCTTTCATATCAAAGTTCTTAGAGAGATAACTCTTAGTCTCATGTAGTAAACCAAGATCATTACTGGCTAATAAGACGTCATCAACATACAAAACCAAAAATATGAACTTACTCCCACTGATCTTGAGGTATATACATGGATCCACAACGTTTTCTTTGAAACCAAATTTCGTGATGGTTTCATCAAACTTTAGATACCATTGTCTCGAAGCTTGTTTCAGTCCATATATTGATTTCTTTAATTTGCAAACCATATCCTCCTGACCTTCGATTATGAAGCCTTCAGGTTGGCGCATATAGACTTCTTCTTGCAAGTCTCCATTAAGAAAGGCAGTTTTCACATCCATTTGATGTAACTCGAGATCATACTGAGCTACTAACGCCATGATAATTCTGAGAGAGTCTTTTCTAGACACAGGTGAAAAAGTCTCACTATAATTGATGCCTTCCTTTTGACTAAACCCTTTGGCTACAAGTCTGGCTTTATATCGTTCTACATTGCCATTACAGTCGAGTTTGGTCTTAAATATCCACTTACACCCGACTGCTTTGTGTCCATCAGGCAATGGAACGATGTCCCAAACTTCATTCTTAACCATCGAGTCTATTTCATCTCTACTGGCATCAATCCATTTATCAGAATTAACATCCTTCATGGCTTGTGAATAAGAAACCGGATCTTTAATGTTTTCTTCTCCAGATTCTATTTGATAAATCACAAAGTCATCGGAAATAGCAGATCTCCTCGTACGAGTTGATCTTCTTAATGCTGGTTCCTCTTGTGTTTCATGATCATTATTGGCAAGATTTTCATCATGGAGTGTGTGATCATTCAATGGGGTTTCCTCATTGTTTAACGGTTCAACAATGCTAGGAACCCCAACATTCGGAACTAAGGGTAAATGAATATTAACCCTAGTTTCCTGAATAGTTATATCACGAACTTTATCACTCCCACTAATCTCACCATTCTCAAAAAATCTGGCATTATTGGTTTCTACTATTCTCGTACTATGAGATGGACAATAAAATCTATATCCTTTAGACTTCTCAGGGTAACCTATGAAGAAACCACTGATCGTTCTGAAGTCTAATTTCTTTTCATGTGGATTGTATATTCTTACTTCAGCTGGGCACCCCCAAACTTGGAGGTGTGACAGACTAGGTTTCCAGCCTTTCCACAGTTCAAAAGGGGTCTTTGAAACTGCTTTGCTAGGAACCCTATTCAAAATATAGACCGCAGTACGTAATGCGTCCATCCACAAGGATATAGGTAGGTTAGCATGACTCATCATGGATCTAACCATTTCCATATAAGTACGATTACGCCTTTCAGCTACACCATTCTGCCATGGAGAACCAGGCATTGTGTACTGCGCAACAATTCCTAATTTTTGAAGGAGTATGGCAAATGGTCCAGGATGTTGTCCTGTTTCATTATATCTGCCATAAAATTCACCACCTCTATCTGACCTTATGATTTTCACCTTTCTATCTAATTGCCTCTCAACTTCATTAATGAATGCTTGTACAACATCCACAGATTGAGATTTTTCATGCAATAAATAGAGATAACAATAACGTGAATAATCATCGATAAAAGTGATGAAGTACTTTTCACCTCCAAAAGTTGGAACGTCAAATGGTCCACAAATATCTGTATGTATGATTTCAAGAAGCTGTGTACTTCTTGTGGCTCCTTTCTTAGTGTGTTTAGTTTGCTTACCTTTAATGCAATCTATACACATTTTCTTATTGGTAAAATCAAGATTCGGAATTACTCCATCTTTTACCAATCTTTTAATTCTTTCATAAGAAATATGTCCTAATCTTTTATGCCACAAGAAATATGAGTCATCAGTACATGTTTTATTTTTAAGTCTACTTTCAGAATACAAGGAGAGATGTGTCTCATAAGGTTGATCAGCCAGTTTTAACATATAAAGACCATCAACTAATATTCCAGAACCAATTCGTTTAGAGTTCAGAAATATATGAAAACAACCATCTCCTTGAGTAGATTTAAAACCAGCCAAATCAAGTTTGCTTACAGAAACTAAATTACGGGAAATAGATGGAACATAAAGAGTCTGATATAAATCTAGACAAAATCCACCATCTAAAATGAGACGATAGGTGCCAACAGCTTCAACTGGTGCCTTGTCTCGATTTCCCATCAGTAAGTAGTTTTCACTTGAATTTATGGTCTGGATCGTAAGGAATCCCTGTACGGAATTCGTTACATGTACATTAGCACCACTATCAATCCACCAAGTTTTGGAAGAAACATAAGTAAGATTAGATTCGAAAAAGCTTACGGAACCCATAGGATTACCTTTCTTTTCGAACCATTCTCTTCTTTTAGGGCAATCTTTCTGAAAGTGTCCAACCTTTTTACAAAAATTGCACCTGTAATCTTTCTTTGCCTTTTTCTTCGGATTAACTTGATCGGAATCGTTCATTGTGGGTTGTGCTCTTTGATGGCTCTTTTTATGCCTAAACCCAACTTTAGGTCCAGCTCCTTGAACATGATGGGAAACTTTAATTCCTTCACGGCCAAGTCTAGCCTCCTCTTGGACTAGTTTATTAGCCAATTCATTAGATGTCCACCTTTCATCAATTGCATTATAATTGATCTGAAAGGGTCCATACTGAGGAGGTAGTGAATTTAGGATAAATTGGACAAGAAATGAATCGTCCACACTCATTCCTAAATTCTTTAGTTTAGCCGCAAGGTTGGTCATTTCAATGCAATGTTCATGCATAGACCTTGTCCCATCATACTTAATGGTTGTAAGATCAGCCATGAGTTTCCCTGCAAGGGATTTGTCTGCAGTCTTAAACCGTTCTTCTATAGCTGCTAGATAATCTATAGCTTTATCTGCATCTGGAAGGGAAGTTTTGATATTGCTAGCTATGGTCATTTTTAAAAACATCATGCTTAATCTGTTCGCTTTCTCCCAAGCTTTATGGAGAGCCTTTTCTTCCTCAGTACTAATTATAGTTAAGGGATCTGGCTCTTCTTCACGAAGTGCCAAATCCATATCTAGTACTCCTAATGTAAACTCAACTTTCTCTTTCCATTCTGAGAAGTTGGTTCCAGTGAGGATCGGAACAGTAGAGACCATAGATGGCAAATTAGCAGGAAATGATGCTGCGATTTAGAGATATAACAAGCTTTAATTGAGGTTCAAAATTTAAACAACACATTAACAAAATTATTGAATGCATATGACTTCAAATTATAATGCTCCTGTGGGTAGTCATTATAATATATCCTAATGTCATAGCTTTCAGAAAATATTTTTCTTTAATGATGTATCAGATTAATTAAGCTATCTGTGGATATACTTAATTAACTCATGTACAAACATTCTAATAAATTATTGATCATGTTTTATGTCAATAGCCTACTTGTGGGTAGCTAATTAATACATAAACATATCAAAATTTAAATATTTTGGTTTCTATGCGCATATCATTATATGATAATACCATTATGGTTATATCAATTTCTTAATTATGCACATTAAGATAAACCAATCTTTTATCACTTATATATATATATATATATATATATATATTAATTTAAACATATATTGTAACTTTGAATTTAAATCATACAAAATTCAAGTGTAGAAACATCATAACTCAAAGCTTTAATTTTCAGTTCTTTAAAACATAGATCTATTAATCTTAATGGATTAATTAGATGTTCATAACCATAAGCTCTGATACCACATGTTAAACATACTTTTAACATGAACCCCAAGATCTTAAACATCTAAATTAATCATATAATAGTTCATTAAGAGAGTTAAAGTAATACCTCCACTCATTGTAGAAATGATGCTTCCTTTAATGGTTTCTTCTTCTTCAATGGCTTGAAGGCTTGAAAAGAAACTCTTAGATGATCTTTAGGTGGAAGATAAGGTTTCTCTCCCCTTTCCTATAAACTCTTTTCTTTATGTGTTGTTTTGTTCTTGTGATGATTTGTGATGGAGCAAACCATCTATTTATAGGAGGGAAGAGGACCTTACTCCTCATTAGGGTTTTGTCTCATGATTTAATCTCAACCATCCATCATAGTAGAGATGAAGACAATGGTGACAAGTGTGATAACAAGTGTCTAGTATTGCTTCAAACACAACATGCAACTTCACACTTGTCCTCTTATAAGCTTTAGCATGACATGTAGCTTAATACTTGTCCTTATAAGCATAAGCTTTACATGTAGCTTAACACCTGTCCTTTTAGTTCCAAATGATTAAAAACAAAATATAACAAACCCAATTAAATAACCTACTAACTATAAGACCACATACATGGGTAAGAAATAATTATTTTCTTACAATGCAGAGAAGAGTTGGGCCAAACAGTGGTGGCCATTTTCTATAAAGTTGATCCATCTGAAGTAAAAATGCTGAACGGTGATTTTGGGAAAGTATTTAGAAAAACTTGTGCTGGTAAAACAAAAGAAGACATTGGTAAATGGAGAGAAGCTTTGGCTCAAGTGGCTACGATCGCTGGTTATCATTCAAACAACTGGTTAGTCCCTGTGATTCCCATTTGCTCTTAAACTATAGTATATACTTATAGCTTTAGACATTACCATTGGATTGATACCCATTTGTTGATCTCCGAATTTGTTAGGGATAATGAAGCTGCCATGATCAAGAAAATTGTCACTGATATTTCAAACATGTTGAACAATGTCATATCATCAAGTGAGTTCGATGGGTTAATTGGGATGAGAGCTCATTTGGAAAAGATGGAACCTTTGTTACGCCTACACTCAGATGAAGTGAGGATGATTGGGATTTGGGGTCCTCCTGGGATTGGGAAAACCACAATCGCCAGAGTTTTATACAACCAACTCTCCAACAATTTCCAACTGAGTGTCTTTATGGACAATATCAATGCAAACTATACAAGACTTTGTTCTGATGACTACAGCACAAAGTTGCAGTTGCAACAGCTCTTTATGTCTCAAATAACCAACCATACGGATATGGAGATTTCTCATTTAGGAATCGTCCAAGATAGGTTGAAAGACAAGAAAGTTCTTGTCGTCCTTGGTGGTGTGGATAAGTCAGTACAACTGGATGCAATGGCGAAAGAAACTTGGTGGTTTGGTCCTGGGAGTCGAATTATCATTACAACACAAGATTGTAGACTTTTTAGAGCACATGGGATCAATCATATATACCAGGTGGATTTTCCAGGAACTGAAGAGGCTCTTCAAATCTTGTGCATGTATGCTTTTGGTCAGAAGTCCCCTAAAGATGGCTTTGAGGAGCTAGCTTGGGAAGTTACAAAATTTGCTGGTAGACTTCCTTTGGGGCTAAGGGTTATGGGCTCCCATTTCAGAGGAATGTCCAAGCAGGAGTGGATAGACTCACTACCAAGGTTAAGAATTACTCTTGACACTGATATTCGAAACATTTTGAAGTTCAGCTATGACGCTTTGGATGATGAAGATCAAGATTTATTTCTTCATATTGCCTGCTTTTTCAACTACGTTATGGCCTCATCTTGATGAGTTGCATATGTCTTACTTTGAAAACCTCAAGGAGTTGCCTCATGCTCTTGACATCATCACAGATCTGTACTTGAGCGATACAGAGATACAGGAAGTTCCTCCATTGGTCAAGAGCATCTCTCGTCTGGATCGATTAGTGCTCAAGGGATGCAGAAAGCTGGTATCACTGCCACAGGTTCCAAAGTCCCTCTCTATGATTGATGCAGAAGATTGCGAGTCACTGGAGAGACTAGATTGCTCCTTTCACAATCCAAAGATTTGTCTCAAATTTGCCAAGTGCTACAAACTAAATCAAGAAGCAAGAGACCTCATCATTCAGACACCGACTAGTGGACATGCCTTTTTACCCGGTGGAGAAGTGCCTTCGTACTTCACTCATCGAGCTACAAGCAGGGGTTTATTGACAATAAAGTTGAAAGAGAGGCCTCTTGCTACATCCATGAGATTTAAGGCCATCTTGTCGGTTCATCCAAGTGACGATGGTAACAAGTATCCATGTAGTGTTGTCTCGTTTTGGTGTAAAAAGAGCTGGCATGTAATGTATCCAACTTTAGCAGAACATTTGTACACATTTGAAGTCGAAACAGAGGTGAACACATGTGAAGCTAGCAGAAGCCAATATTATATTAATCTATGTATTTATTAAACATTCTTAAATTTGCACTGCTAAAGCTCGATTCATAAACATCTAAGATCATTCTTAAATTATTAATTAAACATTAATCTATGTATTTATTAAACATTCTTAAATTTCTATAAGAATATTATATTATTAAATCTTAAGATCTTATACATGTTCTCCCAATAACTAACTTCTTAACAAAAGTTCTTAAGACCTGATCTTACAATATTTTTACAATATTTCTCCTCTAAGATCACCCTCACCTGATCCTCCTATAAACATGCCCTTAGACATCTTCATCAAAAACAAATAAAATATATTAGTAATATGCACTAATATTTTTAAACATATATAATAAACTCGATGAATAAAAAGAGTAGAAGAAAGAAAACCATACCACTGTTTCTTCAAAGTGTGCTTATTTGACAATAAGCTTTAGGCATCTATATATATACAGCTTAAAATTTCCATGTACGTTTCAACGAGGAATAATAGTAGGAACAACTTTTTTTTTTTTTTGAAAGAGTCTAATGAAAACTAGAAATTTTTTGAAAAATCTTTGACCAAAGTTGTTTACGGGTGTTTAGCATAAAAATAGAAACAAATAACAAATAACTTTTTTTTTAAAAAATAATCGTTTGAATAATTTAAAACTGATAACTCAACTCTAACACATGAAAATTTCCATGATGTGTTGAATAATCTGTTGAGTTAATCATTTTACAAAGGATATACCCCAAACTTGTACATCAACCATAACACATGATTATTCAAACTCAACTTCAAATTTTTTTTTTTTTTTTCTTGATTGGTAACATTTTTGAATAAACTTTGAGTTTATACCATAACTCAACTTAACTCAATGTTAAGTCATGTTACCAGTCACAGCCTTTATCAAAACATACGTATCTCTCCCCTCTCCCCTCTCTCGTATCTCTCCCCTCTCTCTCTCTCGATCCACTCTTTAGGTAATGTTTTTTTTTCTTTAATCACTTTCATTTTTTTTTCTTTACATAGCTTTTATCAAGACCTAAAAATTATTTCTACCCTCTCATTCTCTCTCGATTTCACTATACTTCATTTAGGTAAAGTTTTTTTTCTAATCACTCTCATATTTTTAAATTTCTTTTGATTGAAAAACTTACTCTCATATTTTTATAAAAACATTGTCATATAGGTTTTGTTTAATAAATTTTTAAATGAATTAATGAAAAATACACTTTTAAATAATTGGTTAGATTTTAAATTTATAAAAACTGATTTACAGTGCAGTTTCCATGTTAATAAATAGAATTGTAATATGTGTTTTAAGTTGAAAATTAATAAAAATAATAATCTTATTGTTCAGTAAATAATACTATTGTATATGCTACTTAAATATCATAGTGGTTATTAAAAAATTCATATATCATGGAGTCTCCATGTATTAATTATAGTGTTATTATAAAAAATTTTGTAATCCAGTTTACTTAATTTTTTAAAAGTATACATGGTAGTTTAATTATATAACAACTGAACATATTCATTATGTTTCATATCATCATTATTTTTTTTCCTAACTAATATATAAATATGTATATATATGTATATATAACAATATATATTAGTTTAGAAGTAAAACAATATATTTAAAAGAATTCTTATTAACAATAAAATTATTAATACTTTATTAAATATATAATAACCGATGACTTTCATTAAATGTAGATATGTTTTCTAATCGTCGAAGAAACACAAATCCTTCTATAGGTGACATGGATGCAACAGAGATAGCAGATGGAGAAGCTATGACACAAATAAGAGATACTATTGCAAATATGTTATGGGAAAATCAAAGTAATCGATAATTTTAAAAAAAAAATTGTATCTTTATATAGTTGAACTTTTTATCAATATGTCAAAAACAAAATTTACTTTTTGATCAACTATATTATTTAAGGTTTATAAATACAATTATTTTTATTATTAATCCATAACATACAATAATATACAAACATACTAATTATTAATAAATTTATTTATAATATATGTAATCCACACCGCTTTTTTTTTTTACCATTCTCACAATTAATACTGAACCGCAAATAGTTTTTTCACCAATCAAATATCATTATGTACCACTTATTTAGTATAAACCGCACTTGTCCCGCAAACCGCACGTACCGCAGTTGAACCGTACCGCACTCTAAAACCGCTTTTCCCGCACAACCAAAACCGCGGTCACCATTCGGACCCTAAGTGTTATTTTCAAATATACCATTACAATTTTTTACTCAAAAAAACAAATTTTGAAAGTTTTATATAATTTAAAAGTTTGAGCTTTTGGTTAATATTTTGGGTAACGATGAACTTCCAGTATTCTCCCTAAGGGGCGGTGACAAAGGCGAAGAATCCAAAGAAGAGAGACCCTACATTCGTAGGGATCAGACTAGGGAGGTTGCGAGTGGGAATGTTAACGTCTTATGCCCTAAAGATCTCATAGGCTATTGAGGAAGAGGAGCAGAGCTGTGCCTAGGTATTTTAGTGGTCGGAGCCGGTGTATAGTTAGAAATAGGCCTGGGCATTTTAACCGAATCCGAAATCCGAACCCGAACCCGACCCGAAATAGGCAGTTCGGTTCGGGTTCGGATAGGGTAAAATACCCGATCGGATTTGATATTTCATAACATCGGATACCCGATCGGGTTCGGGTAATACCCGATACCCGAACCAGATCCGAAGGTACCCGAAATAAGTACAAAAATGCATCTAAGAGGATTCGAACCCAATACCTTATACATTATTTGGTGCATCATAAACCATTTTACCACCTTAGTTATTATGTTTAGTATAAAAAACATTAAATATTTATCTATATCTATATCTATATACATATGTAATCTAAAATTCCTAATTGACTTATTTTTTTCTTCTCAATCAACGGAAGAACTCTAGAATCCTTTAAATCAATTTATTTTTTCATTACCCAGAACAATTTTATGAGATATATGACAAACAAATCTAAAAAACTGATTGACAGTTTCTGGTATTTTACTTTTGAGGAGTGAGTGAGATTGGAAACTGAGACTAATATGAATCATATCATCTATTTTGCTATAGATATTGTTAGATTTGGTAGGAGATTTGAAAGATTTGGTTCTTGAAGTGGTGGCTATGGATGAAAAAATTTAGGGTTTTTGGCTGAAGAAGAAAGAAGAAGAAGAAGGAGGTAGAAGATAATTTTTTTTTTTTTTTTTTTTTTTCACGACAATTTTTTTTTTTTTTTTTTTTTTTTTTTTTTTATGAATTCGGGTATACCCGAAATTACCCGAACCCGAAGCCAAATTACCCGAATCCGACCCGAAGTTATAAAATACCCGATCGGGTTTTATATCTCTATATCCGAAAATCCGAAAACCCGAACATCCGAACCCGAATCCGATCGGATACCCGAATGCCCAGGGCTAGTTAGAAAATAACCAAATATCTTATTATATAAGTTGGATTTTGAAAGTTAGCTATTAACAAGATTTTGATGTGTCAAATTTTGACATGTGTCAAGTTACCAATCTTAAATTTTGACATTTATAAAAATTAATATTTAATAGGAAAAATTGGATTACAATAAAAATAGAATATTTTGTTTTTAAAAATATTAATAATGTGAAAAGATAATTATCAAATGTTACAGAATTTAGAAAAATACAATTTTTTTTAAAATAATCATAAGGAGATTATATATATATATTTCATAAAATTCAAAATTGTAATATTATTTACTTTTTTTTTTTTAATTTTAAGTTATTAATATACCATAAAAATAGAAAAAGGGATTAAGGAAAATATACAGTTAACTGTTAATTCTAAATTTTGTAAATACTTATTTCTATATAAACATAGACTGTCTCATATTTAAATAGTCTATTCAAAAATACTACTTTTAACTTTGTTTAGTTGGAAAATTTTCTTTAATGGGAAGGTAAATATTTTTATTTTTTTAAACCAAAATTTTCTCCTACTTTCTTATTTTTCAGTTAGGAATAGATAAAATTAATATGTTGACCCAAAAACAAGATTAATATATGCGTCTACTTTTCCTAATATTGTATTTTAAAATTTATTGTAGTATTATTAAATTGTTTTATTTAATTTATATTTTCATCTTTGAATTATTTGGGATTCATATATTACCGTACTTATAATTTTCTATTGTTTCTTTAATTACGTCAAATTAATTTTCTTTTAATTTTTCAACCTTGATTGGTTGGTCATAAACCCTTCTTTTTTTTTGCAAACATAATTATTACCATTATTCATTCTAATAACGAGTAGAAGCTCATCAATCTAATGGATGGATAAAATAGTCTAATCAAACACAAGCTTACAACAAACATAGATAGATAGATTGGAATAACATAAATCGTTGTTGATAGATCCATAGGAGCTCAAAAACTGTGACACCCTGGTTTGTGGAAAGGTTTAAACAAATTGATTTGGCCACATATTGTATGTCTCCAAAATGCATTTATTTTTTCGGTCAAGGATCATGAGAGAACTTCATGATGGGTGACCTTCATGTAAGTAATTGTCGGAACTGTGCGAGTGAGGACAAAACACAGAAAAATATTATTTGTTGATTTGTAGGGTTGGTAAACCAGTTTTTAAATCTTACCAGACGTAACAAACCGGCCATCGAATATGGTTGGGTCCACGGGCCTGGAATAGATGTAGGGTCCACTTAGAAAGATGGACCAATGAACTGGGAGAGGACACTGGCTCCCTTAAGAAATGTGGCGGTTGAGGCGTTACAGAGACAGACGCTACATCATGGTGTGTCAAAGACTTTTTCACGAATACATTGAGACATTTAACATTAGTTATTATCAAAAGATTTTGTGACGTTAGAAAAAGGTTTTTTACTTTCATTGGCCAGAGGCTCGGAGAAAGCCATTTTGAGATAGAAAAAAGACGTGAATATGTTTTCTCCAAACAGGTGGAGGACAGAGCCGATGTTCTTTCTATGGTGACACAAGATTATCTCCCGAAGGGAAAAAACTGGAGGAGGTTGGACGCAAGGTTATCTCCCTAAATGAGGAAGGTGGAGCCAAGATTCTCTCCATGGTGGAGGAGGTTGGACGCAAGATTCTCTACAAAAGGGATGAGGGCGGAGCCTAGGTTTTCTCCATGGTGGTCATACATTTATTGTGATGATACATCATTAATTAGTATATTATGTACTATATTTTATATTCAAAATATTTTTTGAGCCAACAATTTTAGTAATTAAAAAACTATGCATAAGTAAAAGTAAAATAGTTGGCTTAATGTGTTCATATATATAGATATTTTGTAGGTGATGATAAAGAATATATTTGTAATAGAAAGTATATTTAGGTGTAAAAAATACACTTTTAATAGTACCATACATAAAAAACTTGTAAATCGATATAAATCAGTATATTATAACAAAAATGAAATTTATAAATAACGTACTACAAATTTAATATATTTTTTTGTTAAATTAATTCAATTTATAAAACTTTAAACCCGTACATCGGGCGGGTCCTTATCTAGTATGTATATGTAAAGAAAGAAAATAACTTAGCCACTCATACACGTTTTTAAAAGTTTCCCAAAAGAAGAACATATATATATAATCCTAAAGACGTGTACATTTGAACTAAAAGGAAAGTTGTAAATTGTTACAAAAGAAGAACAAATTATATGGATTACTAAAGATATGAATATTTGAACAGACATAATTACTAAAGATGTGAACATTTGAATAGGTACAATTGTTCATAAAAAACACAACTGTTTGTAAAAGACACAACTCTACATTCAATAGTTGCAACTTTCTAAAGAGACGCAACCATAATTTTTTTTTTATCAAAAGAATAATTAAATAATATTTTTTTTAATGAAAAGTCACGATGAAAAGATGCAACTGAATTTTTTTGATGAAAAGTCACAAGTTTTTGAATAAAAAGTCACGATGAAAAGACACAATTGTTCTTTGCATTTATTCATATTGCTAATATTATATACAAAAATCTCAACTGTTTATATGGTTGCGTCTCTTTAGAAAGTTGCATCTGTTGAATGTAGAGTTGTTTCTTTTACATACAGTTGAGATTTTTGTATATAATATTAGTAATATGAATAAATGCAAAGAACAATTGAGACTTTTCACCGTAACTTTTAATTCAAAAAATTGTGACTTGTCATTAAAAAAATTCAGTTGCATCTTTTCATCGTGACTTTTCATTCAAAAAATATTATTTAATTATTCTTTTGACAAAAAAAATTATATGGTTGTGTGTAACATCCGTGAACCAAAATCCCGGTTTGGGAGTTGCATCGGTCGATGCAGATGTTGCGTCGGTCGACGCAAGGTCGAATTCCTGCGTTTTGACTTAAGTCAAACGCTGCGTTTTGGGGTTAAGGGAAAACCCTTAGATGCGAGTTTTGGTCTCATTCGTGTTGTTTGGCCATTTTTGAGAGAAAACGAAAGAGAGAAAGAGTTCTTGGGTGTTCTTGGTGATTCTGGGAGATTTAAGGCGTTTCTTGGTGAGATCTGTAGCTCGGATCGTTGTAGGAGCTTCCTAGAAGCGTTTTCTTCCTTGTGTTAGGTTCAGTTTCGTCTTGGCACAGGTAAGTGCATGACCATGGTTTATCTAAGCTAGAGATCTCTCTGATTTGCTTGTTATGTGTTGCTAGGCTGGTTAGATTGTTATTGTGGACGTTTGGAAGCTTTCTTGTGGCTTGGGATCGAGTTTCATGGTTGCAGGAACGAAGATCCGGCGAGAAGCTTCGGAGGAAAACGATGCTCGGCATTGCATCGGTCGATGCACTTTGTGCATCGGTCGATGCAGATGTGAGGACGGCGCGTAAACTCTAGGGTTTTCGTGTTATGTCGAGCATGCGTCGGTCGATGCATATCTTGCATCGGTCGATGCAAGTTAACCTTGCATAGGTCGACGCAGATCTTGCGTCGGTCGACGAAACCTCCAATCTGGCGTCGGTCGATGCATGATGGTATCGGTCGATGCAGAGTCCTGGTTTGTTATTGTTGATTGTTGAATGTTGTTTGATGGTTGGAGATGTCTCTATTGCTTGTGTGTATAGCCCAATAGATGGGAGGATTGCCTTACTGAGTGTTTATAAAATACTCATGCATTGCAATATGTGTTTGTGGTGCAGGTAAAGGCAAAGTGTGATCGTGGAATCCAGGCAATGAAGAGGAGGATGTTCTAGGGACTCGGTTTTATGTTGTCTGGCATTGCTAGGTTGCTAGAGTTGGGTCATTAGAACATTGCTAGGTTGCTGGTTCTATGATTCCTGTTGTCTTGGATATTGATTATGTTGGAATATGGTTATATTTTATTATTGGATTATGATTGAATATTGGTATTAATTTCCGCTGTTGAATGTGTTTGTGTTAGGTGGCTAGTGGGTATGGGACCACTAGTTGTAGTTTATATTATTTATTATTTATTATTTATTAAAAAAAAAAAAGGTCGGTCGTTTCATTTTGGTATCAGAGCCCTTACGGTTCTAGGTTTGGGTTCACTAGGTTTCTGTTGTAGATGTTTGGGATTGCATGCTTTGATTGATTATGTGAGTTAGTCAATTGTGTGTGGCATGGAGTCCTAGAACATCCTCTTCGAGCCGACTGTGTGATTCCACGGTGAGTTTGTGTTTTTGTGTTATGTTAAGATTGCTTGTTAGCCTCTGTTCTTAGAAGTGCAGTGGTTAAAGGTGTTTGAGTTGTTGGTCGTAGACGAGAACGTGGTCATGGTCGGGCGGGTCCCGAGGCCAGCGAGTGTGTTGTCCAGAGTTCCACGAGGAGGTACGTCAGAGGGTCGCAAGCGTATCAGGAGGGACCAGAGAGGGTTAGCCAGTGTGAATGCCGGGGGTGCTGGGAACCCAGGTGTGGGGTTGCAGCAGGTGGAGCCCAGGGTCGAGATGATCGCTTGGCGGATCTATTGGCGTGCTGTGGGAGCGGATACCGAGAGGGGGTACCAGTGCAGGCTCCAGTTGTACCGCATGTGGTGGGGTGCAGCCGAGGGCTGCGGATGTTGAGGAGTTTCCATCTTATGTTAAGAGGATGAGCGGTTGTAGATGACCGGTATGAGATTATTCTCAAGGGGTATCGGGCCTAGAGAGGCGGATAGGTGGACATATGCAGTTGGAGCAGATATTTCTCTGCTTGGTGGTTAATCCAGTTGGATAATGTAAGTTGAGTGGACAAGTGTAACATTGCAAAGTTATACTCGGACCACAGGAGGTACTTGTGTCGAGAGATGTTTATAGTCGTTAAGGATTGTTGCTCCTGAGGGGGATGGTGATTCCCCTGAATACCGATAGCTCGAGGGGCTGAGGGCTCCGAGAGTGGCAGAGGGGATGTTGTTCTCCTGAGGGGATGAGTAGTTCCCCTGATACCGAGATCTTGAGGATTGTGGTCCAAGAGTGAGACGGTATAACTCGAAGAAGCTGGTCTGAGAGTGAGATCGGTATGTCTCGAAGGTTGCAACCTAAGAGTGGAGGATTTGGGAGCAAGCAATTCCTAGGACGTGAGTATAAACATAACGATTGAATGTAAACCTCAAGAGATTGATGGTGGTTTAATCTCGGGTTTTAAATGTGTTGACCAATGGGTCAGGGTTTTATGAACCAGAGCGGTTATGAATGTGTGGCTGTTTTGCCAGGATTGTGAGGCCGGTGGTGCTGGAGTCCCGGGAAGGGGAGTTACAGCAGGTTTGAGCCGGGAAAGGCATGTTTGCCAGATACATAAGTTCACGAGAAGCCTTCATGGCAGGATAAACTAATCGTTGCGACGATGTTGGATGAAAGTTCATTGGAGATGGATAGGGTTGCTAGATTCAAGGTTTTGGTAAGCTTGTTAGAGGGAATAAGTCAAGTGGTTTGAGTAAGCGGCCTGCAAAGCATTTGAAGCGGTGAATCAGAATATGCGAACGTATGGTACTTGTTTGTTTTATTACATTCTTATTGATGATTTGCTGTGGAGAATTGCCAAGCGAAATGCTATCTTTGGAATAAGCTAACTTGTGGAAGTTTCCCTAACTGGCAAGTTGCTAGAGGTTCTTGGAGGAACAAGAGGGTTGATATTCAGGTGGCGGCGAGTTGATGTCTCCATACTTTAGTATTTGTTTAGTTGAGCTGAGTAAGTAACTAGAGGGTTTATGGAGCAAGGGATTCATACGCTCTAGTGTATCACCGTGGAGAGCACCGGTGTTGTTTGTTAAAAAGAAGGACGAAAGTCTCCGCTTGTGTATAGATTAATGGGGTTTGAACTATACACAAGTGCATTTGAGGGTGGTTATGGAGAAGCTGCGGGAGCAGAAGTTGTTTGCCAAGTTGAGCAAGTGTAGTTTTTGGCAGCGTGAGATGGGCTTTCTGGGTCACATTATTTCTGTAGAAGGGGTTTCTGTAGACCCAGAGAAGATTCAGGTTATTAGGGATTGGCCTAGACCGCAGAATGCCACAGAGATCAGGAGTTTTCTTGGATTGGCAGGTTACTACAGGAGATTTGTGCAGGGGTTTGCAAGCAGAGCACGTCCTATGACTAAGTTGACAGGGAAGGATGTTCCTTTTGTCTGGTCAGAAGAGTGCGAGGAAGGCTTTGCAAGCCTGAAGGAGATGTTGACTACTGCGCCAGTGTTGGCTTTGCCTGAGCAGGGAGAACCCTATGTGGTTTATACAGATGCATCTAGAGTTGGTTTGGGGTGTGTCCTGATGCAGCATGGGAAGGTGATAGCCTATGCATCGCGGCAGTTGCGGGTGCATGAGGGCAACTATCCTACTCATGATTTGGAGATGGGTGCTGTAGTTTTTGCCCTGAAGATTTGGAGATCTTATCTTTATGGTGCAAAGGTACAGATGTTTACATATCATAAGAGCCTAAAGTATATATTCACTTAGCCTGAGCTGAATTTGAGACAGAGGCGGTGGATGGGGCTTGTGGCGGATTATGATTTGGGGATCGCCTATCATCCTGGTAAGGCTAACACGGTTGCAGATGCTCTGAGCCGGAAGAGGGTAGCTTTGGCTTAGGAGCAGGAGATGGAGTCTCTGGTAGGGGCGATCAGTGCTTTGAGTTTGTGTGCTGTTTCACTGGAACCGTTGGGTTTGGAAGCAGTTGACAGAGCAGATCTTCTGAGTAGGGTGCGGTTGGCACAGGGGAAGGATTTGGGGCTGGTGAATGCCTCAAAGGATGTTGATTCAGAGTATCAGGTCTCAGATAATGGTACTATCTTGGTGCACGGTCGGGTTTGTGTGCCCAAGGATGAGGAGTTGAGGCAGGGTATTCTGAGAGAGGCTCATGCGAGCAAGTTGTCCATTCATCCAGGAACGACTAAGATGTACCGTGACCTCAAGAGGTACTATCATTGGGTCGGGATGAAGAAGGATGTGGCTAGTTGGGTTTTCGAGGTGCGATGTGAAGGCTGAGCATCAGGTTCCTGGCGGGTTACTGAGGAGTCTACCCATTCCTGAGTGGAAGTGGGATATGATCACCATGGATTTTGTGGTAGTATTGCCAGTGTCACGGACCTCTGATGCTATTTGGGTCATTGTGGATCGGTTGACTAAGTCAGCACATTTTCTGGCCATTAAGAAGACTGATGGAGCAGCGGTCTTGGCTAAGAAGTATGTGAGAGAGATAGTCAGATTGCATGGGGTGCCAGCGAGCATTGTGTCTGATAGAGATTCTAAGTTCACTTCGGTGTTCTGGAAGGCATTTCAGGCAGAGATGGGCACTAAGGTGCATATGAGTACAACTTATCATCCCCAGACAGATGGGCAGTCTGAGAGGACGATCCAGACGCTGGAGGATTTTGCAGAGGATGTGTGTTTTGGATTGGGGTGGCCATTGGGCAGATCACCTGAACCTGGTAGAGTTTGCTTACAACAACAGCTATTAGGCGAGTATTGGTATGGCTCCTGATGAGGCTTTGTATGGGAGGCCGTGTTGTACACCGTTATGCTGGACTCAGGTGGGGGAGAGGAGCATGTACAGGGCGGATTTTGTTCAGGAGACCTCATAAAAGATTCGGGTTCTCAAGCTGAACAGGAAAGAGGCTCAGGATAGGCAGAGGAGTTATGCGGATAGGAGAAGGAGAGATCTTGAGTTTCAGGTAGGAGACAGAGTGTACCTCAAGATGGCCATGTTGCGGGGTCCGAACAGGTCATTGACTGAGATTAAATTGAGTCCGAGGTATATGGGTCCATTCAGAGTGATTGAGTGGGTTGGATCAGTGGCATATAGATTGGAGTTACCTGAGGTTATGCGTGCATTCCATAAGGTTTTCCATGTAGCTATGTTGCGGAAGTGTCTCCGTGAGGGTGAGCAAGTGTTGGCTAAGATTCCTAAAGATCTTCAGCCTAACATGACTGTGGAGGCGAGACCAGTGAGGGTTCTCGAGAGGAGGATCAAGGAACTTCGGAAGAAGAAGATTCCTTTGATGAGAGTCCTGTGGGACTGTGATGGTGTGGAGGAGCAGACTTGGGAGCCTGAGGCAAAGATGAAGGCAAGGTTTAAGAAGTGGTATGAGAAGCAACCGCGACTTGAACTTACCTAGTCTGGTTCCGTCTGTAATCCGTGGCTGGAGCGGGAATGGAGTATTCCAGCCCATCTCTCTTGTTACTTGGTCGCTTGGGATGGTTGGTTGTGCGACTCAGTAACAAGATGAGGTGGTGCTCGGAGTACAAAGTTTCCGTGAGGCGGGATTTGGGAAAGGTTTCCCGAATCAGAAGTTTCCTGAAGTGGAAAGTTTCCAGAAATGGAAAGTGCTATTTATGGAAAGTTTTCGGGAGAGAGAATTTGTCCATTGTAGCGGTGGGAAGCCTTGGAGGGGTTTTTGTGGCCTATATGGCGGACTTTCGAGTTAGTGTGCCCGTGTGTGGCGGTCTTTTGGACAATGTGTGGTCTTTGTGACGGGCTTTTTAGCCAGAGTGTCTTTGTGACGGTCCTCTTTAGGACATTTGTGTGGCCTTGGTGGCGGTCCTTTTTAGGACATTTGTTTGGCCTTTGTGGCGGGCTGTTTAGCCAGAGTGTCTTTGTGACGGTCCTTCGGGACAGATGGCCTTTGTGGCGGGCTGTTTAGCCAGAGTGTCTTTGTGATGGTCCTTCGGGACAGATGGCCTTTGTGGCGGGCTGTTTAGCCATAGTGTCTTTGTGACGGTCCTTCGGGACATATGGCCTTTGTGGCGGGCTGTTTAGCCAGAGTGTCTTTGTGACGGTCCTTCGGGACAGATGGCCTTTGTGGCGGGCTGTTTAGCCAGAGTGTCTTTGTGACGGTCCTTTGGGACAGATGGCCTTTGTGGCGGGCTGTTTAGCCAGAGTGTCTTTGTGACGGTCCTTCGGGACAGATGGCCTTTGTGGCGGGCTGTTTAGCCAGAGTGTCTTTCTGACGGTCCTCTTTAGGACATTTGTTTGGCCTTGGTGGCGGTCCTCTTTAGGACATTTGTTTGGCCTTGGTGGCGGTCCTCTTTAGGACATTTTGTTTGGCCTTGGTGGCGGTCCTCTTTAGGACATTTTGTTTGGCCTTTGTGGCGGCCCTTGTGGCATGTGTATGATCCTTGTGTGGTCATGAGGTATTCCAGTGAGGGGATATGTGGTTGGTAGGACATTGAGATGTTTTACGCGAGCCACGAGAAGGAAACCTGGATAGGGATAGGACTCAGACGTGTTCAGAATCGTTTGCTCGCGACTCTTGGGGGACTTAGGTTCTCCTAGTACTGCCATATTCAGATACTTTGTGGCTCGGGAGTATGGTTGGTATATCGACTTCGGATGACGATCCGGGGGCGCGCTGTAGGGTGGCAACCCGAGAGACGAGTTGGATTTTCTTTATATATTTTGGCATGCGGGTCTAGGCCCGATGAGGAGCCAACATTATGGCATGCAGACTTAGGTCTGATGAGGAGCCAATAGAAACTCACGATGAAAAGATGCAACTTAATTTTTTTAAATAAAAAATCACGATTTTTTTAATAAAAGCTCAAGATAAAAAGACGCAATTGTTCTTTGCATTTATTCATATTGCTAATATTATATACAGAAGTCTTTACATTTATTCATATTGCTAATATTATATATAAAACTCACAACTGTTTGTAAGAGATACAACTTTACATTCAACAGATGCTACTTTCTAAAGAGACGCAGCCATATAAATTTTTTGTCAAAAGAATAATTAAATAATATTCTTTTTAATGAAAAATCACGATGAAAATATGCAACTTAGCTTTTTTTTTTTAATGAAAAGTCACGATTTTTTTTAATAAAAGGTCACTATAAAAAGACATAATTGTTCTTCACATTTATTCATATTGCTAATATTATATATGATATTTCTATATTTTGCGTCTCCTTAGCCTGTATTTGTCATGCATTTAGCTAGGACAACTAATCGTTTTGCATCATTTTAGAACCTCTTTCGTACACTTTGCATGTTTAGGAAGTTTCTGCATCATCCTTGCATACATTGTGCATTTCGTAGTTTTTTAAGTGTCTAGGAGACGTTGGAAGCGCAGAGGATCGAGCCATGCTCAACCTCCGCAATCGAGCCATGCTCAACCTCCGCAACCGAGTCATGCTCAACCTCCGCAATCGAGCCAATACCAGATGCATCAATCGAGCCATCCTCAACCTCATAAATCAAGCCATCCTCACTTCAACGATCGAGCCCTTCTCAACCTCTGCAATCGAGCCACGCTCAACCTCCGCAACCGAGTCATGCTCAACCTCCACAATCGAGCCATCCTCACTTCTACAATCGAGCCATCCTCAGCCACCTCAATCGAGCCATCACTCTAGCCATCTAGGGATTCAGCTTTTGACGTCTTCATCAAAGTTGTAGAGAATTGAGTCATCATTCTAATGCCGTTTATTTCAAGCCAATCGGAGGTGTGGTTCAAGTGTTATCATCGTTTTAGTGGATGCATATACACCCAGCTTGAGCCACTTTCACCGACCATGCTCGAGCCATTTTTACTCACACCACTCCAGCCACTCGAGCCACTCCTACTCATACCACTCGAGCCACTCCTACTCACACCAATCGAGCCACTGGACGCACAGAGACAAAATCGCGTATGCTAGGAAGACGCTCCGTCTGACATGCTTCAGGAGATTCTCAAACCGACGCTCTATCTTGTCGTTTTAAGTTTTAGGGATTCACGCGTTTTTACTATATATACATTTTGTTAAGTCTTGTTTTGGACATCTTAGTTTTTATCTCGTTTATTTTGTAAGGTTTACCTAGCCACCAAAAACATACTCTGATCTTGTAATCTAGATACCTTTGATTTTATTGGGTTTTTGCATTGGATTTCTTCTACAAAGTTGTTCTTCTCATTTCTATCTATCTACTATGCTTTTTTTCAATATTTTCTATGTTTGCATCCGTGATGATGATTTTCGGATCTGAGTAGTGTGTTAGTTCTTGAAGATAGGATAGATTAGGTGGAGGATCTTAGGATCTAGAGTGTTTAAGCGTTGGTTGTATGATTCCCTTCTGAACTAGAGTAAGAAATACTAGTTTTTCTCTGATCAATTGGGACTAGGTTTGAGACATTTCCACACCCAAAAGGTGCTTGATGAAATGTCTGACCAACTAGTGCCAAAGACTTACGTTCCTTGCCTAAGAGATTAGTTGTCTAGGATGTTTGTTGACGTGAATGAACTTGTTTGTAATGCTTGCTCGACCATGTTTCTCTAGCGAGAGGTAGGTATGGAAGTGGTTAAGTCTGAGTAGCTTTTGTCAAGAGATTTGATTAGCTAGGTTGTGATGTTCATTGTTTAGTGATAGTTTTCTTGTGGTATGTTAAACACTCTGTAGACTAGGATACTCAACCGACATCAATTACTCCCATCCTTAGGACTTTTATCTTTTTGATTGATATTACATTCCCAAGACTGTTTCATTTGTTCATGCTTAGCATCATTTTTGGTTTCACTTATTCTTTTTTGCTCCTTGTCATACATTTTCGTTTCTGTTTCTGTAACTCATTTCCGTTTTGAATTTTGACCATTCTAGGATTGTTAGAAAAACACTCTTTTTGAACTGGCTTAACTTGTGACTTCTTGATTGCATCTTGAGTGACTAGCATCATCCCATTTAGATTGACACCTTAAGTACTACAACACATAAGTTAATTGAGAACTACTAGGAGACACAAAAATCTTAGTATCAATTTGGCGCCGTTGCCATTTGGGATTCGTTTTGCTACATTTAAGATTTCAAGTGTTGCAAGATTAAGTTCTGTTACACTTATCATTCTGAGTACTGACTAGCTTTGGTCTTTTGCTTGTTTGTTTTGCACCTCAGGTACCTGTTGATTTCAACCTTGCATGCAAACCAGATCAAGAGGGCATCAGAATCTCCTTCCTGTCATCGACGAAATCAATCGGTTGCAACGACCACGACAAGCTCGTCAACTCACTGATCATTTTGCACCAGTTACTATGGAACAACAGAATGCAACACATCCGGGACTTTGGAACATTGGTGCTGGGAATGCACCGAACACTCATACTCAGCGTGCTGGAATCGTCCTTCCCGCCGTGCAGAACAACAACTTTGAAATCAAAAGTGGTATGATCTCCATGATTCAAGGCAATAAGTTCCACGGGTTGCCTATGGAGGATCCACTCGACCACTTGGATGAGTTTGACCGTCTGTGCAGTCTTACCAAGATCAACGGCGTGAGTGAGGACGGTTACAAGTTGCGCCTCTTCCCATTCTCCCTGGGAGACAAGGCTCATCAATGGGAGAAAAACCTTCCCAAAGGATCAATCACCACCTGGGATGGTTGCAAGAAAGCATTCTGGGCCAAGTTTTTCTCCAACTCTAGAACAGCACGTCTCACGAATGAGATTTCCAGTTTCACTTAGAAGAGCTCAGAAACATTCTGTGAAGCATGGGAGCGTTTCAAGGGTTACCATAGCCAGTGTCCACACCATGGTTTCAACAACGAGTCACTACTGAGCACTCTCTACCGTGGTGTACTACCAAAGATACGTATGCTGCTTGACACTGCTTCTAATTGTAATTTCCTGAACAAAGACGGTGAGTAAGGATGGAAACTGGTGGAGAATCTCGCTCAGTCTAACGGCAACTACAATGAGGACTATGACCGCACAGTTCGCGGCGACGCTGGGTCTGAGGAAAAGTACAAGAAAGACCTCAAGAATGTCAATGAGAAGCTTGACCGTATCTTGCTTAGCCAGGAGAGGAGCGTCCACTTTGTATCTGAGGATGACACTTTCCAAGTTTCAGATGGGGAGGGCGAGCAGACTGAGGAGATCAGCTATGTTCAGAATCAGGGTGGATACAACAAAGGTTACAACCCCTACAAGACGAACCCCAATTTGTCTTACCGAAGTACCAATGTTGCTAATCCACAAGATCAAGTGTACCCGCCTCAACAACAACAACAAGGTCAACAAAAACCTTTTGTACCTTACAATCCGGGATTCGCTCCAAAATAACAGTTCCAGAAGGGTTACCAAGCTCCCTTGGGACCACCATCAGGATTCCACCCTCAACCAGTTCAGCCTACTCAAGCCCTAGATCAAGAAACGAAGCAGATGATGCAACAAATTCTTTAGGGTAAAGCTAGCGGTTCTATGGATACTGCTAAGAAGTTTGCTGACCTTAGTCAGAGGATGGAATATTCCTACAATGATCTGAACGTCAAATTCGAAGCTCTGAATTCGAAGATACGGAACATGGAAGGCCAATCCGCTTCTACCTCTGCACAAAAGGCTGGCCAATTTTGAGGAAAGGCCGTTCAAAACCCTAAGGAGTTCGCCAACGCAATTACGCTTAGGAGTGGGAAAACATTGCCTCCCAGGCACGGAGTTCCAGACGTCACTGAGGACAGCGAGGACTTAGATCGGGAGGATTTTGTTCAGGATGAAACTCACATGAAGAACCAAGCCAAAGCAGTCAAGGATCCGGTTGAACTAGTGAAGCAGTTCGAACCTGAAGCTATTAAGGAGCCTGTTGTTTCTGATGACAGACCTGTGAGGTTCATCCCTCCACCGTACAAGACTCCTCTACCATTTCCAGTGAGGTTCAAGAAGCAGCTTACTGAGAAGTACAAAGCCTTGTTCGAAAAACAAGTCAAAGAGATTGAGTTGAGGATGCCATTGCTGGATGCATTCGCACTTGTTCATCACTACCAGAAATTCCTCAAGGACTTGGTGATGGAGAGATCAAAAGAAGTTCAAGGCATGGTAGTACTAAGTCTTGAGTGCAGTGCAATCATCCAGAAGAAGGTTGTACCCAAGAAGCTCAAAGATCCTGGATCTTTCACTCTACCCTGCTCCCTTGGACCTATGTCTTTTGATAGGTGTTTATGTGATCTTGGCGTTTCAGTTAATCTGATCCCATTCTCTGTGGCTAAGCGGTTGGGTTTCACAAGGTTTAAGCGTTGCGACATCTCCCTCATCCTCGCAGATAGATCAGTGAGACTTCCACATGGTATTTTAGAGGATTTACATGTCATGATCAGAGACGTGGAAGTGCCAACCGATTTCGTGGTTTTGGAGATGGATGAAGAACCGAAGGATCCTCTGATTTTAGGAAGACCGTTCCTGGCTGCTGGAGCCATCATTGATATCAGAAATGGCAAGATTGATCTCAATCTGGGGGACGACTTCATTATGAAGTTTGAAATCAAGGATACTTTGAAGAAGCCAACAATAGGAGGACAAGTCTTCTACATTGAAGAGATGGATAAGTTGGCTGATGAGCTGTTGGAGGAACTAGCTGAGGAGGATCATCTCAAAACTGCTCTAACCAAGGATGGAGAAGAAGGGTTCCTGCATGGGGAGACCACTTGTTACAAGAATATGCTAGACTCCCACAGAGAAACGGACGAACCAAAGGAGTTTGAGCAGTTATTTGACGCAGAAGAGGTATGTGTAGTTGAGACAGAGAATTTAGAACGTGAAACCTCCCACTCAACCGACGTCAAGACCCAACTCGAATCACCGCTCGAGACACCGTTCGGACCGTGCTCGACCGTGACTGCTCCTGATGCCCATGCTGAGGACTGGTCGGAACTGAAAGCTCTGAAGGTAGAACTCAAAACTCTCCCTTCTGGACTAAGATACGTTTTTCTGGGAACCAATTCTACTTATCCTGTCATTGTGAATGCTAGGTTGAGTGATGATGAATTGGGGATGCTAGTAACTGAGCTTAAGAAGTTTAGAAAGGCTATAGGTTATTCTTTAGATGATATCAAGGGAATTTCACCTAGTCTTTGCACCCATATGATCAATCTTGAAAATGAATCATATGCTAGTATTGAACCCCAAAGAAGATTGAACTCTAATCTGAAAGAGGTAGTTAAGAAAGAAATCCTAAAACTACTTGATGTTGGAGTTATATATCCTATCTCTGATAGTATTTGGGTATCTCCATTGCACTGTGTACCTAAAAAGGGAGGAATTACTGTCATTAAAAATGAAAAAAAAATGAGCTAATCCCAACTAGGACCATCGTAGGACATAGGATGTGCATTGATTATAGGAAGTTGAATGCTGTATCTAGGACATCATTTTCCTCTGCCTTTCATTGATCAAACGTTGGAAAGACTAGCTAGTCATCCTTATTACTGTTCCTTGATGGGTATAGTGGATTCTTCCAAATCCCTATCCACCCAAATGATCAGGAAAAGACAACCTTTACTTGTCCCTATGGCACTTTTGCCTACAGAAGCATGCCATTTGGTTTGTGCAATGCTCCTGCCACCTTTCAGAGGTGCATGACTTCAATTTTCTCGGATTTAATTGAAGAGTAAGTGGAAGTGTTTATGGATGACTTCTCTGTATACGGTTCCACTTTCTCCTCCTGTTTGTTGAATCTGTGCAGGGTATTGACGCGATGTGAGGAGACGAACCTGGTGCTGAACTGGGAGAAATCCCACTTCATGGTTGAAGAAGGGATCGTTCTGGGACACAAGATTTATGAGAAAGGAATTGAGGTTGACAAAGCTAAGATTGAGGTCATGGTTCAGCTTCAACCGCCTAAGACAATGAAGGACATCAGAAGTTTTCTAGGCCATGCTGGGTTTTACAGGAGATTCATTAAGGACTTCTCAAAAATTGCAAGACCTTTGACAAGGTTGCTGTGCAAGGAAGTTGAGTTCGAATTTGATGCAGTGTGCCTGTAAGCTTTCAGCAAGATCAAAGAGGCCTTGGTTTCGGCACCCATAGTCCAAGCTCCGAATTGGGACCATCCGTTTGAGATTATGTGTGACGCTTCAGACTTTGCAGTTGGAGTTGTTCTGGGACAGCGTATTGACAAGAAGGTTCATGTCATCTACTACGCGAGTCGCACCTTGGACGAGACTTAGGGAAGGTATACTACCACAGAGAAGGAACTCCTGGCAGTTGTGTTTGCATTTGAAAAATTCAGAAGTTACCTAGTGGGTTCGAAGGTCATAATGTATACCGACCATGCTGCTCTAAGACACATTTATTCGAAGAAAGATACCAAGCCGAGACTGTTGAGATGGATTCTGCTACTTCATGAGTTCGACATGGAGATTTTTGACAAGAAAGGAATAGAAAATGGAGTTGCAGACCACTTGTCAAGAATGAGGCTTGAAGATGTTGTTCCAATAGATGATTCAATGCCTGAGGAACAACTTCTGGTTGCCCAGGTTTGTGAGCAGATGCATGACACCGGGGTTGAGAACCTAAAAATCAATTGTATGGCGATCACTTCAGACACTGCACCATGGTATTCTGATTTCGTGAATTACAAGGTCTGTGGAGAAATTCCTGATGACATGGATCCCTACAGGAAGAAGAAGTTTTTCAGAGAGGTCAACCACTACTTCTGGGATGAACCCTATTTGTACAAGAGAGGTTCTGACGGTCTTTTCAGAAGATGCATAGCAGAAGGAGAAGTGTAGGGAGTGCTTGAGCACTGTCACGGGTCCACCTATGGAGGTCACTTCACCACGTTCAAGACAGCTCAGAAGGTTCTCCAAGCAGGTCTCTGGTGGCCAACCTTGTTCAAGGACGCTCAAAGTTTCATCACCAAGTGTGATGCTTGTCAGAGGATGGGCAACATCACAAGGAGGAACGAGATGCCCCAAAATTCGATCCTGGAAGTAGAGATATTTGATGTTTGGGGTATAGACTTCATGGGTCCTTTCAACCCTCCATCAAATGGCAATGTCTATATTCTGGTGGCAGTTGATTATGTTTCTAAGTGGGTCGAGGCCATTGCCAGTCCTACCAATGATCACAAGGTTGTTCTGAAGCTGTTCAAAAGTATAATCTTTCCAAGGTATGGGATACCCAGAGCGGTGATCAGTGATGGTGGAACTCACTTCGTTAACAAGGTGTTTGAGAGTATGTTGAGAAAGTATGGGGTCAAGCACAAGGTGTCTACTGCGTATCACCCTCAAACCAGTGGACAGGTTGAAGTTTCGAACAAGCAGATCAAGGGCATCTTGTCAAGGATTTTTGGAGTTTCAAAGAAAGATTGGTCTGTCAAGTTGGACGAGACTCTCTAGACATACAGAACAGCGTTCAAGACGCAAATAGGATGAACACCTCTTCAGTTGATCTATGGTAATGCATGTCACCTCCCTGTAGAGGTTGAGTATAAGGCACTTTGGGCTATCAAGTTGCTGAACTTGGATATTGACACAGCTCAGGCTAAGAGGACTCTTGATCTACATGAGTTGGAAGAAATCAGACTTGATGCCTATGAGAGATCAAAGATTTACAAAGAAAAGACCAAGAATTTTCATGACAAGAAAATTGTTGTCAATGAGCTCAAGACTGGGGATCAGGTTTTTCTTTTCAACTCCAAACTTAAGTTATTTCCTGGAAAGCTTAAGTCTAGGTGGTCTGGACCTTTTGACATCAAGGAAGTTCTGCCATTCGGAGCCATCACTCTCCTGAACAAAGATTGTAGTGAATTCACTGTAAATGGTCAGAGAGTCAAGAAATATTTAGCTGACCAAGTCCGACCATAGGGGTTTTCTGTGCTCCTTTATGAACCCCCAAAAGCCTAAAAACTGAAAAGTCAAGCTAGTGAGTTTAAACAAGCTCACTTGGGAGGAAGTCCCAAAGGTATCACTGTAGATATATTTTTTTTAGGATCCTTGTGTTTTTAATTTTTGTTTTTGTTTTTCTAAGTCTTCAGGAATATACAGAAAGGAGTGTGAGCAACAAAAAGAGAAAAAAAAGGAATGGTGGAGTGAACAGATTGAGTTCAGAGTAAAACCGAGCATGATGGATTCTACAGGAGAAATAGAGAATACAGAGGAGATTGAAAAAAAAAAAAAGGGGAAGCGTGAAGTGAAGTGAGAAACGAGAGAAGTACACCACGCCCCACCTATTACAATTATTTTCCAGCTTTCCTTCCCAACCATTTATTTCATATCTCCTTCCCCTGAAATTCCCACTTCCTCATTGTTCCACTCTCCCTCATTATTGGTATTCCACCCACGTGCCTATCATCTCACCCAATATCTCTCTTGTTCCCTCTCATGAAACACACAAACTTTGTGTCATCTCAAACTCTCTCTTGTCACCTCATCCCACCAACGCTCACCCACCACACTTCCTCTCCTCCCATAATCGACATTCACTCAACCATCTCTCCTTATTTATTAAACCTTCTCCTACTACTTCACATCCACCAAACAAGCAAACCCTCCACAACTCACTTCACTCTCTCTTTCTCTTTGTTTAATTTTCATACATCATTCACCGCTGCAACACCGCTTGACCACCATTCCAAACTCACCCATCGAGCCGTGAGCAGACCTCTTCAACCGAGCCATATCCATTTTGGGTGAGTTGATACGCCTCCAACATTCATCCTCGAGCCGTTGTCCTCGTGCGTGTCCGTCGAGCCAATCTCAAAATCCCATACGAGACTCTTTAATCGAGCCATCCTCATACCCACAATCGAGCTGTTCGCTTAACTCAATCGAGTCGGTGTACCTCTCTCCCTCGTTGCCTCAATCGAGCCGGTTTCACCGCGTCAATCGAACCACAGACGAATTCTCAATCGAGTCACAACCCGTGCACGAATCGAGCCGTCTTCACCCACTCGATCGGTTATCTCTCTCTTAGCACTCTTCATTTTCAACTCGTTAATTGGTTTTGTTATTGGCTCACTAACCTATTAACGATTAATTTTGAGTTTACATGTTTCAGAGAAACAGAAAAAGTACATAGCTTATACATGAGATGAGAGAGGCATACGGTTGTGTTGCTGGAGAACGTTCATCCCCCGAATCCTTGGCAAAGCGTTTCATGAAAATGAAGAACATGGTTGACGAGGTTGTTGGGGATTCAAGCCAAGCTGGGGGGTCAAGCAGACCAGCCAATTCGCTTACTAAGATTAAGAGTCGCGAGAAGAGACCGGCGCAAGCTTCTAACTCAAGAGAGGAGGACAGTGATTATGAACAGGAGGAACCTAAGTTTCGCTCCGAACAAGCCCCCAGGAAATCTATAAGATGGAAGAGCGATGAGACGAAACTAACTCCCAAGGAATACTACGAGCTGTTCGAGCTGTTGGAGTTCGATGGAACAAGATATCCCCATGTTGAGACTATGCAGCAACTCGGGATTTTGCAGGATGTTCAATATCTGTTTAGGCGGTGCCATCTGGAGAGAATCATGAACACACCCAAAAACGGATATAGGGAGGAGACAATTTAGTTCCTCTGTACTCTGGAGACGCATCTGTATGCAGATGATCCTCGAATGATGTTTGATGGAGGTCTGGGCTACATTACATTTTGCCTTCACGGCCAGTTCTACACTCTCACCTTTAGAACCGTCGAACATATGTTTGGATTTCCCAGCGGAACGGGGACTACGCCGCAGTTTGATCGGGATGAGATGTCCGCACTCTTGGCAACGATTGGGAGCACGCCCTCATTCACTTCATCGAAGACAAAAGCGCTGAACGTGCGAAACCCAGTGTTGCGTTACTTCCAGAAGGCGGTCACCAATGCATTTTACGCCAAAGAAATTAAGGGATTCATGACGAATGGCGAGCTTGAGATGATCGATCTGACGCTTAAGGGACTCTCATTCACTGCCATGGGTTGCACCGCGCTGCAAGGTGACATATCCAACACTTCCGTCTCCATATACCTTATCAACTACATGATGACATACAAGAATTGGGTCTCGCGAGTCAGCATCAACCACACTCCCGGAGTGATGTGCATGGGAGGCGTAGTGACTTGGTTCCTTGAGGCTGCTGGTGTTCCCCTAAACTCTTAGTCGCACCCACCACGTTGGATTGACATCAACAACCTGCGACAGTTGCGCACTCTGGAGCGTGGTCTGAGACAGGGACGGTTGATCTACAAGTTTGTACATCCTGCGGTCGGTCCCTCAAGATTACCGCTCCCTTGCGTCGAGTTGACTTCAATCTTAGGGGGAGAGCATATCGAGTTTATCCCTCCCACGGATATCTTATACAATTCTGAAGCTGAAGAGGATCATGTCGACGTTGCAGAAACACGCGCCGAGCCAATAGAAGAGGACACAGAGGAATACCGCCCAGAGGAGTACCGCCTAGAGCAGTTCCACTTCAAGGAGTACTTGGATCTGAGAATGTCCAAGGGGTCAGAGCAGCTCATCATACACTCAACCAGCTTCAACAATGGGGGAAGGCCATAGACAAAACGTTGAGCCGTTTCACCAAGACTGTCATGAACTTCATGCGTAAGTTTAGCTGTTTGACTTCCACAACCGCGGTCCCTAGATCTATCCCCAAGGATTCCAGACCAATGCCAGGACGCCCTTCCGCGAACATAGAGCGAACACCTACTCCGATTCGCTCTCCAGCACGTTAATCTTCATATCTACCTCGGGAGCGTCCGCCTTAACCCGCTCCTTCACGCCACTCGTCACACGAGTCTAGGGAGAGACAGAGATGCGGTTAGCGAGGTTCCAGAGCCTTCTCTAGTCATAGATCAGCTTGTCGCTCTGCAGCCTGCGATGCCCATGAGGTTGAGCAGCAAGTTGAACATCAGGGTGATTATCAGCCTACCGAGGTTGTTGTTTTGGTCTCGGACCATGTTGAGTCCAGAGTCGATGACATGCAGTGTGACGAGCAGCCGAACATATATCAGAACAAGCAAGCAGTTGAGCAGCAAGTCGACCAACCAGCTGATGTCACACCCGCGGATCCCGAACAAGGCGAAGGACAGCAGTTTCACGCTCCTCCTTGCTCTGCTCTTGTATGTATCAGTTAGTTTCAACCTTTAGCCTTCTATTAAGCTCAACTCCTTTTCGTGAGAGAACCTTGTTCTGTATTGATAAAACCACTTGATGAGGAGACCATCTATGTCTCTAACCTTTACCCTAGCCAAATGAGTTCAATGACGCTGCTTAGCTTGATTCACGGTTCTCTGTTAATGAATGTTAAAGGGGATGATCGATAGGATTGCATGTGTAGATTTGAAATAAAGTTCCTTCACCATGCATCATAGAACTAAAAACAATGACCTTGATTCTAACTACTCTATTCACCATGTTTTAGGTTCTGAGACCCCATCTTCACACCTCTCTTCCATAAGTTTGCTTGATAGTTTGCTTGAGGGCAAGCAAAGAATAAGTTTGGGGGAGTTGATATGTCTATATTTTGTGTCTCCTTAGCCTGTATTTGTCATGCATTTAGCTAGGACAACTAGTCGTTTTGCATAAGTTTAGAACCTCTTTCGTATACTATGCATGTTTAGGAAGTTTCTGCATCATCCTTGCATACATTGTGCATTTCGGAGTTTTTCAGGTGTCTAGGAGACGTTGGAAGCGCAGAAGATCGAGCCATGCTCAACCTCCGCAATTGAGCCATGCTCAACCTCCGCAATCGAGTCATGCTCAACCTCCACAATCGAGCCACTCCCAGCTGCATCAATCGAGCCATCCTCAACCTCATCAATCGAGCCATCCTCATTTCCACGATCGAGCCATGCTCAACCTCCGCAATCTAGCCACGCTCAACCTCCGCAACCGAGTCATGCTCAATCTCCACAGTCGAGCCATCCTTACTTCCACAATCGAGCCATCCTCACTTCCACAATCGAGCCATCCTCAACCGCCTCAATCGAGCCATCACTTGAGCCACTGGTCTAGGTATTCAGCTTTTGACGTCTTCATCAAAGTTGTAGAGAATTGAGTCATCGTTCCAATGCTGTTTATTCAAGCCAATCGGAGGTGTGGTTCAAGAGTTATCATCATTTTAGTGGATGCGTATACACCCAGCTCGAGCCACTTTCACCGACCATGCTCGAGCCATTTTCACTCACACCACTCGAGCCACTCCTACTCACACCACTCGAGCCACTCCTACTCACACCAATTGAGCAACTGGACACACACAGACAAAATCGTGTATGTCAGGAAGACGCTCCGTCTCACATGCTTCAGGAGATTCCTAAACCGACGCTCTATCTTGTCGTTTTATGTTTTAGGGATTCACGCGGTTTTACTATATATACATTTTTTTAAGTCTTGTTTTGGACATCTTAGTTTTTATCTCGTTTATTTTGTAAGGTTTACCTAGCCACCAAAAAACGTACTCCGATCTTGTAATCCAGATACCTTTGATTTTATTGAGTTTTTGCATTGGATTTCTTCTACAAAGTCGTTCTTCTCATTTCTATCTATCTACTATGCTTTGTTCAATATTTTCTATGTTTGCATCCGTGATGATGATTTTCGGATCTGAGTAGTGTGTTAGTTCTTGAGGATGGGATAGATTAGGTGGAGGATCTTAGGATCTAGAGTGTTTAACTGTTGATTGTATGATTCCCTTCTAGAATAGAGTAAGAAATACTAGTTTTTCTCTGATCAATTGGGACTAGGTTTGAGACATTTCCACACCCAAAAGGTGCTTGATGAAATGTCTGACCAACTAGTGCCAGAGACTTACGTTCCTTGCCTAAGAGATTAGTTGTCTAGGATGTTTGTTGACGTGAATGAACTTGTTTGTAATGCCTGCTCGACCATGTTTCTCTAGCGAGAGGTAGGTATGGAAGTGGTTAAGTCTGAGTAGCTTTTGTCAAGAGATTTGATTAGCTAGGTTGTGATGTTCATTGTTTAGGGATAGTTTGCTTGTGGTATGTTAAACACTCTATAGACTAGGATACTCCACCGACATCAATTACTCCCATCCTTAGGACTTTTATCTTTTTGATTGATATTACATTCCCGAGACTGTTTCATTTGTTCATGCTTAGAATCGTTTTCGGTTTCACTTATTCTTGTTTGCTCCTTGTCATACATTTTTGTTTCTGTTTCTGTAACTCATTTCCGTTTTGAATTTTGACCATTCTAGGATTTTTAGAAAAACATTCTTTTTGAATTGGCTTAACTTGTGACTTCTTGATTGCATCTTGAGTGACTAGCATCATCCCATTTGGATTGAGACCTTAAGTACTACAACACATAAGGTCAATTGAGACCTACTAGGAGACACAAACATCTTAGTATCAATATACAAAAGTTTTTGCATTTACTCATATTGCTAATATTATATACAAAAGTCACAACTGTTTGTAAGAGACACAACTCTACATTCAACAGATGCAACTTTCTAAAGAGATGCAACCATATAATCTTTTGTCAATAGAATAATTAAATAATATTTTTTAATGAAAAGTCACGATGAAAAGATGCAACTGAATTTTTTTTAATGAAAAGCCACGATGAAAGATGCGACTGTTCTTCACATTTATTGACATTGCTATTATTAAATCAATAATCCTTACAAAAAAATCATTCTTATAATAATATATAATTAATAATTTTACAAAATTTGCAATTGGTTGACTATTAAAAATTTGGAAAAATTGAAATATTAATATAAATAAATGAAAACAATGTTTTCTAAGTAACTTACACATAAATTGGATTGCACTTACATGATTAGTAAATGAAAGCAGAGTTTCTCCGAGTGATGTGATCTTAAATATTAAATTTACCAAATGTTTCTATGCTTCAATTAAACGGTTAGGATAATTTTTAATAAATAAAGATAATTTATGAAGAATTATACTTAGTTAAAGATGTGAACATTTGAATAGACACAACTGTTCGGAAAAATTACAACTGTTCGTAAGAGACACAACTTTACAGTTAATATACATTTACAATTTTTTAAAAAGATGCAACAATATAATTTTTTTGTCAAAAAAGATAATTTTTTTTATGAAAGTCATAATGAAAAGACACAATTGTTTTTCACATTTATTCAGCTTTCTATTATCATATGTTAAAAAGAAAGTTTAAAAGTTTCCCAAAAGAAGAACAAATATATATAATCCTAAAGACGTGTACATTTGAACTAAAAGGAAAGTTGGAAATTGTTACAAAAGAAAAATAAACTATATAGATTACTAAAGATATGAATTTTTGAATAGACATAATTGCTAAAGATGTGAACATTTGAATAGATACAGTTGTTCATAAAAAATACAACTGTTTGTAAAAGACACAACTCTACATTCAATAGATGCAACTTTCTAAAGAGACGCAATCATAAATTTTTTTTTGTCAAAAGAATAATTAAATAATATTTTTTTGAATGAAATGTCACGATGAAAAGATACAACTGAATTTTTTTTAATGAAAAGTCACGATTTTTTTAATAAAAGGTCACGATAAAAAGACGCAATTGTTCTTCGCATTTATTCATATTGCTAATATTATATACAAAAGTCGCAACTGTTTGTAAGAGACACAACTCTACATTCAACAGATGCAATTTTCTAAAGAGACGCAACCATATAATTTTTTGTCAAAAGAATAATTAAATAATACATTTTTAATGAAAAGTCACGATTAAAAGATGCAACTGAATTTTTTTTAATGAAAAGTCACGATGAAAAGATGCGAGTGCTCTTTGCATTTATTGAGATTGCTATTATTGTAATTAATATATTTTTTTATGAAAAGTCATGATGAAAATATGCAACTGAATTTTTTTTAATGAAAAGTCACTATGAAAAATGTAACTGTTCTTCGCATTTATTTGATTACTATTATTATGTAGATTTAGTTTTGTCAAATCCCTCTAAGATAGATATGCGCATGTGAAATATTCATGCTTGTTTTAATATATAAAACGAATCATGCATTTCCTCGTACTCTGCCGACATTTTCTCCTTTGTTTTGGATCTGTAAAAATAATGATCATAGTTTCGGTAGGTCAGGACTTAGGAGTAATCGAGAAGTTTCCAATTTCCAAAGTTTCAAATTTCCAAAGTTGTTTGTACAAATTTTTTGACTGGTAAATGTTGTGGTTGTGGTCATCGGCGATATTATTTAACTGAGATTTTTGGGTACTTCTTAGGATAAATTGCAAAAATAAATTTGACAAATAATAGTATACTTCGAATCAATTAGGTTAAAACAATTGCATCTCCGCCTTTTTTATTGCAGATGTTTATGGTTCATTTCTGGGGGCTTATGAATGCTTAAAGAATATTCCAGTGAAAATTTTCTTATGCCAGGAATTCAAAAGTGGACATGCGAGTGGAATTATCCAGTAACATTTGTTGTAAAGTTCTTCGTGTAATATTAAGAGATATGATGAGATACTCGAGAATATGATACAGAGAGTGCTTATATACAACACAAGGACTAGAACCTCTAAATATGTAATTACTATAGATTTTCCACATTTCTCCCGTAGTTTTTGATTTGGACACGATATTTTGAACAGATCGATGGTGCCAAAGAGACCGTTGTAGATGAGTTTGTCTTGGCGTCTCCATTTTGTGTAGGCAGGGTTCGTTGTATCACAGCCATTGGTGGTGATGGTTTGGTCTGGTGAGATGGAGTCATCAACATAGCCGGCTAGATCATGACCATCAAGCAAAGAGTGAACCTGAAGGCTTCATGTCTTTGTAGTTCATGGAGTTGATCAGTTTCGTGATGTTATTCATGTTGACATTTGATGGAAGTGAGATGTTGATGTAAAGAGAGATACAAGAAGTCTTAACTAATCAAGAGATTTTTAATCAAGATTAGTTAAGAAATCTCAACTAATTAATCTAGGAGATTGATGAGCAAAACTTATATGTTTAGAATTCTAGGTTAACTCTCTTAAGAGAAAAGCAAGAGTTCAAAGACTTTGTTGAAGAAAAGAGTTCTCCACAATATTATTAGAAATCAAAAGCTGCCGTACAAAGATAAAGCTCAATGCTTAAATAGAAGAGAGGGGTAAAGCTGCTAGCCCTAGATTCAAAAATGCTAAACACCTAAAGAGAATCTTAAAGAAAAAGAAATAACATAGAAAAAGGAAATTGAATAACACCAACATAAAAAAAACGTGGAGAAGAAGAAGCTAAGAAGCTTCTAGAATGCTGCATGCCTGCATCAGATGTATCAATGATCTCAGCTTGTTAGCCATTAGAGAAAGAGAGAAAGAGACATAGAAGAAGTCATAGAGAGCTAGAGGAGAAGGAGACGACAAAGGGTGGAAAAAAAAGTTTTAGGCTCTTAATACCATGTCAATATCTATCTATTTTTATCTATATTTATAAAGTTAGTTTTTCTCTCTCTGGCTATCTAAGCAACACTAAAATTTTTTTACTTTAAAATAAATTTAAAAGATTCATTTAGTGCATATTTATATCACTTATAATTAATAGAAAGTTTAAACTAATCCTCGCACACGAGCTAGTCCATGCACTTCAGACAAATTCAGGGTGTGATGAGGAGTTTTAGCTATAAATATAGAATCATAGGCTGAGTGGAATTTCTTAGAAGAATTACTTCTTCGGCTTAGCTTTGATATCAAATGGGTACACAGTTTTTTTAAACCCGAGACGAGTATTCATCAGGGGATCCTCTTTCGCCATTTTTATTTATTTTGTGAGCTGAGGCACTTGTACATGTGATGAATAACGCAGAACATGAAGGTCAGCTTACGGGGATGAAACTCACACCGGATTGTCCGTCGATCCAGCATATCTCCTCTTTGCTGACGATAGCCTGTTTCTTTGTAGGGCTAGTTTGAGGGAATGCTCAAATCTGTTACAATGCTGACAGTTATATGTTAATGCTTCTGGTCAGGAAATAAATTTTCAGAAGTCCTCGATAACCTTTGGGAAGAAGTTAGACCCATATATGAGGAGGGTTATTGGGTTGTTTACAGGAACTGAACAAGAGGGAGGAGCAAGGAAGTATTTGGGGCTCCCAGAGTGCTTTAGTGGAACTAAAAGGGATTTGCTAGCGTTTATAACTGATCATTTAACCTGTCGGTTGCGAGGCTGGTTTGAAAAGACTCTCTCCTTGGGAGGTAAGTGATATATCATGGTTTTGTGGTTTTTAACCATGATATAAGGAGTCTTTTAGTATCTTTTGATGTGTTTCTATTATGTTCTTGAGTCTTAACAGGTTTTCTAGGATTTAGCATGGATGGGAGCATAATGGAGCTAAATAGGAAGATTTGGAGCATAATCGAGCATTGAGGCTGAGCTGCAGAAGTTGAGAGACGAATTGAAAATCCAGCATCGATCGACACACTGATAGCATCAATCGATGCTACGCCAAAGAAAAAAATCGGAAGTTTTCCTCAAAAGTTTTGAAGATTTACAAAGCTACCGCAAAGTTTTCCATATTTGCATCATTAGTCCCTGTACGTGTTTAGGAACATAAATAGGATTTTTATGGTCATTGTTTAGACCTAAGCTTTATTTTTCCCTGCAACTTTTGAGAGCAAAACCCTGAGAGATTTTTAGAGAGCTTTTGGAGAGAAGAATCAAGATTCCTTCAGAGAAGATTCAGAACTCCTTTTCTTCTTCCTTTGATCTCTTAATGCTATCTATTTTATTCATGATTTGTGTTCTTACAATTATGTCTGAGTAGATCTGCTTGTTTGGTTTAGGGTTTCTCATTAGGGGTTTCATGGATTATTAGATCTGTTATTATTTATGATTCATTATCTTTCTTGTTCTTCACTATAGGTTGTTCTTAATGCTAGATCTTTGATTAGTCATCTAGATTTAGATCTTAGGATTATTAATTGATATGCGAATATAATTGATTTTCCTGATAAAACCTTTGGTGAGCAAAATTACTTTTTGCAAAGAGATTTGAATTAGTGATTTTGTGAACTTATCTAAACATGATTATATTGTTGGTTTTTAAGTTGAATTTTTCAAAGAGATTTGGATTTTCTGGTTTTAAAACTTAGATAATATTTGCAGTGACAACTGATTTATTTTATAATTGTGTTTAGAGTTCAAAAACGATGTTTAATTGTTGAATCCTGCTTGTTTAATTAATTGATCTGATTTTCCATGATTTCTTGAGAATTTCCCTAGGCCTAGCGTTTATTCCATCTGAATTTACATCTCTTTTATTTTCTGTTTTATTTTGCAATTTAATTACAATATTTTTGGTTTAGCATAATTAAAAGATTATTAAATCTATTGTGTGAACTAGATTCTCTGTGGATTCGATCCCTAAGTACTACAATTGACCTCTTAATTTGAGAGAGTAGCTCTAGGGTAAATTTGAGCATATCAAATTTTGGCGCCGTTGTCGGGGACTCTTTTTATTTACCATTAGATCAAAGTCTTTGATTTTGTCTAAATTTTTTTTTCTGTTTTACTCACACGCTTTTGTTTCTTTTCTCTTGTGTGTTTCAGGTACATGCCTAAGCCTAGCACCAGGAAAAATCCTACTGGTCCGGTTGTTAAGCTTACAAACCAAGAGTTAGGACAACTAGAGCGTGATAACACAAAAGCAGCAAAATCAGCGAAGATGGCCAATATAATCATATTGAGACCTGATGAGGCTGGGGTTTTGAAGGATCAAGAGGGTAATGTGCGCAACGAACGTGGCCAAAAACTTGATGTTGAAGGCCATGTTATTCAAGAAGAACTCATTGTGGCCGATGGGAATGCAGATGGCGTCGATCGACACAACAATGGCATCGATCAATGCAACCAGGAAGGCATCGATCGACGCAATGCTGGTGTCGATCGATGCAATGCCAGAGCCGATGCGGAGAATGTTCAGAGGCGACAGGACAACAATGGAGAACTTGTCAAGACTCTTGCGGACTTCAACACACCAGACTTGTTCTATGAGAACCGCATTGCAATTGTCCCTCCTCCAGTCCCAAGGAATGATTTTGAGCTGATGCCTGCCTACTTCGCTCTTGTTGGACAAAGGCCATTACAGAACTTGCCAAATGAAAAGCCTCTAGACCATATTGAGCACTTTGAGGATATAGTTACAAGCATCAAGGCTAATGGAGTCACAGCGGACTATCTCTACTGCAAGCTCTTCCCCTACTCTCTTGCTGGGGAAGCCTCTCATTGGCTAAGGCAGCTGAAACCAGCATCTCTAACGACCTGGCATGACATCAAGGTGGCGTTTTTGAACTACTTCTATGATGATGCGAAGTCTGATGAGCTGAGGATTAAGCTTTCCACCTTTAGCCAAGGACCTGCTGAATCTTACAAAGCTGCTTGGGTAAGATTCAAAGCATACCAGAGGGACTGTCCACATCATGGGTTCTCAGAGGTGCAGTTGATAAATATCTTCTTTAGAGGGATTAACTGGAGGTATCAAATGGCTTTAGATGCTGCTAGTGATGGGAACTTCAAGACAAGGTACCCAAATGATGCTGAGAAGTTGATAGAAAGGCTAGCATCCAGCAACAGTACTAAGAATGCGGACCTAGAGCGGAAAAGAGCACATGAGGGTTATGATTCAAATCAGCTAGCTTTAGTTAATGCCAAACTGGATTCAGTGCACAATCTTCTTGTGGGAAAGAAGTCAGTCCATTTTGCTGAAGATGTTGAGATTTTTGAGCCAAAGTCAGAGACTACAGAAGCAGATGTCAACTATGTGTATGGAGCTGGGTATCAAAATCAGAGATTTGGTCAGAAAAACTCCTTCACAGGGAATCCAAGCAACAACTTCACTAGGAGCTATGGTTCTTCTTCTTACCAACCCCTCCCTCCACCCAATTCAGAGAGCAAGATGGAATCAATGATTGGACAGATTTTGGAAGGTCAACAGAAGTTAACAGTAGACTACAATGGGAAGATTGATTCTGTATACACTGAGCTAACTGGGAAGTTTGATGCATTAAATACTCATGTCAAGAAGCTGGAGAATCAAGTTATTCAGACTGGTAGGTCTGTTAAAAGACAAGAGGAACTTCTTTCTAGAAGAACTGAAAACCCCAAGCATGCTTGTAATGCAATTTTGGTGAAGGAAGAAGACAACCATCCGGTAGCAGATGTTGCATCGACCGATACACATGAGCATCGATCGATGCAAACTCAACCAAGCGTCGATCGACGCAATGTCAGCATCGATCGACACCCCCCACAGACAGCTACGGTTTCTATTCCAGTTCAACCATCCAATTCACAACAAGCCTACAAGCCTAAGGTTCCTTTCCCTAAGCCTCGGAGGGCTAAGCAGGAGCTTGAGGAAGCTAGATGCAAGGCTATGATGGACAAGGTAATGATTGAGATGCCTTTAATTGATGCAGTCAAGTTTTCTCCTGGTATTAAGAGATATGTGAAGAGAATAGTCACCAATGGTTTGAGTCCTGAGGAAGGAGCTCAGCTTACAAAGGATGCCAGCTCAATTCTGTTGAACCAACCTCCACAGAGGAAGAAGGATAAGAAGCAGGAGGTGGTTGTCTCTGAGAAAGTGAGTGCTGTGATTCAGAGTAGGATTGCAGAGAAGTTACCAGATCCTGGAAGTTTTGTGTAGGATTGCTCTATCTCCACAGGAAGGTTTCCTCATTCACTCTGTGATCTTGGCTCTAGTATTAACCTGATGCCACATTCTGTTGTTGTGAGACTTGGGATGACAGATTTCAAGCCAACTAAGATCTCTCTTATCTTAGCTGATCGATCCTGAAGGATTCCTGAAGGTGTCTTAGAAGACTTTCCAATCAAGATTGGAGATTGCATAATTCCCACTGACTTTGTGGTACTGGAATATGACAAAGAGCCTAGCAATCCTCTCATCTTAGGACGCTCATTCTTGGCTACAGCTGGTGCCATCATTGATGTTAAGAAAGGACACATATCTTTGAATGTGGATGATTTGGTCATGAACTGAGATGGACAAGCTGAGAAGAGCTCCCACCATTGATGGTCAGACATTTTCTGTGGAGATTGCTTCTGATGATGATCTGATCATAGAGCTTCCTGAAGACATTACTGCTGGGTATGTCAAAGAGTTAGAGACTGTTGAGAAAGTGAGCAAGCAAGCTGTTAAGCTTGAAGATTGGAGTGGAGATCATCTAATCAGTACTAGAGATCATGATGAGATTCTGATGCATGATAAGTCGCTGGTATATGACGTTTTTGTGCTGGAAACACGGATTTCAGAGGAAAGCTGCAGAAACGTTCAAGAAACACGAGTTGCAGGCCAAGCATCGATCGATGCAACTGTTGCATCGATCGACACTCCTTCCAGAGACGGCTCGGACTTGTCCAAAACCAAAGATTCTCGCGTTGTATCCTTAGCTTCAAGTCCTAGACCAGTTGTAAAGCTGAAATCTCACCATTCCACAGTCCAGAACGCAGAGGTAAGGCAAAGGTATGCATCTTCTTCACCTAAACTTCTCCATTCATCAATAAGAATGTCAAAGATACAAAAAATGTTGTGCAGTTAACCAAGCCACGAGATTATCGTAGAGCGCTTGTTTCTTTTGTTGATGATTTTGCTGGACATAAAAGAAAGCCACCCATACCTCAGACCCGTCCTGGTCCTGTTCTTCACATCTTTGGCAGTACTCATGCACCTAAAGCTTACACACCCCCTTGGATGAAGAGGACATCCTCTCAAAAGCATTCATTGCCATGTTCCGATCCACCAGATGCATGAGCTCCAGCAAAGTCAAGCTAATGACTGAAAACAAGCGCTTAGTGGGAGGCAACCCACTGGTAGGATTTTCTTTTTCTTTTGCTTATCATTTTTATTTATTTTATTTTTGCCAATCTTAGGCTTGATAACACTGGGGACAGTGTTGTTTAAGTCTGGGGGAGGTTATCTACTAACTATGTTTTTGTTTTTGAGTTTCAGTTGTGTCAGTCAAAACCATAAAGTTTGAGTCAAATTTTTCAAAATTTTTCTTTTTGTCTTTGGGAATTATGATCTTGACTAATGATTTCTCTTATTTGGTTAACACTCTAATGATTATTTGTTTATGCTTGATCTCATAACTGAAGCTTAGAAAGATTATGAGCCTTATCAACAATCCTGAAAGCCCTTATTCAATGGATATCTGATTGATCTAACGTTGTCTCAACTTTTATCAGGATTTTAGCCGGACTTAATCTCTTAGTTTGGGGTTGGATATCAGTGGACTAGACTTCTTCTTCGGGCCATACAAGACAGTGCAATTTTTAAAAGTATGTATTCCCTCTCTCTTCCCTTCAGTGTTTAGAGAGGTAGGTAAATTACCTGTGACCTTATTATTCTACTCTTGAGTCAAATGATCACACAAAGCTTGGAAGCGAGGGATAGGTAAATTACCAATGACCCCGGTATTCGCTTACACCTTTCATTTAAAAAAAAAAAAAGAGAAAAATTGGGAGAAATCAGCTCCATAGAAGTGAGAAAAGGGAGAGGAAAGGAGATGTATGAAGAATGTCTTTGCCTGAAGAGAGTCCATATGCCACTGATCGATGCACCAAGGTAATAACTCACCTGTACTTGCTTTAATATTGACTAATGAGATGACAATGGAGATTTCAGAGATTCCAAAGGATTGTGGGATTTGAGTAAGGAATGTTGATGCTAATCATGGTTAAGTATAAGTAGTAAGTTCTTGAGTCAGATAAATGAAGAGTGCGAATAATAATCATCATGCAGTTGAGTGAGTTCCCTGTTTTCAAACCTCTTTCACATGTCTAAGCTTATGTTTTGCTTGAGGGCAAACAAAGGCTAAGTCTGGGAGAGTTGATATATCATGGTTTTTGTGGTTTTTAGCCATGATATAAGGAGTCTTTTAGTGTCTTTTGATGTGTTTCTAGGATGTTCTTGAGTCTTAACAGGTTTTCTAGGATTTAGCATGGATGGGAGCATAATGGAGCTAAATAGGAAGATTTGGAGCATAATCAAGTATTGAGGCTGAGCTGCAGAAGTTGAGAGACGAATTGAAAATCCAGCATCGATCGACACACTGATAGCATCGATTGATGCTAGGCCAAAGAAAAAAATCGGAAGTTTTCCTCAAGGGTTTTGAAGATTTACAAAGCTGCCCCAAAGTTTTCCATATTTGCATCATTAGTCCCTGGACGTGTTTAGGAATATAAATAGGATTTTTATGGTCATTGTTTAGACCTAAGCTTTATTTTTCCCTGCAACTTTTGAGAGCAAACCCCTGAGAGATTTTTAGAGAGCTTTTGGAGAGAAGAATCAAAGACTCCTTCAGAGAAGATTCAGAACTCCTTTTCTTCTTCCTTTAATCTCTTAATGCTATCTATTTTATTCATGATTTGTGTTCTTACAATTATGTCTGAGTAGATCTGCTTTTTAGGTTTAGGGTTTCTCATTAGGGGTTTCATGGATTATTAGATCTGTTATTATTTATGATTCATTATCTTTCTTGTTCTTCACTATAGGTTGTTCTTAATGCTAGATCTTTGATTAGTCATCTAGATTTAGATCTTAGGATTATTAATTGATATGAGAATATAATTGATTTTCCTGATAAAACCTTTGGTGAGCAAAATTACTTTTTGCAAAGAGATTTGAATTAGTGATTTTGTGAACTTATCTAAACCTGATTTTATTGTTGGGTTTTAACTTGAATTTTTCAAAGAGATTTGGATTTTCTGGTTTTAAAACTTAGATAATATTTGCAGTGAGAACTGATTTATTTTATAATTGTGTTTAGAGTTCAAAAACGATGTTTAATTGTTGAATCCTGCTTGTTTAATTAATTGATCTGATTTTCCATGATTTCCTGAGAATTTTCCTAGGCCTAGTGTTTATTCCATCTGAATTTACATCTCTTTTATTTTCTGTATCTTGCAATTTAATTACAAAATTTTTGGTTTAGCATAATTAAAAGATTATTAAATCTATTGTGTGAACTAGAGTCTCTGTGGATTGGATCCCTAAGTACTACAATTGACCTCTTAATTTGAGAGAGTAGCTCTAGGGTAAATTTGAGCATATCAGTAAGGAAGTACTATTTAAATCTGTAGCAATGGCACTTTCTGTGTATGCAATGTCCTGCTTTCGGCTATCGGAACATACAGGTAAGAAGATAACAAGTGCAATGGCCAGTTTCTGTTGGAATGCAACTGAAGAGAGAAATAAAATGCATTGGGTGTCTTGGGAGAAAATGTGTAAGTCAAAAGATCATGGGGGGTTTGGGTTTTAGAGATATTGTACGGTTCAATCAAGCTCTTTTAGCCAAACAAGCCTGGCGATTGTTGGATGTTCCGTCCTCGTTATTAGCGCGGGTTTGCAAGGCTAGATACTTTCCCACAACATCGCTTATAGAGGCTCAGCTTGGTTCTCGACCATCTTATGCTTGGAGAAGCATTCTCTTCGGTAGAGAGCTACTGGAAAAAGGCTTGATGAAGTCGATAGGTAATGGTCTGGATACCAGAGTGTGGTTGGAAAAATGGGTGTTTGATGATATGCCAAGACGACCATTTATTAAGGAGCAGAACATAGACCTGAATCTACAGGTTTCTTCTCTTATAAACCATCAGGGAGATTGGAACTCACTGATCTTACACGAGATCTTTCCTCCTTGTGATGTGGTCAGGATTAGACCCTTCCCTCCAGATTGTCGTTTAAGAGATATGTTGGTGTGGGCGTACACCAATGATGGGAATTAATCAGTGAAGAGTGGCCAGTGGTTGTTAACAAAAGAGGTTGAGGAGGCTGGAGGGGAATCAGATATACAAGCTCTAAATGCCCTTAAAAGAAAGATTTGGGAAGTGGAGACTGCTCCAAAAATTAGAATGTTCCTATGGAGAGCTTTATCAGGTGCTTTAGCGGTTGCAGACTGCCTTAGGGTACATGGTCTGAACATTAATCCTATATGTCAGGGTTTCCAGGGTGGAGAAAAGACTGTGTCGCATGTTTTGTTTGAATGTCCATTCTCGACACAAGTATGGTCTGCAACTGCTTTGCCGCTTCCAGCACAAGGTTTTTTCAGCGTCGATTTTGGAGAATGTTGCGTATTTGTTTATGCTATTGACCAAAGTTGAGGTAAGAACACAACCATACGTGTTGTTATTCCTTGGATACTTTGGGAGATTTGGAAGACACACAACTCGTTTGTTTTTGCTAACAGGGTACATGATCCTCATGTTTTAATTGCGGGTGCAGTGGTAGATGCAGAAGAGTGGTTACGACAGAACAGGTTGCAGGTGCAAGAACAAGAATCTGTTTTGATGGGCAGGAGGGATGTGCTACAACAGAGGAGATGGTCTAAACCGGCATGGGGAGTCAGTGCCGGCCCAGTAAAAAATGAGGCCCAATACGTAAACATTTTTTCAATGGATTTTATAAGGTAAATTTTAAAAGTTGAAACAAAATCTTAAGAGTTCATAAAATAGAGGCCTATTTTTGGAATAATAGATAGATGAAGATTAAAATTTGAGATCAAATCTTAAATTTTTTGAAAAATGAGGCCTATATTTGCAATGTAAATGTTTAGTTGGGCCTAACTTTTTTACTAAAAATTTCAAAATAAAATTAGAGGCCCAATACATTTGTGTCATAGGAATGTGCGGCGGGCCGGACCAGTGGGGAGTCTTTAAGTGTAATTTACATGTTTCTTGGATCAACAATCTCTTGTTTTCTGGGGAGTTTGGTTTCTTAGGAATCATGCAGGTGACTTTTTGTTCCATTCCCGGAATGCCTTTCTCCCAACGGTGAATCGACTGCAGAATCGCAGTGTGTTTTATGGTGCCTTGAGAGCCTTCAAGATTTGCACATCTTATCTTGTGAAATTTGGACTTATTATGGAGCGGTAACAAAGACTCTAGCTAGGCCTCAAGAGTGGCCGAAGTATAAGATCAGTTTTGCACAAGATACGTCAGGTAGTTCAACATATGCAGGCCGTTTCTTTTCATTCATACTCACCAAAGGCTAATGGAGTAGCTCGTGTGATAGCGGGGAGTGTAACACGTAAGGATCGCTTGAATTCATATTTTAGCTGTGTGAGGTCCTTACCTAGTTACATGAGCAAATTGAGAGAGATGGCCGAGCTTAGGTAAGGGGTTCTCAGCGTGCAGATGCTTGGTTAAGTTTTTGGATGTATAGTTTTTGTTGCTTTGATTTCATTATGTTGGATCTTTATTTAATTATTGAACTGCAGACGATTAAAAAAAAAGTTTAAACTAATAAAAATTAGGACAATTGACAAAAATAGCACCATTTTAAGTTTTTAGTCCAAAATTAGCACACATTATTAATTGTTCCAAAATTAGCACAAAATCTTATTAATAAAATTAAAACAAAGTCAAAATCCAAATCATGAAATCGCAGCCACCGTGTGTTCTCTCTCTCACTTTTCTTTCTTTCTGATTCCAAACCCAATCTCAGATGTGGTTCCACCGATGAACCCAATCAAATCTGAATTGAGGGTGATTCATGAAATCGAAGTAAGTGAAACCATTAATTGAGACACTGCAGAGGAGCCCAAGCATTGTTAATATTCAAATCCAATGAATTTAATTCTGGTAAAAGTTGCATAATTAATCAACGAGAGAGGAGAAGAGGAAGTTCTGTTTTTTGGTGCTAGGTATTTTTTCTTCTCTTGTTTTTTTCATTCTTCTATTTATCACACTCCATTGCTGCAATCCTCTACATTTTTTTTTGTGAGTTTATGTTTTAGAGATTTCTTTAGTGGTAGTTTTGATGTTAGTGATGGTAAATTGAATCTGAAGATTATAATGATATTATTGATGAAATTGGGGTCAGTGGTGTTGAATCGAGTACTAATCTCGAACAAGTAGAAAACGATCTGATCAAAGTGGTCTACAATTATGTTCTTTTGTTGGACTGCAGAGAAACCATGGTTAGCTCATGATTCAAAAACCTGCAATTTTTATGTTGTATTACCTGTTGGGCTGCATAGAAATTCCATGATGAGTATTGTATTACCAATGTCTTTTATGTTCTCTATTGTCTTTGGATACAATTCTGTAAAATGTTTAAGCCACAGTTTTGTGAAATGTTACTAGAAAAGGTATGAAATGACTTGAAAGTTATCATCTTTTAATGTTTGGCCATAGCTAAATGTCTAGAATGTATTTTAAACCATGTAACTCTTGTTCTATTTTGTTTTTTCCTATGAAGAAATTTATTGAGTTGCTGAGAAAAGGAACACATGAGGCTGCAATTGCTTACTTGAGGACTTTTGTTGCTGTTTGTGCTCTTGATGCTTACCTGGTACTAGAAAATTACATCCCTTCTTATTATATTGTCTTATTTTTTTCTTTGTACCCTAATCTTATGTTTTCTTAGATTCTCGATCTCATTATTAGTATCTTATGCTTTTTTTGGGTGGTCTTGCACATACTGTTGTTTGTTAATATGTTCTAGCCTTTTTCGGTTTCACGTATGCTCTAAGCTATATATTGTTGTTTGTTTGTTAACATATTGTTGTTTGTTAATACTTTCATCTTATGAACATTCAAGAAGGATTCAACAAAATTCCTTGAACTTCAGGATGACCTTCATAAAAAAATTAGATTTCAAGATGAACACAAGGATGGATAATCAGAGAACACTTAAGATTTTTTTTTTGGCTTCATGGTTTTTCTTCATTTGTTGTATGTAGGTGTTTAGTTTACTACTAGTTTTAGGACTGAGTAAACATCCTCATGATTTCTCAATTCTTGATCGTTTTTCAACATGTTGTTGCTTACTTACACGTTTTATTTTTTGAACAAGTGATAGTTCAGCTCTTGTTTTCTCATATGAATGAGTAACGAGTAAAGCACTCAAGTAATTAAGGGCAAGCGGTGCTAAGAAGATACAAGATTTAAAGCTTCAGTTGACATCAACAAGGAATTGGTGCATTATGAGATTAAAATATTTACCATTTAATTCTTTGTATTCATATGGTATTTGTTTTATCATTAGACTTTTTGATGGTTTTCACCACAAAACTTGTTTTAAAACATATTTAGGAAGATTTTTTAAGTAAAGATTGGGATATTTTGCTAGGTATCTATTTTTCACCGGGAAACATATAAGAAAGGTCTGAATCAAATGTTCAAGAAGGATTCTCAAATATGTAGGAATGATTTCTCGAATTTAAGGAAGGCCTTCACTCTGTTTTAAAAGTTTAGGAAGGATATAATAATATTCATGAATGACTCCTTGCAATTCAGGAGGATCTTCAGGAAAAATAATGTCTCAAGATATTATATGAAGATTACATATTTAAAGTTTTTTCTGAATAAATTTCATAATGGTTGAAAACAATTAAGGAATGATTCACTTGTATTCTTGAGGGATTCAATAATAATAGCGCATATATTGTCATATAGAATGTTTTAGAAAATATTCAATAATATTCATGAATGAATCCTTCAAATTCTGGAAGACCTTCATGAAAAAGTGTTGATTCTATCTCTGAAACCATCAACGACCTTCTTTTTCTATTTCATACTGAGACTACAAACATCGATCCACAATTACAATCTCAATAAAAGACACACATGTATACACTGGTAAAGAAATCGAAACAAAAGGATTCCAATTTTATTAAGATCTAATTGAGAACAAAAACTAAGAAATAACAAACACCCACAATACCAAATCATTGGAGACAATATAGAATTGCAGATCCTTAATCTGATTCAAAAATTAATCAGTCCAACTATAAAGTAAACAGAAAAATCAAAGATTAAGGAAAGTAAAGATGAATATTGAACTGTGACTCACGAAGATGCGTAGAATTGACAAACCAATGATGAAACAGAGATGGTAGAACTGGGTTTACGATGACAAGGAACGGTGGAGGAAGTGGTCTTCAGCGACGAGAACACGACGACGAGGCGAACACGACGACGAGGCGAACACGACGACGAGGCGAACACGACGACGACGAGAGATCATTGATATTATAGAAATGATGATCTCAAATCGGAAGATCCATCACAAGCTTTGTCGGATTAATGTAAAAGAGATCGTGATTTTGTTTTTTATCCATGAATTTTGTTATTCAATTCAATTACTCAATATTAATAAATGGTAGGTTAGGAATATTTAAGTGTGTGTGCTACATTTGGAACAAAAACCTAAAGTAGTGTTATTCTAGGGTATTTTATATAAAATAAATGGAATGTTAAAATAAGAAAATAATACTATAAATTTTTATTAGTGGTAATAATATAATCCAGTTTTTATTTTAAATTGATCATAGTTTAAAATTTTAAATGTTCTAATGAGTTTTACAATGAAAATAAAATTTAAATTCATGGTAGAATAAAACACAATTTAAGTAATTGTATACATAAATTTTTAAACAGGAAAAATAAATTGAAAGTGAAATTTTAGTTTATAACATGATCAAAAAGGAAAACAAATTTGATATTTCTTAAATCGAATCAAATGCTTTTAATCCAAATTTAAGTATTGAAAGATAGTAACTAAAGAGAAAATAGTTATAATATATCTTGAAAATCAATTTATAGTCTAATATGTGTTATATGTAAGTCTATAAAAGGTGAAAAGAAAGTAGACATCGAAAGAAAACAAGTGCAACATAGATAATAGGAAAAAGTTGTAGTTAAAAGTGTTTTTAAGATAAATTACTAAAACTTGAATTCATTGTGTGAAACGAATGAGATTGTAGAAAAATATATGACATACATTATTAAATAAATTAATAGATATCAAGTCGGGTTTAAACGTTTAGTGTTTATATAGATTTATACTCAAAATTGGATGATTATATTTGAACTCAAAATTTTATATTGATAGAAAATGTTTTAAATTAAAATGCCGCGCGTGCGCAGGTAAAAATTCTAGTATATAATTCATATAATTTTCCCTATTATTTATAATATGATATAGAGAGTGCTTATATATATACAACAGAAAGGCTGGAACCTCTAGGTCATGTAATTACTAAAGATTCCTAATAGAGAGAAATCACATATTCACAAGTATCTTATCATATCTCTTACACTTACATCATTAATTTATGAAATCATAATCATCAATTCCATCAACCATGAAGACTTGATCCTCCAAGGTTCAATTCATTGTGAATTTAATTAGAATTTGCTTTGGGGAAGTTGAATTGAACAAATCCTCATGGTACTACATACGGAACACCTTAGTAAACTTATGGTAAAACTGTTACATTGTAAATTCATGGTTGACAACCCTAATAAAAACCTCTAGATTATTGTCATGGTAACTTTAAATTAAATAAAAGTTTAAGAAGTAAAGTACCAAATGTTTAATAAGTTTTATACAACAAACGAGAGGTAGCCAACAAACCGAGGAAGGTGTTTAAGTATGAGACCAAAAAAAAAACATAAGAAGTCAGGAAATGGGAATTTGCATACTTGAATTTAAAGGGATTAGGGTTCGAGGAACAAGAGTGCACTTAAGAGGATGAGCCATGGTCAAGGTTATTTTTCCAGCAGCCTCATCCATGTTGACCTTATCTTCTTTGGTCTTCCAATCAAAGCATTGACACATCACTCCAATCGCGGTTCCTACAGAGACATAAGCTAGATTTGCTCCAGGACAGCCTCTTCTGCCGCTCCCGAAAGGAATGTATTTTAGGACTTCGTCTCTTATCTCATCTTTTTTGCTTGAAGAAGTTAGAAACCTCTCTGGCTTAAACTCTAGAGGATCGTCCCAGTATTCAGGATCTCTCATCATAGCATAACCATTAACAAGAAGTGTTGTCTTCTCCGGTACAGAAAACCCTCCGATCATACACCTTTCTTTAAACGACCTTATCAGAAGGGGGACCGGCGGATGTAATCTTATACCTTCTTTGACGATCGCTTGTAAGTAAGGGAGGTTCGGTAGATCAGTTTCTTGAATCAACCTTGTTTTCCCTACAACAGAATCAATTTCTTCTCTTAGCCTCTCAAGAATGTAGGAATTGTTGATGATCTCGGCCATGATCCATTGTATACTGTGCGTCGAGGTGTCAGTGCCTGCAACGAAAAGATCCTGCAGCAGCAGCAAACATTTCTTAGTCAAAACTAACCTATGGTGTTCGCTTAACTTGTCGAAAGAGAGGAACATTTACCACAAACAAGGACTTGATATGGTCTCTACTGATTTTATAGTCTGCGTTTTCTTCTCCATAAACTTCCAACAGCTTATCCATCATGCCAGTATCTTGTTGATCCTCCTGATCCAGTTTCTCTTTGTTGTCCACAAGAATCTTCTCTAACACCTTGTCAAACTGGCGAGAAACATCCGTTAACTCTTTTCTGAACAGTAAAATCCCAAATTTCTGAAATGGTTTGCGCAAGATGGCTGCCAACAAGAACTTCTTCGCTAAGTCATCTGACTTGGCCACCAAGCCTCTGACTCTCTCTGCTTCGCCGTCCTCCTCTGAACAACTCCTCCCCATAATCATCTTGCAGATGGTGTTGTTAATTAACTTCATAGCTTCCTCAGCAATCTCAACGCTCTCTTTCTTCATCGCCTTATCTAACAGGTTTAAGTAAAACCGCTCTAACTCTTTTGCACGGACGCTTTGTGACCTCTCGAGTGCTTGAGTACCAAGGAGCTTGGTGACGATGAGCTTCTTCATGAACTTCCAGTATTCTCCGTAAGGTGCGGTAATAAAGCCAAAAGATCCAAAGAAGAGAGACCCTTCATTCGTAGGGAGGTTGCGAGTGGAAACGTTAACGTCTTGTGCAGTAAAGATCTCATAGGCTATCGAGGGAGAAGAAACAAGCAATATGGGGACATTGAAGACACGGAGATAAAGCAGTGGTCCATACTTGTAGGAGATTTTGTGTAAAGATTTGTGGATTAGAATAGAGAGAAATATGTGAAGATGGCCAATGATCGGTAGAGATGGAGGGCTCGGAGGAAATTTGAAGTCATTCTTTGGTTTCTTGAAGAAGACAGAGTAACACAGGAACGAAAGGAGGCTAAGGAGGATTATGATGAAACAGTTGTGATAGTCAACGTTCATTATTAGTCCCATTGTTGCTCAAAATGAAAGCAAAGAAGCAAATATAATGAAATAGAGAAGACATGTTCAAGAATCCATGAATATAATATGATTTTATGATTTATAAATTACTTAAAGAAGAAAAAAATGCTTTGTTTTTGGAAGAACGTGGAAGGCGTAAAATATGAACTTTTCTATCTTCCAAAATGAAAAGACGTGTTCAAAATATATTATGAAATATAGTTAGTCGTCGGATAACTTTATTTCAAAATATATTATGAAATATATTAAAGCTGATGACTTTAGCTTGAATAAGCTTAAACCAAGGATTTGGTGAACGCAACTAAGTTTGTTTCTTAAAGAAAACACTCAACGAACTTAACAACACAATAGAACCAAGAACAGAACACAAAACAGAGCACACCGAACAAATTTTTACTCAGTTCATTTCTAGCTACGTTTGGGCCGGGATCCGACTCCCGGAATCCACTAATCACAGAATTCATTACAAAGAGATCTCTCACCCTTTAAGCCCCTTACAAGCTCACAAGATTCAACTTCTCGTTTCTCTCTCTGTTTCCCCAAGAACACAAAACGCAAGTTTACTCTTTGTTTTTGTTCTCACTTCTTAACATAATACTCTATCTCATACATACACTCACTTAAAATAGATGTTTGCTCAGTAACCCTAGTTCTCTTCTAGCAGTTTCTAAAAAGTTGCCTCTGTACTGACGTCACTCGCCCTTCTTTTTAGGGAGCAAATAAGACGACTGCATCTTTTGCTTTTGCTTTTACAAGCTCGACAAAAACGGTTAGCTGCAGCTTGTGGTCCAGAACATGAGTCATCACCTGAGCTGGCACTACTTGTCCTTCACGCTTCTTTGAATTTGTCTTGTTCTAACCATTGTTCCTTGATCGGTTTACTCATCAATCTGCTAATGACACCAACATGGTAGGCCTAGTCCCAATCATAGCATACATAATGCTCCCAACAACATTAGAGTATGGAACTGTCTTCATGTACTTCTCATCTTTGAGCAGTTGCTCTTCAGTTGCAGCCTGCATCTTTAGGTGAATTCCAAGTGGAGTGTCTTGCTGTTTTGCTTGTTCCATTGTGTACAGTTCCAAGACTTTTTCCAGATAATCTTTTTGGGAGAGCTTCAATGTTCCTCTTTCTCGGTCTCTTATGATCTCCATGCCAAGAATCTTCTTTGCTGCTCCCAAGTCTTTCATCTCAGAATCTTTCACTGAGTTTCTGTTTCAAACTTGAAATCACACTCATGTCTTTTGCTGCCACCAACATGTCATTGTAGAAACTAGGTTTCCACAATGAATTTGTTTAAGGAGGGTAACAAATTCAATAGAGCTATCTCTCTAGAAAATAGATCTAAGCCTTGAAGTTATAAGTGAAAGGAAGAACTCAAAAGGATTAGGGTTTATTGCAAAGAATGAAAAGAGAACTCAATTATTGTATTCGATTCTGGATGCCTTACAATGGAGAAATCTCCCCTTATTTATACATATAAGTCGGATCACACAGAATATTAACTTTCCTTAACGGACGAGGTGAAATATGGAAGACTGCCTTATCGCTTGAGTCGGCCGCCGCACCGAAGTGAATGTCGATTCCTTCTTCTCCAAAGCTGCGCTTCATTCGAACTGATTTTGGCGACCTAATGATCCTTTAACCGGATTCCCGGTTAAATAATCAATTAATGTTTCTGGTTTAGCTCGGTATGTCGGGGGTGCTAAATCCTGCACCAACAACTAGTCCCCCCCAGTTCAGTATATTCGAGATTTAATTCGAATATTTTGAACTATGGAACGAGAAAATCCGATCTAATCCATAAAGATTTAATTGATTTTACCCGGATCTTCGCATCGTTTCACCGTGATTTGTTCAAACGACACGTGTCATTTACGTCACATCCGCTAGCCCGGAATTCGAAGAGTCACGTAGGTCATAATTACCTTTCGTATGTTTGCCGCCCACTTGATTCTATAAATACACCTCTCCTCGCGTCATTTCTCATTTTCCGCCAACTTCAACAGGTAATCCGCTCCGATCTCTCTCTTATTTATTGTTATTTCTATTATTCTTCCACACTCTCCGAACTGAGATTATGGCAAGCACATCGGCTCCCGTCTCTTCACCAGAAGTCGAAGGCGAACAGTTGATTCGTCATATTCCACGACGAAGAGCTCTCAATTCTGAACGTTCCGCGCAAATCGGGGAATCAAGCAGATCGGCTCCCGAAGTCCTACCATCGTTGGTTCGCTGTTCAGCTGGAGCTTCATCCTCTCGGGCAAATTCTTTGACGTCGTTATCAGTTCGTCATGAAGGAACAGATGCCGAACTGACTCAAGACATGCTGTCTCAAGAAACAGATCGGTTTGCACCCCTAGGACTCTCGATCGAGGATATCGACCCCCTGTTCGATCATGAAGGACGAATCGGTGGCGAGAAAAGCTTGAGTTCGACCAAAACCGTGAACGAAATGCTGAACTCATGTGGTTTATTCAACAGCAACGTCACGATTTTGATTCTCCGAGAAGATCAACGCCCCTGGAGCCCCCCCGAAAGGGTATATATGCTTATACGAGGGTTATTTTACAGAATGCCGCCTCCTATTCCCAATCCCAGCATTGATATCGATCTATGCCCAAAGACGCAGAATAGCGATCTGCCAGTTCGTACCCGGAGCCATTTGTAACTTTATGGCAGCACTCACCATAGCAGCGGAGGCTGGAATTAACATCGGAGTTCAATGTTTCGAACAACTGTCCAATTTTAAGTTATCAAAAAGTCCGCATCGCTGGGAAGTGAATATGAGGCCGGCACACAATTTCCTTGTCGGTAAAAAAGTGAGCAAATTCAAGAAATATACAGACCACTACTTCTTTGTCCGCGTCGACCAGTACTCACTTGCTGACCCATTAGGTTTCCAGCGGAGAGTGTGGAATGAAAATCCTGGTAGACTTATATTCTTTGTTTATTTGAAATGATTTCCGCACTTCTGACCAGTTTTAACTTGTTCTTGTCTTGCTTTCAGATCGTCCTTTTCCAGCAACGCGTCTAGCTCCGAACTATCTTCTTGTCAGAAACGCCCTATTAGCCATAAACAACCGTAGGTGGGAATTTATTACTCGCATTCGTGTTGAAACAGCGATGGGCAAACCACGTACAACATTTCCAAGTTTCACGGGCTTGCTGGGCCGAACTGCAGAACCATCTGGAGTTCGTGTTGTCGAATCCGACAGTCTCCAGATCGTTCGTCGAGAGACTCAGGCTGCCATCGAAGCCGATATCGAACCGTCTGAGGTTCGAACCGATGTCGATCCTATCGCGGACCAGACCGACATTGACCATGGCCAAACCTCCGAAGTGAATGTCGGCACGGTCGTTTCTGCGGAAAGAGATACTCTTCCCATGGCTCCTGAGAATGCTGATCCTTCGAATGAAGAACAGAATGTCTCGCAAACTGAAGTTGGAAAAAGAAGAAAGAAGAAGAAGAAGAAGATCGGAGAAAACGAAGTCATTGAACCGCAGCCGGTAGTGAACCGTAAACGCTCAGCCGAAGAAGCCGGATTGGAATCCGCCGATCAATTTCGCCTGGAAAGGAGAAATGATAAGACTGATCGCTTCTCTTATCGTTACTTCGGCGATTACCCCCTGGTGACCAAGCGCGAAGCCTCGGGCGAGCTCTTCCGAAACTTGAAGACCTCCAGTCGAATCCTTCCGTCAGCGGATGAGCTAGAATTCAAACAGGCGTTCCTTGATGTCGCCGAATGCCATTTAATGGTAAGATTTATCATTTTGCTTTATTCGCTTATGATTCTAGCGGACGAACTGACATTTGTTCTCTGGATTTACAGACTGCTGCCAAAATGAACACGCTGACTCAATTATATGATAGGCGTGCTAAATCCAGCAAGAAATCCGGACTGGAGCTCGAAAAGGTGAAGGAATGCGTAGAACAGATTCGTGCTGCTAGCGAAGCCAAGGATGCAAGGATTAAAGAGCTCGAGGAACTCGTAGCGCAAAAAGATGGTATCATTGCCAGCTCCGAACTGAGGATCAACGAACTGAACTCCCGAGTGCTAACTCTCGAAGAAGAGAAGGCCAAACTGCAGGAATCATGCGACGGGTTGAAGGTTCAGCTCAACTTTGAAGTTAAGAGACTTCGGCGAGATCGTTGGGAAAAGGTGGAGCGAATAACGAAAAAGGCGCAGACGCGATTGGATAAGGTCAAAGCCTATCTACTCGAACAGGGGAAAGTGCGTCCTCTGGAAGATCTGCTGAACCAAGCCTCCGGGATACAAGGAGCTATAAAATATCTGGCTGAGAACGGGGTCGTCATTCCCGAGGAACGAATCGAAGAAATTAACGAGAAAAAGGCCGAAGCCGAGGAGAAACTCAGCGCGATCGATGTCCTCGAACTAAATGACAACGATCTCACCATGTCCCCGGACCAGCTCGGCTATGGATTTCCTTCCCCCGACATGACGGCTCCGAACTCCGTCGAACATCCGTATGGTTATAACGCCGGAAGCTTCCAAGCAGATCTGACCGGTTCCCTGGATAATTAAAATGCTTCCTTTTTTTCTTCTTTTTTGTTCTGTTTAGACTCCGTTTAAATGTGGGTTTGAATACCCTTGTAAAACATCGCCGACTTGTTCGGCCCATTATGTTTTTTGTTTAAGGATTTAATACCGGAATTTTTCCTTTTTCTCACAAAAGGAAAACTGATGAAGTAGGAAAATTTGCATTTTTACGAAAATTTGCCAAATTCAAAAAAGGGAATTTACCTTCCAATACTTGTATAAATCTATCCAATGCTGCCTCTGGATTAATCGTGCGAGAATTTTTCAATCACGACAATGTCAAGTTCGATTAGCAGCGTAGAATCCTCGTTGGTTGGCAATGATGTACTACCCAAACATCTGAGCTCCCTGGATGTTGATGTTCCGCGTCAAACCAGAAGAAAGACGCGAATTGGAAGAATTTCTTCACGAGGTGGAGGATCGCCACACAGAATACCGCGATCGTCTTGCCGCTTCGGAACAAAAAACGACAAGATCTGCTATTCAAACTTGAGATGCTGGAATCTCACCCAAAGGATTGGATTAAGAATGGGTTCGACAGGATAGCTGCCCTGCCGCCGTGTCTTGCTGCGTACTGCAACGAATGCCAAAGAGAATCAGGACGTAGGTCGATGTACACAGACCCGGCCTTGGTTGGCGATTTTGTTCCAGGTAACGTTAAGCCGTTCTATATCAACCGGCGTGCAACTGATGCCGAGCTTGCCGAGGCCGATGCCTTTTTCCGTCAGGTAGCCCCTATCCTTTTTGCTTGCCTTACAAGCGATCGAAATTTGTCTTTTTCATACTAACCCGTTGTTGACTTGGCGTATGCAGATCGAGGGTACGTACCAAGAATTGACTCAAGACCTTCAGTATTTTCATATGAAGAGAGGCACAATCGATCGACGGCTGAGGACTTTGGAATCCGATATTGCTCTACTTAAGGCGAAAAGGAAGAGGACTACCGAACTGCTTGACGAATCCGAACAGAAAGCCAGAGCATTGGAGACTCGCTCCGAAGATTGGGAAAAGACTGGATTGCAACTGCTATGGCCAATGCCGAAGCGAGTCAAAACGAGCATTCGTGAGATTGCTGCGAACGGCGCTGCAGCTCGGAATTAAGATATTCTATTTGATTTTTAATAAAACTAGCCGCAATGTAACGAGCGAACTTGAATGTCGCTTAGAACAAAACATTTTGCAATAATAATAAATTTGCTTTGCTAATTTGCTTTGCGAACTTGAATGTCGCTATATAAAATAAAAATGTGTCGGAGGCAAGACGTCTCCCGGCTTACATCAGATAAATTCATATTAATTGACAGTAGAAAACATAGACTCGATCCGCAAAAGCTGTGTTTAGTCGGAGAGCGAGATACTGGGCTCGGCTTATCTCCTTTGCTTTAGTTCGGATATCGGACTGCGAAAATATTCTCTGGGTTCGGCTAACCGTTCCGTCCGGACTAAAGTTTGGGTGCGAAAATAAATACTCTGGGTTCGGCTTACCCCAAAAAATAGGAAGCGGGTGCGGAATAAATACTCTGGGTCCGGCTTATCCCTACATAGGAAAGTCAGGTGCGAAATAATAACTCTAGGTTCGGCTTATCCTGAAAGATAGTGGGTAGTTATACTAGCTGATCACCTGGCCAGGTTGTCAACGTGGGACGAGTTCGGTACGAACTAAGTTCGGATCGAACTAAGGTATACATAGTTGTGCGGTCTTTGAGAATTTCCCTCGGGAACCCGCGAAAATCACGCTACACGCTGATTGGTGGATTCAGCGGCGGTTACTTTCCTAATCCTGTATAAATAGGATTGGGTATTTGGGAAGATCATCACAACTTCCCTAAATATTATCAGAAAAAGATGGTGACTACTCGATCAGCGTGGTTGAGACGAGCTCGGGAAGTGCTCGCCGCTTCGGCGAGCAGTTCCAGATGATCAGAGGCTTCGAAAGATCCCCCTGCCCAAGAAAGCGTGGAGACGTTCCGAGTTCGCGCACCGGTCCCTCGTATCGACATGACGGGTGTAGAAGGGAGTCTCGTATGTCAAGAACTCTGGAGGTATCGGGCTCGCCGCTACAGATTGGGGGCTCACCTTATGGCGAGACGCCGTAGATTGGCCGAAGTCTGTCGGTTCTATCGTTTGGACGGGACTATTCGGGTTCTGAACGAGATGATCGCCCAAGGCTTCTTCTTGGAGAAGTGGCGTATGACTGGGCTGCATGCCGCACGTGCGGCGTGCCAAGAACTGGTGGCGAGTACGGAGGTGCTTGTCCTCTTGGAGGCCGACTGTCAGCCTCTCGAAGATACCGCGTACCTGTTCACTGTGGATATCTGGGCCTACCGAGCTTCCATAGAAAGGTTAAGGCGGTACGCCAATTTCCTGGAATCGGCCGGCCCGATTTTCCGTGAAAGGCACTTGGTCGAGGGTCAGTGTTCCTTTTTAGAAGATTTGGCGTCGCAAGGCGTCGGAGTTCCAAGGGAGAAACTGGAGACCCTGAGGGAAACTCGTCAGTTCTGGCGAGCCGAACTAGACAAGGTAGCGGTGGAGGAACCATTGGAAGACGATCTGTCGGGTCCGCGGCCTCCACTTCGTCTGCAGGATCAACCTAGACGCTGATTGTGGAACTTCGACCGTTCCGTACTCTGAATTCGGACGGTCTTTTTCTTTTCTCATCTAGGACCCCAAGTCGACAGAAGGGTGTTTCCTTTGCGTCTCTTTTCTCTTTTTATTTTTTATTTTATTATTTTTTTTTTTTATTTTTTTTTTAGTGTCATTCCAAACTTGTAATGGTGATTAGTCATGAAGCCTTTATTTTAATCAACCATGTAAGGGAAATGAAATGCAAGTGACCTTTGGAATATGGTGGATATTTTGTACTTCGGCTTGCCGCCGATTTGGATGTATTTGAACATAAGAAGTACATGTTTTGTTTCAACTGTTAAAAACTTTATTAATGTATTGGCTGTATTCGCTTAATCTTTAAAAGACAAGGAGTTGCCTACGTACCCCGAAGTGGGGATCAAGCCAACCGTAGTTCGTATTACAAAAGAAAGATAAATGGAGTTCGGAATCCCGAAGACTCCTAGGTAGAGTCGTAATGACGACTTAGCTGTAGTAACGTTTCAGGTGGGCTGCGTTCCACGAATTTTTGATCCGCTCCCCGGACATGGTTACGAGTTCGTAAACACCTGGACGAACTGCTCTAGATACGAGGTATGGACCCTCCCATCGAGCGCCGAGTTTACCGGCGTTTACTTCCTTGGTGTTTTCGAAAACTTCTCGCAGGACTAGATCGCCTTCGTTGAAACGCCGCTGACGGACAGTTTTATTATAGTATCGAGCCGCTGAATCTTGGTAATGCTGCACTCGAACCAAAGCCTTGTCACGCAACTCTTCGGCAAGGTCATTGTGGTCGATCAGCATTTTGTCGTTGAGCTCAGGTCATAGTTCTACGAAGTGTCGGGACTCCTTTTTCCAGCGTGGGATATCGTGATTCCGCGTCGTTTAATACTTTGCTTGTGTAGAAAATGGGCTTCTGGTCTCCGCGATCGTCCCGGACTAGCACCCCGCTGACCGCCGAACTGGAAACCGAGACATAGAGGTATAGTGTTTTGCCGTCCTCCGGTTTGACCAAAACTGGGTGATGGGTCAAATATTCCTTCAACTGACGAAAAGCAATCTCGCATTCCTCGTCCCAATGGAAAACTTTGTTCCCGTGGAGAAGTTGGTAAAAGGGGAGACACTTATCCGTTGAGCGGGCGATGAAACGGTTTAGAGCGGCGATCCGGCCAGTCAGGCGCTGTACTTGTCGCTTATTGGTCGGCGACGGGAGTCCCAGTATAGCTTCGATCTGCTTAGGATTCGCCTCTATTCCCCGTTCAGTGACGATGTACCCCAAGAATTCCCCGGAAGTTACTCCGAATGTACACTTCGTCGGGTTTAATTTCATCTGGAATTGATCCAAGATGTCGAAACATTCCGCCAGATGTTGGACGTGCTGTTCCGCGATCAGGGATTTGACCAGCATGTCATCTATATAAACCTCCATGGTTTCGCCGAGCAGATCAGCGAACATCATGTTTACCAAACGCTGGTAGGTTGCGCCAGCGTTTTTTAATCCGAACGGCATCACCTTGTAGCAGTAGGTCCCCCTATCCGTGATGAACGCCGTTTTCTCTCGGTCGGCTGAACTCATGGCGATCTGGTTGTAGCCTGAGAAGGCATCCATAAATGAGAGCAGCTGGTTTCCAGCCGTGGCTTCGACGAGACGATCTATGTGCGGAAGAGGAAAGCTGTTCTTAGGGCAAGCTTTGTTGAGATCGGTGAAATCCACACAAACTCTCCACTTGCCGTTTTTCTTTTTGACCACCACTAGGTTAGCCAGCCAATCAGGGTACTGGACTTCCATGATTTGATCCGCCTTGAGTAGGCGTTCAACTTCGTCCTGGACTGCCTTGGCTCGGTCCGGTCCTAAGCGCCTGCGCTTCTGTCTGATTGGCTTGAACGTGGGGTCGATATTGAGCTTGTGGCACATGACTTTGGGGCTTATGCCGACCATGTCCTTTGTTGACCAGGCGAATGTGGAAGCTCGAGATTGCAGGAAAGCGACCAGCTTAATCTTTATGCTTTCATCGAGTTCGGCCCCGATGCCGACAGTTCGCGAGGGGTCAATATTCGCCTGTAGGATCTTGCATTCCGGAGACTTGAGGCGATCCCGCTCTGGCTTTTGGGGACCGGTGAGATGGTCCCCGCTCTGTAATTGCTATGCGGTCTCCGTCTTCCTCTGCTTCTTTTCGATAACAGAGCAGACTCTGGCCACCCTTTGGTCGCTGTAAATTGTGCAAATTCCTGTGGCAGTTGGGAATTTGAGACAGAGGTGGTAGGTCGACGGTACAGCCTGCATCGCGTACATCCACGGTACCCCCAGAATAGCGTTGTAGATTGGTGGTGCATCAACGATTGCGAACTTAGTTTTCCGGGTCACCCCGCCAGCTCGCACTTGTAGTTTCACGTCACCCATCGACATCTTGGTGACCCCATCGTAGCCCGTCAGCGTTCGAGTTTCGGGTTTCAGTTGATCTGGTGTGATGCCCATTTTTTCCAACGTTTGCCAGCAAAGCACATTGACGGTGCTCCCGGTGTCAATCAGGACTCGTTCGACGTCAAAATCGCCCATCGAGACTTCGATAACCAAAGGGTCTGAATGGGGGTGTTGGATCCCTTTGGCGTCTTCCGAAGTGAATGATATCGGATCCGAACAGAGTGGAGGCTCGCCCGGAGCAGTTTGGAGGGCGCACACTTGTCGTGCTCTCTTCTTCAGTGCGCGGACGAAATCTGCGCAGTCCTCCGGTGGACCAAGTATCATGGTTATTCGTCCACGAGGAGGGGAATTGACCCGCTCCGGGTTTTGCCCCCTCAATCGCTTGGGAGGGCCTGGCAGTTCATCTGTTTGGGGCGCCTCCTCTTGGTCGGCCGGTTGTTGGGCTGCGTTGAGTGGTCCGTCGTGTCCTCGTCCACCGCCCGCACCACGGCCTCGATTGGATCGTCCGCCGCGCCATCCCCCTCGATTAGATCGTCCTCGACCTCTACCTCCACGGGCGCTTTTTGGCTGATAAGTGGCTTCGACTTCGCCAGAGAGATACTTTGCGTACAAGAAGTTCTTCAGGTAGACGCATTCATGTGTGGAGTGACCGGGGTACATATGGAAATCGCAGTAGAGTTCCTTCGGGTCGGACGATTGCTTCTCTTGATTGTCCACCTCGGAAACTGCGTGGATGACGCCCTTTTTTCGATCCTGGGGTTCGTGGTGCTTGCGGGGTTCGTGGTGTTCGACCCGGTTTTTGGCTTTAGGGGGGTGTGACGGTTGCTCATCATTGGTTTTTGCTACAATTCGGGCCTCCTCCTCCTCGTCGAGTGCGAATCTGGATGCTCGGTGTAGTGCGTCATCGAGGTCCTTGGGTTCGCGGATGTTGAGGTCTTTCCGCAAAGGTGATCCAGGGATCAGACCCTTTCTGAAGGCTGCAATTGCTGCATCCTCCGGGACGTTGACCTTTGTCAGCTTTTCTTTGAATCTGTTCAGGTAGCTAGCGATGGGTTCTCCTCGTTCCTGGGCCATCTCCCATAGATCCGAACTCATAACGCCTCGCTCGATGAGGATTCGGTAGTTCTTGAGGAAAGCCTTAGACAGATCGTCAAAGGTGTCGATCGAGTTCGGCTCTAGCCTCGTGAACCATACCAAGGCGGGGCCGGAAAGGCTGTCCACGAACAGTTGACAGCAACCGGCGTCCCTTTGTTCTTCGATGAACCGTGCTTTTGACATGGTTGCCATGAAGGACGTCATGAACTGGACTGGATCTTTGTCTCCCTGGTAGACCGGAAGCTTCAGTTTGACGTTTGGTATGGCGGCTCGTGCTATCCGCTGGGTGAAGGGCGACTGCCGGGTTACTTTGACGATCCTGTCGATTTCCGGAGCCGTGCTGATAGCTCGATGGAGGAGCGCATTCATGCCACTAATCTGTGACCTGATTTCTTCGAGTTTGAAGCAAGGTCCGGAGTTCGCGTGGCGGGCGACCGGGACGGTCGATCTTTCGTGTATCCGCAAGTTCGGATTGGTCGGTCGGATACTCGACGTCGTCTGAGGAGGTGGATTCCTTCGCTCAAGTTGTGCCTCCGAAAAGTCGAGACGGCGAGTGAGACCGTCTACATCGAGTGATTGTCCGGCAGAGACTTGCGATGGGGTTGTTTGGGTTACAACGGCGTCAACTCTGCGGTTAGTGTCGGAGATCATCTGGTAGATCTCTTTCGTCATGGTGCCGAACATGATTCTGAAGTCCTCCATGGAAACGACCTGCGGATTCTGGGCCGCTGGGCGTGGTATGAACGGGGATGTTCCCGTTCTGTGCGCTGGTTTGCTGCTCCGTTGTTCGAGCATCCACCTCGTTATTGGTTTGGTCATTAGAAGGTTCCGTGTCGAGGTTGACTAGCTCTTCGGGAGTTCGTCCTGTACCCTGGCTGGTTTCCCCTTCAGATCCGACCCCGACTGGGAGTTCGGTGGAGGTTCTGGCCAGGTTTGCCGTTGTGTTGATGCGGTGACGAGAGTACACGGCAGTGACAGGCCTAGTCGATGCGCCACCCAGTATCGCGGCGTCATCCTGGGAAGGCGTGATGCTGGTGAGTTCGGGCGTGCGGTTTTCTTCGGGAACTTCGTTCACGATGGAAGACATTATTGCAAGGCTTTAAGGAGAGTTTCCTGGAGAGTAACTTTTCTAGAGACGATTTGCGTCCCCACAGGCGGCGCCAATTGTAGAAACTAGGTTTCCACAATGAATTTGTTTAAGGAGGGAAACAAACTCAATAGAGCTATCTCTCTAGAAAATAGATCTAAGCCTTGAAGTTAGAAGTGAAAGGAAGAACTCAAAAGGATTAGGGTTTATTGCAAAGAATGAAAAGAGAACTCAATTATTGTATTCGATTCTGGATGCCTTACAATGGAGAAATCTCCCCTTATTTATACATATAAGTCGGATCACACAGAATATTAACTTTCCTTAACGGACGAGGTGAAATATGGAAGACTGCCTTATCGCTTGAGTCGGCCGCCGCACCGAAGTGAATGTCGATTCCTTCTTCTCCAAAGCTGCGCTTCATTCGAACTGATTTTGGCGACCTAATGATCCTTTAACCGGATTCCCGGTTAAATAATCAATTAATGTTTCTGGTTTAGCTCGGTATGTCGGGGGTGCTAAATCCCGCACCAACAGTCATCAACATAGATGAGCAAGTAAACCTTAGAACCATCCTCAAGGGTTTTGATGTTAGCACAGTTGTCTCTAGCACTCTTCTCAAAACCAATCTTAGTCATAAAACTGTCAAATTTCTGATTCCATTTATCCGGTGACTATTTCAGGCTGTATAGTGACTTGCTGAGTATACACACTTGTCCTGGCTGAAACTGACTTTCAAATCCTTCAGGGATCTCCATATAGATATTTTCTTCTAACTCTCCATGGAAAAATGCAGTTTTGACGTATAACTGCTCCAACTCATAATCCTCTTCTATAACAATGGCTAACAAGATCCTCATAGACACATGTTTTACCACTGGTGAGAAATCATCAGTGTAATCTACACCTTCTCTTTGTGCAAACCCTTTAGCAACAAGCCTAGCCTTGAATCTCGGCTTCTCAACTTCATAAATCCTAGGCTTACGGGTGAAAATCCACTTGCAGCCGATAACTCGTTTTTTAAGGAGGTATGACTGCAGTCCATTTGTGATTCTTCAAAAAAGAATCCATTTCTTCGAGCATTCCACCTTTCCATAATTCCCAATCAGCATCTCTTAGTGCCGCTTGATAGTTTGCAGGTTTTGCAGTGTCTCCATCAACTGTGGTGACCATAGCCTCTCCATCAAATTTGTCTTCATCATCTGTTTTTTCACCAAAATAGCCTTCCACATCAAATCTCCTAGGAGTAGTAATATGTCTTCTTTCTCTATCTCAGGCCAAATGATAACACTCAAGTGAATCATTTTCTGGATCTTTGGGAACCTCGTTCTCCTCTATTTGGTGACCGTCTTGAACAGGTGAGTGATCTCCCAGGGATCCTGTTTCTTCTGGAAGATCTCCACCCAAGCTTGTATCACCAGTATCTTCAAGATCAATATCCAGAGAACCGCTTGATGTTTCTTCTTATGAGTTTTCTTTTCCCTACATCAGATCCTTGTAGACTGCATTCTCTTGAAATAACACATTTCTACTTACTGCAACTTTCTTTTCTTCTAGTAGACATACCTTGTAACCTTTCACTCCTTTTGGATAGCCTAGAAAAACTCCTTTCTTGGCTCTAGGTACCAGTTTACCTTCATCTGAGTGAACAAAAGCAACACATCCGAATCTTTTCAGATAATTGTAAACTGGAGGCTTACCTGTCCATCTCTTGTCAGGAATCTCAAAATTTATTGTAGACAAGGGTGTTTTGTTGATCAAGATCACTGTTGTGTTATTGCTTCAGCCCAAAATCTCTTAGGCATTCCAGAATCACTTCACATGCTTCTTACTTTCTCCATTATCGTCTGATTCAGTCTCTCTGCAACACCGTTCTACTGGGGCTTGTATGCACGTGTTCTATGTCTCGCTATGCCTTTCTCCTTGTAGAACTCATTGAACAAGTGATTGCAGAGTTCTAGACCGTTGTCGGTCCTTTATATCTTGATCTTCCTTTCTGCTTGATTCTCCATCAAAGTGCTCCATTCGACAAATTTATCAAATGCCTCGTCCTTGCGCTTCAGGAAGTAGACTCACGTCTTTCATGAGTAATCATCAATGAACGTGATGAAATACTGGTATCTTTCCAAAGACAGTGGAACTGATGGAGCTCCCCATAAATTCGAATGTACATAGTCAAGTTTTTCTTTAGTACCACGAGTAGCTAAAACAAAACTGACCCTTTTTGCTTTCCCGTATATACATTCTTCACACATTGTTAAGGTTGAGATCCTCTTCTTGTCAAGAAACCCTTTCTTTACCAAGATCTCAATGTGTTTTTGACTTATGTGGCCCAATCTCGTGTGCCACAAGACTGTATCATCAAGTATTCTTTCAACCGCGAGAGACTGACCAGTTCCTCATCTTCTCTGAAGAAGATATAGTTTCTCATGCCTTTTTCCCACCAGAATGGTCTGGTCATCTTCTTTCACTTTGAGGACTCCATTCTTGGATTCAAAACTGTAGCCATGCTCTTCCAATGTTCCCATAGATAGCAAATTTCGGTTCATATCAGGGATGTATCTCACATGTGTGAGAAGAACTGTTGATCCATCTTCATTTCTGATTCTGACATTCCCAATGCCTCTGACCTTTGATGTAGTTTTTTTCCCCATCCTCACTTATCCTCCAGCCTTCACTTATCTCTTCGAACCAGTCTCTCTTGTGAGTCACATGATAGTTGCATCATGTATCCATGATTCAATCATTCTCCAAACTTACATCTGTAGAATGTAATGCTTCGGACACATATAGACCTGCACCATCAGCTGAAATTCCTTTCACCATTGCAGCTCCCCTTTGCTGTTGTTTCCATGATTCTTCGGTTTGCCTTGCGACTTGCCTTTTTTTGGACACGCGTTCTTGAGTGTCCTTCTTCTCCACACGTCCAGCAACCTTTTCTACTCTTAGACTTAGAGCAGGATCTATTCTTGTTTCTTTTCTCCTTCTGCTCAGGCCTTCCTCTTTTCTCAGTTTTGTCTTTTGCGTACAAAACTTAAGCATCACCCTTGATACTCTTCTTATTTGACCCAAACTCTAGCTCCTTAGAGTATATAGCAGCAAGAACCTCATATAGTGTTAACCTAGTTCTTCCAGTACTATATTTCAGGGTATCTCTTAACTGATCAAACTGCCTAGGAAGCGACATAAGAAATAGTATAACCTGATCCTCATTTGACACTATAACACCTGTATTCTCCAGATCAGCTATAAGATGAAGGAACTCATCGATATTACCTTCAACAAACATGTTTTCGTTCATTTTGAAACCGTAGAGCTTCTACTTCAGATAGATGCGGTTAGGAAGAGCTTTAGACATGTACAAGTTGTCTAGAGCTTTAATCATAGAAGCTGTAGTCTTCTCTTTCTTGATCTTCCTCAGCACTTGATCTGAAACGCTCAACACTATTGTGCTCCTCACCTTTATCTTTTTCTCCTCTAGAAGCTTGTCTATCTCCTTTGCTTCTTTCCCCTTCTCTTGGTTCCATCTTCGTCACCCTTTGTCTCTTCTGGATCTGAGACCGAAACCTGCGTTTATGAGAGCCACCGTAAGACCCAAAATATCCATGTGAGCCATGAGCTTCTCCTTCCATAGCGTGTAGTCTCCACGTCCATCAAACTTCTCCACCTCATCCTTGCCGACGACATGGTTCTTTTGCTTGAGCGGACCTTACAGAACCACCAAACAACGCAACCAAGGCTCTGATACCAATTTAACAAGCTAAACAGAGGCTAAAGTTGATGACTTTAGCTTGAATAAGCTTAAACCAAAGATTTGGTGAATGCAACTAAGTTTGTTTCTTAAAGAAAACACTAAATGAACTTAACAACACAATAGAACCAAGAACAGAACACGAAACAGAGCACACCGAACAAATGTTTACCCAGTTCACTTCCGTTCACGAGGAAGCTACGTCTGGGCCGGGATCTGACTCCCATAATCCACTAATCATAGAGTTTACTACAAAGAGATCTCTCACCCTTTAAGCCCCTTACAAGCTCACAAGATTCAACCTCTCGTTTCTCTCTCTGTTTTCCCAAGAACACAAAACACAAATTTACTCTTTGTTTTTGTTCTCACTTCTTAACCTACTACTCTCTCTCATATATACACTGCCTTTAAATAGATGTTTGCTCAGTAACCTTAGTTCCCTTCTAGCAGCTTCTACAAAGTTGCCTCTTCCTTGGTGTTATTGTAGTGACCTCACTCGCCCTTCTTTGCAGGGAGCAAATAAGACGAATGCACCTTTTGCTTTTGCTTTTACAGGCTCGACAAAAACGGTTAGCTGCAGCGTGTGATCCAGACCGTGAGTCAGCACTTGAGCTGGCACTACTTGTCCTTCACGTTTTTTTTTTTTTAAGAATGTAAAATTATATTCAAAACAAAAAAAGTACTTTGTACATCAAGTGTGTCCGTAAATCAAAGAGTTCGAAAAAAGTGTAAAACTAAGAGGGCTGAGAGTTTAGCTACGGGAAGCCAACCTAAGCTGCAGGCCATTGTACATTCAAAGTCCTTCACGCTTCTTTGAATTTGTCTTGTTCTTTATTCACTAATTCCTAACATATTAGGACATAAACTTTTGAATGGGAGTTTAATTTATTTTCTAAACTCTCATTATCTTGGTAAAGTTTAATTTTGAAAGAAGGAATGATCCAATTTAGGTGTTTTGAAAAATTCTGAACTTTTTAAGTGTGTAGAATTTTTTGTTTTCCTTTTAAAATTAAAAATTTTTTGTTAAAGAAATACATAAGCTTTTTTCATATCTATTTAAATTAAAACAGAATTGAAAAAAAAAAAAAACTTAAGATGGATGTATACATAACCGGTTTCTTGTTCTAAAATAAGCATATCTAAAAAAAGTCACTAATGTGCTCAAATTTACCAGATCACTAATTAACCTAACAATTCATGAATTCCTTTGAAAATCCAAAATCTAACAGGGAATCTACTCAGACATGCTGAATGAAACAGACATCATGAATAAAATATATATAATAAAAAAAATCAAAGAAGAAGGAGTAAAAGAGTTTATAAGTCTTCTCCCAAAAACTCTCTACAAATCTTTCTCTAAAATAAAGCTTAGGTTTAAACAATGACCTTCAAATCCTATTTATAGTGTAAAAACGATTTAGGGCTTAATTGCAAAAATCTAAAACTTCTGAGGCAAAGCTGCAATGACTCTAAAAGACTCCAAAAATACCAAAAAAACGAATAATTTTTGGGTTCACTCCTAAGGTGAATCCCTATGTCCACCTCTCCTTATTTTAATCAATCAAAGTCTGACATGTCATAATATATTTAAGAACATATTCATTAACCTCCTTATAAAATAAGGATTTATAAATAAACAAAATCTGTATACATTATTATAAAATTAAAAACTCAAACTGTTTTTTATAAACCCAATCTGATATATAATTTAATTCTAATTGTAAAGTCTAAACCCTAACCATCTCATTTCTAAACCCAAACTGACATATAATTCATTCTAATTGTAAAATCTAAATCCTAACTATCTCATTTGTAAACCCAAACCGACATATAATTTTGTTTTAATTATAAAATCTTAACCCTAACCATCTCATTTGTATACCCAATCCGACTTATAATTTTGTTTTAATTGTAAATCTAAATTTTAACCACTTCATTTGTAAATCCAAACCGACATATAATTTCGTTTTAGTTATAAAATCTAAACCTTAACCACTTCATTTGTAAACCCAAACCAACATAAAATTTTGTTTTTATTGTAAAATATAAATCTTAATCACCTTATTTCTAAACCCAAACCGACACATAATTTTGTTCTAATTGTAAAATATAACCCAAACCAATATTTAACTTTACTTAATTAAAAGTATACTATTTTCGACTACGATACGGTCACAGACAGATCTATGATTCGATCACGGATAGATCTACGGTACGGTCATGGACTGATCAATGGTATGGTCACGGACGGATCAATGGTATGGTCACAGATGGATGGTCAGACAGTCGATGGTACTGCCCACGGCCGGCCTCTCGGTACCAACGATATCTGACACGTTGGACGTTTGGTACCAAAGTTACACTCTCGGTACCACTAGCATTAGCTGGTACGTTGGTCGGATGGTCGAACGGTCAATGGTACAGCCCACGGTTGGCCTCTCGGTACCATAGATGTCCTCTCGGCCTTCAATGTTATTTTCTTGATTTTTCTCACTTCTATCTCGACAGTTCTTCTTTATTTGACCTCCTTTGTCTTCCCAACTCCCTTTGTCCGATGAACTTTGACTTGGAATTTTTACTCTTAGTACGGGTCACTACAATGGGAGCTTGCAATTTTGGTTCTCCACCCGAGATTATGCGAGTCACTAAGAGGTTTAAGTTTTCTTTGTAACAGTTCCCAATAGATTGAACTCTCAAAGCTGCACTTGATGTAAAACCAGTCTTTTTGTGGAATATAATTTTACATTGTTGCAAAAAAAAAAAATAATAAAATAACAAAAATAACAAAAAAAAAAAAAAACTTTAAAATACATTTTGATGAACAAAGATAACATCAAATCTCTAAAACATATCTATTCGAATCCAAATACATATTGTCTATCTTTTCAAATTTTTGATAAAATTCATATATATATGCATGGCGGCACCGACTAATTATTACAGTCCATATAAATAAAAGATACATGCATATATCATAAACCTACGTTGAACATCTTACAAATCATATTACGTACTTTGATACTTTCTATCTGATTGGCTAAAGCTACTCGATGATGTCGATGCCTGGAAGAAACAAGCGTAAAGAAAGATCCTTGCCAGAACCGGAACCGGAACCGTCAGGGATTCCTTCTTCTTCAGCTGATGAGTGATGATCATCACTTGTCTTCTTCTTCTTCTTCAGCTGATCATAGTTTGTCTTCTCGGCCTCCTTCGACAAGACCTTACCTTCCGCCAGGTTTTAACTATAGACCAAACGACTTGGAGGTGCTCTTGTTACTTTGCCGGAAACGAGACTACTTGGGCGGAAACAGAGACTTCTTGGTCGACCTTCCTGTTCATCTCGTGAACATCTACGAGTCCAATCCAGAACAACTAACATGTTTGTCTCCTTAGCTTGTAGAACAAAAACATTACTTCTTAATCATTTAGGTTTTATTTTTATCAACTTTGTCTTCTTCTTCTTCTTCAGCTGATCATAGTTTGTCTTCTCGGCCTCCTTCGACAAGACCTTGCCTTCCGCCAGGTTTTAACTATAGACCAAACGACTTGGAGGTGCTCTTGTTACTTTGCCGGAAACGAGACTACTTGGGCGGAAACAGAGACTTCTTGGTCGACCTTCCTGTTCATCTCGTGAACATCTACGAGTCCAATCCAGAACAACTAACAGGTTTGTCTCCTTAGCTTGTAGAACAAAAACATTACTTCTTAATCATTTAGGTTTTATTTTTATCAACTTTATCTCTGCTTTCTCTTTGTGCAATCGCTTACTTGTATATGTTTTGGAAATATGTAGTGAAATTCAAGAAGGGTAATGATACAGATTGGTTCTTTATATCAAAGAAGAACAAGATGGGTAAAGGTGGGAAAAGGCAGAAACGTTGCGACAAAGGCGGATATTGGCACGCAACAGTTGCTTCCGAGGAGATTGACGATGGACAAGGCCTCGTTAGTTCCAAAACCGCACTATCATACTACGTGGGGAAACAACCTAATGGCGTAAAAACTAGTTGGTTGATGCATGAATACTGGGTTGATGAGTGTCCGCCTTCTGCTTCTGCTGATGATGACGTAAAGGTATGTATGCGTTTCTTGGTTGCCAAGTTATTAAGTTTTTTTTTTTTGATTCTATTGTGAGTTTTATTTTGGTTGGTGCATATGCGTGTAGGACTATTCTTTGTGCAAGATCTATCGGAGTACACAAGCAATAAAGAAGAAGAAGAAAGCAGAGGAAGAAGAGAATGAGCAGCAGCAGCCTCCTACTGTCAAGTATCATCAACAGCAGCCGCTAGATTCTTACAAACCGCAGCCGCAGCCGCAGCCTCATCATGATATTGCGTATCAACAACAACTTCTGTTTCAGGCAGCCCCGCTGGATTCCTATCAACCGCAGCCTAGTGATTTGGCGTATCAACAGCAGCAGCAGTTTTGGCCAGGCCCGCTAGATTCTTACCGACCGCATCGATGGCAGTTTACGGCAGCCCGGCCAGATTCACACCAACTGCAGCCTCATTATGATTCTGCGTATCAGGAACTTATAAGAACGCTAGAGGGAGATAATGTTGGCGTTCAACAACAGCAGCCGAGTCTTCCTCCTCCGCAAGGACAAGATTCAAGATCCGGGATGGTGATGACCCAAGAAGACGTGTTGGATGACGGGGTCTTTAACACCATCAATGAATTGTTAAACCATGAGGAAGAACAACATGGTGTCGTTACCGAGAAGCAACAGCAAGAGAAAAGTGCACCGATTCTCCATCCTCCTCCTCCTCAAGGTCACCAACTGCAGCCTTATTTTGATTTTGCATATCTGCAACAACAGTTTCTCATGAAGACGACGACGCTAGAAGAAGAAAATGTTGGCGTTACTCAACATCAAGAAGAAGAGCTGAGTCTGCCTCCTCCTCCTCCTCCGCAAGGTTCAAGATCCAAGATGGCCATGACTCGCTTGAGCAACGACAACAGCACCGAAGAAGACTTGTTTGATATGTCTGACGAGGACAGGTTCTTTGACGTTGATGCATTATTCAGTAATGAAGAAGAAGAAGAAGATGGTGTCGATACTCAGCAGCAACAACTATAGGTTCTGAATGTTTCTTATCTTATTGAGAATGAGTTATACACATATATATAGTACAAGGAAAGTCTAGGGTTTAATAATAATTACAAGTAGATCCCTAAGTTCTATTGATATATACTGATCTCCTATAACAACAAGGGCAAAGTACAACGATTCCTCCTCCTACTCCTCCTCCTCAAGGTCAAGACGATTCAACATCCGGGAATGTGATGACGATCGCAGACGATTTTGAAGGTTTCTGGACTGAATTCATTAAGTCATCATATACACTGCTGGATGGAGATGAAGAATCCAACAATATTGGTTTGTTTTTGAATGCTTAGTCACAGAAGGAATGATGGAACATTACACCAACTGGTCTCATCCTGTTCATACTTTTTCTTCCTTTTGGTTTCACTCAATATAGCTTTTATGCCTTTTATGGCTTATCACAGATATAGGGCCTGTTCGTTTTCAAGTCGCTGAAACAGCGACGGCGACAACTTAAAACGGTGGTGATAACGGCAATTAAAAAACAAAACGACAACGGAGAGGGTAAGAGGAAGACGCGGACGTGTCGCAGGGGGAGAGAAAAAGTGTCGCAGGGGGGAGAGAGAAGTCGCCGGATTTTCTAGCGATCGTTGCGGCAGCTCATCTGAACAGTGCAGCGACTCTTTTTCACACCGGCAGCGACTCCTCTTCACATTAGTATGAGCTGCTTTTGCCTATTTTTCTGTCGCAGTCGCTCATTGAGAGACTTGAAAACGAACATAGCCATATAAGATTTCCTTGTGTTTCAGTTGCTATTGCTCTGTTTCTTTTATCGGCAATGTTCTCCAAAACCAGAGAGATAATTCTTGTCGTCTTTGTTGCTTTTAATGCCTTGATATAAGTATTATATACACAATTTATATTCAACATTCTCTTATTGTCTCAGACATCAAAACATACACTTATCACATATAAACATGTAGATAAAACAGTACTGGTGTCTTCTTCTTCTCATAAGCATTTGCTTTCCTCTGAATCAAGATTTCGATTAGAAAATATGTGTGTAGCTTTTGCTATGGACAGAAATTACAGACCCGTGGTTAACAGGTTTTTTTCACTTTGCCTAGTTTTACAAATATCGTTTACAAAAAAAATTCATCAAACAAACAAAGTTCATCAAACAAACAAAGTTCAGGTCTTTTTTTCAGGTATATATAAGATTTTTGTTACAAGTATAAATTTGTAAACTACATTGTATGCTAACTCGCTCAAATCATGTGAGAGAGGCCACCACTGGAACTTTATTCAGATAGCCACAAGTGATACGTCTGTGCCAATGGCAACCTAGCTACTTCGGTTTGTAAGGCTACATAAATCATGAAAAAAAAAAAAACAAAAAAAAAAAAAAAAAAAAAAACTCAACAACATAACTTAAGAAGGTTTTCTCTCCTCCATCTCCTTAAAAAGCTAAACCTAGATCTTGCGCCGCCGCCTCTCTGGTTGCCCTCCCGGCGGGAAAACGGCCAAAATATACCCCAACAATTTCTCGTTAGCTTTTTCATACCCCAACTTTGATACCCTGCAATTTACAGCCCCAACTCTAAATCAATTTAAATTTCCTATCTAAACTTCATCAAATTTGACTGTTTCGACATCCACACAAACGGTGTTAAACGAAATCTTAACAGTTGATTAGTCAGTGTTGACGTGGTATTTTGGCTCGACAAAAAGACGTCGTTTTGTCATTTTGGCGTGTGTTGAGTTTAGAAACAAAACGACATCGTCTTATATTTGGGGACTAAAATCGAGTTCTTCCCCAAATTGATTTTAGGGTTCATATTTTCTTTTTCTCGAAAGAGAGAGTGATTGAGGGTAGAGATGGGTGATCAAGGAAGAGGGTTTCCAACGAGATGCAGATGCGGTGAAGCAGACACGAATCTTACGAGCCAACACAGGAAACCTTTCACTCTTTAAACGATAATTACGATTCCTTCGACAACAACCCACAAATATATGTTTCACGAGACTCACTCAATCAATCGGGACCCCTCAATCACTCTCTCTTTCGAGAAAAAAGAAAACATGAACCCAAAAATCAATTTGGGGAAGAACTCGATTTTAATCCCCAAATATAAGACGATGTCGTTTTGTTTCTCAACTCAACACACGCCAAAATGACAAAACGACGTCGTTTTGTCGAGCCAAAATGCCACGTCAACGCTGACTAATCAACTGTTAATATTTCGTTTAACACCGTTTGTGTGGATGTCGAAACAGTCAAATTTGATGAAGTTTAGATAGGAAATTTAAATTGATTTAGAGTTGGGGCTGTAAATTGCAGGGTATCAAAGTTGGGGTATGAAAAAGCTAACGAGAAATTGTTGGGGTATATTTTGGCCGTTTTCCCCCCTCCCGGCACCGGAGAGGGCTTTCTTCCCCTCTTTTCTTAGCTTTCCCTGCTTCTACTGTCATCGTCGCCCTCTGTGAGGTTGTCCTTCATCTCCGGTCTGGTTCTCTTCTTGGTGGTTTCCGGTGATGTTTCAGCGTGTGAAGCGGAGTTTTCGTTTGGAGGTGTCTGCTAGTGAAGGCTCGGAGGACTTGCTTGAGGATGGCATCGACTTCGTGGCTGGATTTGGCAGATCTGGGTGGAAGACTTTGTGTGTTGGGACTCGCCGATGGGCTCGTTGGCTTTGGTGAGAAGTGAGAGCCGTGGCTTCTCTTTGGTGAGCTCCGGTGGTCAGATCTGGTGTTTCTCTCACTGGATCTTGACTTCTCTCCATCCAGCTGAGGCGTTACTTTACAGTTCGGGGTTGGCTTCTTTGACAGGTAAGTTTGGGCGGTTCTTCATTGTGGGTCTTGGATCTACAAGGGGAAGGCAGTGGTGGGTGGTTTGCATCTCCGGCAACAGCAGTGGGGTATTATCTTCCTCTAATGCAGCTGTGGCTTCATTTTTGGAAGGTCGGGAAGCTTCTAGATCAAGCCACGTTTGGTCGTGGTGGAGCTTTCCCTTGGATCACCCATCCACTTGAAGCTGCGGTTGCGGCGAAAGTCGGAGGAGGGTAGGAGGGTATTGTTGCATTGTTGCGGTGGTTAACCTAGATGGTTGGCATCCTTAGGGGCTATCATGGGTTCCGGGTTATGGAGGATGGATTGAGCCATCATCCTCTGTAAATCGCCATGACTTTGTGTCCACCAGACCGGATTGAAGCAAACCTACCTTGAGGTTGCGGTGGTCGCCGGAACTAGAAGAGGCGTGTTAGATCTGAGTGAGCGGGTTGCTAGGCACGGGACCTAACTTCGCGGAGCCTGTCATTGGTAGTTTGAACTTGTCGGAGGATCTGTAGCGGGTCAGGCGGTACACCGGAGAAGAATCCAAGACAGAGTTTGGTTGATGATGTCAAGGGTTTCGTTTTGGTGTATCCGCCGCAAAGCCGTGGATCCTGCAACCACCGGCGTTTCTGTTCAAGCTTCTGTTTCAGGTCTTTCAGCAGGATCCGATTGTTTTTTCCGGCGATGGCATCGATCGCCGTTTTTCTCTTTTTGTAACTGTTGGATCTTTGTAATTTGTTCAAGGCTGAGCCCATTTGTGGGAGGCCCATTATTATTATTAATAGAAAGTTATTATTAAAAGAAAATCATGACAAAAAAAAAAAAAAAATCATGAAAAACAGAGAATAGCTATTACGTTATTTGTCAGTCATGGTTTTGTTTCTTCTACGGCACGTCTGGCCAAAGCCAATGATCTTCTTTCTATCTGATGGCAATCACCGGCTCCATATACACTATGTATAACATTTTACACATTGTATCGAATATTGTCACCAGTACTCGTTGCAAGAACAAACAGCACCTGCATGCAGCAAAGTGATGTGAAAACGTGTTGGTTAATGCATGAATACTGGTTTGAGTCTTCTGACGATAACCAGATGGTATGTGTTTGTTTCTTGGGTTCCAAGCTATTAAGATTGTGATGTTTGGATGTTTATATGAGTTTAGTTTTCGTTGGTGTCTATAGGTCGATCATGCTTCGTTGCTTTTAATGTCTTGATATAACACACTTATACACAATTTGTCTTCTTCTTCTCCTATAAGCTTTTGCTTTCCTCTGAAAGCTAAATATGTGTAGCTTTTGCTATGGACAGATATAAGAGATCCGTGTAGACCAGGTTCTTTTAAGTCTGATGTTGCAGAAGATTCATTTAGTTCATCCGCATCGTCAGTAAACAAATCATTGCGGAAACAAAACACCGATCATAAAGTAAAACATGTCTATTAGCGTAAGGCACACGAATCTAACATCGATAGAGAGTATCCAAGCTAATGAAAAAAACCTATTTTTTTAGGCTGACTGAGAATATTGTTGTCACCAGTACTCGTTGCATGAGAAGTGATGAAATCGAACTCTTTCATCCACTACAATAATTTTCCGACTGAAAGCTTGATACACATTTTGGTAAACGAATGTCAATCTCTGCAAAATAACTCTCAGATTCTTTATGATCTGGAGATTTGTTCCTGTAGGAAAGTGAATGAGTGATATTATTGAGAGAATATGATACAGTATATATAGTCATGTACATAAAGGTTTTGATACTATATAATTACATATATGTCCCTATTCTATGTCTCTCCTTTACACGCCCCCTCAAGATGGAGGCAGTTGCTTGACTCCAATCTTGTTGTTAAGCTCTGTGAAACGCGGGCCAGGCAATGGTTTGGTTAAAGCATCCGCAAGCTGATCAGCTGTGTGCACATGTGTGACGCGAAGCATGCCTGTCTGAATATGTTCCCGGACAAAGTGATAGTCAAGTGCAACATGCTTCATTTTGGAGTGAAATACTGGATTGGCACAGAGATACGTAGCCCCTACATTGTCACAATAAATCACCGGAGCAGATGGCAGTAGGACACCCATTTCAGTGAGTAAAGAACAGATCCATCGTAGTTCTGATGCAGTGTTAGCAACCGCACGGTATTCGGCCTCAGTGGATGACCGCGAGACACTGCGTTGTTTCTTTGAGGACCAAGAGATAGGACTGCCTCCCAAGTAAACGATGTACGCATTAGTTGAGCGATACGTACCTTTATCACAACCCCAGTCAGCATCGGAGAAGGCATGGATGGACAACGGTGCATCGCGACGAAGGAAGATCCCAAGTGTTGGTGTGCCCACAAGATACCGAAGAACTCGCTTAGCCGCCTGCCAGTGCTCACTTGTGGGTTTGTGCATGAACTGAGATAAGCGGTTGACCACAAAGGCAATGTCGGGTCTTGTAAAGGATAGGTATTGGAGGCTCCCAATGACCATACGATATTCAGAAGCATTAGCAAGTGGTGACCCCGAGTACAGCGTGAGCGGTTTCTGAGTCATTGGGGTTGGAACCGGATGAGCATTGAGCATATTCGTCTTTGCCAAGAGATCCATGATATACCTCCTCTGCATCAAGTGAAGACCTGCGGGGGTTCGAGTAGCTTCGATGCCTAAGAAGTAGCTGATTGGTCCAAGATCTTTGAGGGAAAAACGAGCTGCCAGAGACTTATTAAACGCGTCAACCAAAAATTGTTCACCAGCAATGATAATGTCATCTACGTACACAAGAACATAGACATAGTGACCAGAATTCTTGTAAATGAACAGGGATGTATCAGCAAGAGAAGCTTTGAATCCGGATTGAAGAAGGAATGTACGTAGTTCTTGGTACCACGCCCTTGGTGCTTGCTTGAGGCCGTATAGCGCCTTGCGAAGTCGACATACGTGATGTGGTCTATCCTTGTCAACGAATCCTGGTGGCTGAGTTACATAGACCTCATCATGTAGCGTTCCTTGTAAAAACGCATTGTTTATATCAACTTGGTTGATTGCCCAATTTCGCTTGACCGCCACTTCAAGGACTGCACGTATTGTGGTCGATTTAATGACGGGACTGAACGTCTCCGAGTAATCGAGACCATACCTTTGGTTGAAACCGCGAGCCACCAAACGGGCCTTGTACCTATCAATAGATCCATCAGATCGATATTTTAGGGTGAAAATCCACTTACAGGAAATCACATTCTTGGCGGTGCTGGGTTCGGACATGTCCCACGTGTGATTCCTCATTTGAGCATTGTATTCTTCAATCATTGCATTACGCCAATTAGGATCTTTCAGTGCCTGTGCGACGGTTGTTGGGATAATCGGAGATTTGGTGGTGTGGAGACTAAACTTTTGTTTTGGCTTTTTGATATGGTTCTTGGCTCTAGTTTTCATTGGGTGAAGGTTTTGTGGGGAAGGAGACTGTTCTGGATCGTTGGAGTTAGAAGATTGGGAGGTTTGTGATGTATCGGAGATAGGCAAGGTCGAGCTGGTTGAGATTGGGGACGAAGAGGAAGGAGATGATGTTGTTGGGTTTGGTGATGGGCCTGGATTTAGTGGGCTTGGTGGATTTGGTGAGGATGAGGTGGAAATGGACTGGGCCTCGTCATGATGTGAATCATTGGCCCGTTTGGTTCTAAACTCATGGGATACATCGGGAGAGATCGACGCAGAGGATTGAGGCACAGGCGAAGAAGGCAATGACGGAGGCAAAGTAATCGGTGACGGCGACGGACCTGCAGCCGACGGTGAGCGCGGTGGTGTCGGATGAAGAACTGAGCACGGAGGAACTGATGACGGCGGCTGTCGTAACACCGGAAAATAATTGGGAGGACTATCCACCGGGACACTACTCACTGGTGAAACAGAGGACGGTGGTGCAGCGAACGGGAATGACGTCTCGATGAACTGCACATGTCGTGATACATAAACACGACCCGTCGATTGCTCCATACACAAATAAGCACTTTGTGTAAGAGAATAACCCAGGAAAATACATGTCGTTGAGCGTGATTCGAGCTTGTTCTGACGATACGGACGGATCCAAGGATAACACAAGCAACCAAATACTCGGAGTTTGAGATAATTTGGCGCAGTGTTGAACAACTTTTGGTAAGGAGAGTGACCGCCTAACACATCTGTCGGGAGTCGATTAATTAAGTAAACAGCGGCAGCAAAGGCGTATGGCCAAAAAGATTTGGGAACAGAGGCATGTGTGAGCATTGCTAGCCCTGTTTCAACAATGTGCCGGTGTTTACGTTCTGAAATCCCATTGTGTTGTGGTGTATGCGGCGGAGTAGTGTGATGAGATATTCCATGATTCACCAGAAACGACCGGAGGGCAACAAACTCCCCACCATTATCCGTATACAACGTCCGAATTTTTTGTTGGAACCGATTCTCGACCAAAGCTTTGAAAGCAATGAAGGTTTCTTTGACTTGGGATTTCTGTTTTAACGGATAAAGCCATGTATATCTAGTGAAGTGATCAACAATAACAAGATAGTATTTGAGATTTTCGGTGGATAATATGGGTGAGGACCAAACATCAGAGTAAAGATATTCAAGAGGAGCAGAAGATGTTATGGTGTTTGTAGAAAATGGTAACTGATGACTTTTATTGAGTGAACAACCAGAACAAGAAAATTGTTTTTGTGGTGAAGGAGAAAGAGGTAAAGAAAACTGAGATATAAGAGACTTTAAAACAGTAATAGAGGGATGCCCAAGTCGAAGATGCCAAGACAAGAAATCGGTTTTAGATGTCGGCGACGCCATGAAGCTCGAAATGGTGTTACGATTGAGCGGCCATTCATACAGTTCATTCTTGGTGCGGCCTTGGAGCAACCGGACCCCCGTGCTCAGATCCTTCACCTGAAAGTGGGCAGGAAAGATTTCAACTGACACTTGATTAGTGTTGCACAACCGATAAACTGATATAAGGTTTTTAACCACATTAGGAACATATAAGACATCAGTAAGTGCTAGGGAACGAGAGGGAGTAGGAAGTAAAGCAGAACCAGTGTGAGTGATGGGAAGACCTGAGCCATCAGCAATGGTTACCGCTTCGCCCCCTGTATATGGCTGATGTAAAGCCAAATTAGAGAGATCAGATGTCAAATGATGTGTAGCACCAGTGTCACAGATCCAAGGAGTATGAGAGGACACAGAAGCTACATTGGCTTGAGGCTGCCACGGTGGAGCTGTAGGCGAGTAACCACCGCCATAAGAACCACGACCAGAGGATTGGAGTTGAGGACATCGTCTTGCACTGTGACCGTAGACACTGCAAATCTGGCACCGACCTTGATAGCCCCTGCCTTGTGAACCACGACCGAAACCTTGCTGATGGCGTCCACGAGAAGAACCACGAGATGGATGACGATGATTGTTATGAGAGGGGTTATATGTGGCAGCGTTGGCAGTCACCGGGACGGAGGCAGAGGTGTGAGCAAGAGCTTGAAGCTTCAACTCATAGTTGATGAGTTTCTCATGCAGCTCCGTTAGCGAGGGTGGGATGTCACGACCATCGATCTGGTCAACCACCGGTTTGTAGTCTTCGGGAAGTCCAGCGAGAATGAAGTCGATTTGCTCTTCATGTTCAACCGGCTTGCCCAAGAGAGCGAGTTGATCAAATCGAGTGGTGAACCCTTGGACGTACACATCGACGGAGTGAGTTCCTTTCTTCCATTGTTTGATCTGTTCACGGATCTGCTTGATATGGCCCCAGCTAGGCTTGGCATAAGTGGACGAGAGAGTACTCCAGATCTGAGCAGAGGTGGTTGTCTTGGACAGTAGAGGTTGAACCTCAACAGCAATAGCACCAAGGAGACTTGAGTATATGAGTTTGTCCTGTCGCTTCCAAAGGTTATACGCAGGATTCACGGTAGTGACACCATTGGTGGTGAGAGTCGAGGCAGGAGCGGCGGTTGTTCCATCAAGGTAACCGGCGAGTTCGTACCCATCGAGCAAGGCGTGGACTTGACGGTTCCACATCAAAAAGTTGGTTGCAGTGAGTTTTGTCACGTTAGACATGTTAACGTTGTGAAGCTGCGAAGCATCAATGGTGGCAATGACTTCACTCGAGCTTGTAGACATGACGAAGAGAGACGTGGGTAGCAAGGGTTAGGAGAAGAAGAGGAGAAGAGGAAAGAGGCGGCGAGAGGAAGATAAAAATTTTAGGGTTTTAGGTCTCAGGAAATTACTGCTCTGATACCATGTAGGAAAGTGAATGAGTGATATTATTGAGAGAATATGATACAGTATATATAGTCATGTACATAAGGGTTTTGATACTATATAATTACATATATGTCCCTATTCTATGTCTCTCCTTTACAGTTCCTGCAGGAGTTCTCACCCCAATCCATATGAAATAGCCACTTTTTTACTATTAAATGTATCTGCAGATCGTAAACACAGGTCTGCAGAGAGAGTAGGAGCAGTTCTGTTTGAGTGTTCTGGATTGTAACCAGCAAGAATGGCAAGGTGGGTTACTTTCATGAGTTCTGAGTAAATAAATGCAGACTCCGGATGCTTTTTTGTCATCAACAACAAATTTATGAACTTGATACCAATCTCTCCTAAGGCATTAGACTTAACACAGCTTGCAGAGGTTTTTGTTTGGTCTTTCAAACTGACATTTGGTATGTTTACTACTAATAGTAACCCTCGTTGATAAAGAAAGGATTAGACTTAACACAGCTTGCAGAGGTTTTTGTTTGGTCTTTCAAACTGACCAGAAACAGATTTACAAGAGAAAGTACTCTAAGAATAAATTTAATGTATATAGGGTTAAATATTAAATACTGAAAATTGTAACCTTAATAATCGATGGTTAAATCACTAAATTGTGGAAAAAAATAAATAAAATGCATAATAGCTTTTTCGTTCGACATTGTTGAGAAAAATAGCAGCCAAAAATTGGTCTATATTTTGTTTTACTTGAAATAAATATGTAAAGAAAAACTAGTCCAACAGATTGTGTCAAACTATGACTTGAAGATAAACTTGATATAGTGTCTAACGCTCTTAAGATTATTATTTTAAACAATCAATTATAAGTAAGTGCATATTTCACTTATGTTACAGAAATGTATATTCAAATTTTGCATCGAGAATCTTAAGCTATGTCTAGAACTGATTGTGTGTAGTTAAAATGAAGATATCCTAACTTGTTCTCATGTTCTAACTTATCTTGATATACAATTTCAGACTAGTATGATAGAGACTAAGATTGACTAGAATGATCATAAAGTGACGTGATATGGAATTTAGTGAAGTATGGTACGTTTATCTTTTACCTCTTATACCTCTTGTTAAGATTGTGTAATTGGTTCATTTTCATCGGATCATCAATCTAAAAGAATTCTGTTATGGTAATTGAATCTAAGTCTATTTACTTTGTTTTTTCAGGAGACAATGATTTCATCTAGCCTTTTGATAGAAGATGAAGGACAAGAAAATATAGAAGATGAAGGACAAGAAAATATAGAAGAGGAAGAACCAAGAAAATATATACAAGGATATATAAAAGATAGATTTTAATACAATGTTATTTACTTTTACATTTTTTATTATCATATACATTAAGAATACAAGAATATTTGAGACAGATTAATTGATTTTTTTATCACTTGAAGATTATGTTCTGATTACGTTTTCTATTGTTGTTGTCTTTTCTTTTTGGGCAATTGACAAAAATAGCACAAATTTAAGTTTTTCTTCCAAACCTAGCACATATTCTTTTATTTTCCAAAATTAGCACACAAACTCTAATTTAATTCTTAAAATCACTAAAAATAATAATTGTTTAATAAAAATTCCATCTTTATCTCTAGAGAAAGACTTCTGAGATCTCATTTTCACCGACGAACAGAGAACGATGAAGCATGATGATGAAATGATCTCATAAGCCAATCGAGTCCTTACTCCCCCAATACCTTGAACCATCCCACATGTCTCGTCAATCGATTCTCATCGCCGATCTGTTGTTGTCGCCGTGTTCTCGCCGTCGGGTTCAAAGTTCACCTAGTCGTGTTCTCGCCGTCGTGTTTGTCTGGACGTATTCCCGCTGTCGTGTTCGTCTGGACGTATTCTCGTCGCCGATCTCGTCGTTTTGCCTTATTGTGAATTGGATTACATACGATGAAGTCTTTGAAAGAAGAATGAACAAACACAGTGATAGGAGACCTCAAGATTGGGTAATTTTGTTTTTGTTAAAGTCAAAAGGCTTCCATGCTTGGCCTGATAAGGTATGTGTCTTCATCACCATCTCTTTTGGAGATAGAATTACATGTTCTAGTATAGTTCCGATGAAGCACATGACCGAGATGTTATCAATTTCGGGTTTTGGAGGTTTTTGTGACAGAACAACCTTGAACAACAACACATTCAATGCCACAATTGATTGGATAGGAAACTGTAATATCAACAATGAAACGCTTCTATATGTGCCTTGTGGTGTGTATTTGACTCAGAGCTTCAATCATTGATATTGGTAACTCCTGCTCAAGATTCAAAACATTATACATTGATTACATTTGGGGTTTACGTTTGGATGTGATATTTTACAACTGTTTTATGAAAATAATTGTTTTGATTATTGTATAATTTGGTGATCTCGTTCTTGCTAAAGTCAAAGGCATGCTAATGTATCTATCTCTCTCTCTCGGTTTAATTCATGATCATGTTTTATTTTTTTCTAGGGTGGTCTTGAACATACTGTTGTTTATTAGTATATTCTGCTCTGTTTCGTTTTCACGTATGCTTTTAGCTATATAGTTCTTATTTTCATCTTATGAAAATTCAGGAAGGGGTTCTTGAACTTCAAAATGAACTTCATAAAATGTTTGGAATTCAGGATGAACATAAAGATTGATAATCAGAGAACAATAAATATTTTTTTTGGCTTCATGGTTTTTTTTGTTTGTTGTATGTTGGTCTTTAGTTTGCTACTAGTTTTAGAACTGAGTAAACATCTTCATGATTTCTCAATTCTTGACCGTTTTCCATAATGTTGTTGCTAACTTACATGTTTTGATGATAGTTCAGCTCTTGCATCATATTGCTCATATGAATGAGTTACTAGTAAAGCACTCGAAGTAAGGGAGAGCGGTACTCAGAAGATACAAGATTGAAGGCTTCAATTGACATTTACAAGGAATTGGTGCATAATGAGTATGAAGTATTTACAGTTTGATTCTTTGTATTCACATGATATATATTTATTTTTTATTAGGATTTTGGATGGTTTCACCATAAAACTTGTTTTAAAACATATTTGTGAAGGTTTTGTATTGAAGATTGGGATATTTTCCTAGGTAGCTATGTTTTCACTGGTAAACATATTAGAAGGTCTGAATCAAACATTCAGGAAGGATTCTCAGATATTTCGGAATGATTTCTTGTTTTAGGAATGATTTCTCGAATTTCAGGAAAGCTTTCATGAAGGAAAAACAAGTTATACACATATCCTCACAAAAAGTCAGAACCTTACTAGAGCGTGTAACTAGTAAGTCAAGATTTTCATTCCAAGATAACATAAAAATGTATATGAAACACATCCTTGGGGAAAACATAAAAAGAGATTTGATAGAACTAATTTGGGAGGCCTTACTTCGAATTGATCCATATGAATGGTTTAATGTTCTTGAAATGATTTGATATGAGTGTTGTGAGAAATATTCTTATTCTTTACCTTCAGTTTATGTGAGATGTCAGTTTAATAGTAAGTTAGGAAGAACTCCTTGAAAGTTTGGAATGCCTTCCTAAAGTTAGAACATTGGTGGATTTGTGATACATTACTCCTTACTAATGGAGCAACTAGGACAAAACATAAATAAAGAGATTTAAAATCACATTTCCTTAAGTTAAAAAAAGATTTCATAACGTTTAGGAAGAAGACCTTGAAGTTCATGAATGTCTTCCTAAATGTCTGAAAGCAGATCCAATTCTAAGTTAAGCGAACTAAGACCCATATCCAATTCGTGTTCCATATCTGCAGCTCAATTCACCGTCGCGTTCAGCTTTTTCTCTGTACTAAGCTTTCGTCCATCATTTTCCAAATTGAGCCGTCAAAGTTTCAATCTTCTAATACACATCTCCCAACGAAGCTGCTTCTAACTCCTCTTGTGAAACATATGCAATCGGTGACAATGAATCTTATACCATCTTGAATCCAGCGAGAGAAATGTTGAAAAGAGTAATAGTAGTAATAACAAACCATATCTCTACAATCGATACACATAGTAGTAATAACAAACCATCTTCTCTACAAACGCTAATCCAACTATGTCCCCCAACGATTTTACTTTGAGACATCAAGATCTTTGGTTCCAATATTACAACTCAAAAGAGAGAGATTCTAGACATTTAGCCATTTGATATAGGTGATGGATGTACAAAAAAGAGTAGGATAATAAAACTCACACATTGGTATCATCAAACAGGGAATGATCCCAGAACCCTTTAACCAACCTGCAAAAATATTCTGTAGAACTGCAGGATGATGATATAGGACAGAGCATACTACCATGCGTGATATGAGCATGGTTCAAACAATTAAATCAACAAACAAAATTATTCAGGAAAGATTGAATTATATTTAGGAAGAATCTTTTGAAATTCATAATGGCTTTCATAAAAAAAAATTATTCAGGAATGATTGAATGATGTTTAGGACGGATCTTTTAAATTTAGGAAAGTTTTCCTAAAACATCATGAGCATCTCTGCTGCATCTTGAACGTGCAGATAGTCAGATACAACTCTATGACATGGCTTCAGTTGTGCATTGCCCAGCCCACAAAATCAACAAAATCAATCTAAACACACATTAACATGAAAACAGATTCAAACAATTATTTGCCAAAGCTTTTTACTTGTTCCCGTAAGAGGAATCAAATCATCCACATTGACTTTAACTCTCATCACAGCAAACTACATCAACGGCGGAAAGTCTAAAGCTCCTCACTGTTACAAAGCACACTGCCACTGTCCATATCAAACAGAACCGCCGATATTTTCCCCCAATCATCTGCTGTAATTGTACTCAGAGGATTCTCCGCCGCCGTGTTCACTATTGTAGATGACAGAAGTGCCGTTTAAATTAAAAACTCTGATCTTTGAGAATCTGGTAAATGAAGATGCTATTGATGTGGATTATCATTGGATTGGTTTCAGTTGATCGATTTGTCACTTAATTGAAAAGATATGAAGATCTCAGTTAAGAATCTTCAAGCTTTGAGAACTAAAATCCTGAAGTTGATTTTAGAGAAAAAAAATTGTTAAATAATAATTTTAATATACAAATGCTAGTTTTGAGAAATTTGATCATGTGTGCTAGATTTGGAAGAAAAACTTAAAAGTGTGCTATTCTAGGGTTTTTTTTTTTATATATATATTTTTAAAATTAAATACTAAAAGTAAACAATTGATTATGTGTAACTTACATCGGTTGTAAAAATGTTTTAATAGACGTTAAAGGAAAAATCTAACGACGCTCGATAATACGTCGGTTTGGTAAAAGACGTTTTGATTTTAACATCAAATTTAAAATGACGTTAACCCAACAGAAAAACTGACGGTAAGTGCCGCATTTCTTGTAGTGCTTTTCATTGTCATTAGGTTTTCATCTGTTAGAGTTTGTCCCAGATTGTGTCAATGCTATTTTGCTTGAGGATGTTGATGGAACTATGTTCTCGAGATAAGTTAGATTGTAATTTTATTGTTTTTTGAATAAATTTAGGGGAGCTACCTCCCTTTTCATACCAAAAAAAGAAAATAGACAGGTGGCTCTCTAATATTGGTAAATCTTTTGCATAGATGATCACGAGCGAATATATTTCTTTTTTATCAACTGGTAGTATATTGAATATTGTAGATTGTTACATCAATTTCATGCCATAGAAGAGGATAAATATGAACTTGAAGCCTAAATATATTAACCGCTACTCCTAAGGGCATCTCCAACCCATATCTCCATTTTTTTCTTCAAAATGGAGTAACTCTATTTTGGAGTTGGGTTTTACTCCAACCCTACTCCATTTTGGAGAAAAAAATAGAGATCTCCAAATTGTAGTGTAAAGAAAAAAAAGATGTCTCCAAATATAGAGAAAAAAATGGAGATCTCTATTTTGGAGATGAAAATGGAGATGGGTTGGAGCAAAATTGACTCCAAACTCCATTATAGAGATAAAAATGGAGATGGGTTGGAGTTGGTCTAAGCCCAAGATGGTGAAATACACAGGGCCTATACAAAAATTCGTACCAAAAGTCAAACTCAAACAGAGTGTGGTTCTCTTTCCTCCATAAACACTTGATGAAGCTATGCGGGATGATTTGAGGCAACAAATGACTGCAACCTGCAATCACTTTGAACACTCTGAGCTATTAAAAAGCTTTCCAAAATAATTCTCCAAGACTTGAACGATTGCAAAGAGAAAAGAGCCTCCATCGCTTGATATCTGAGAGATGGCCAAGCTTGAGATCTTGAGATGGCATGAACAAGGAATTTTTCCCGTAGAGCAAATATCACTTTGTCAACATTGTGACTTCTCGTGTTCTCTATTACCCAAATGAGAGAGATAATTTGAGCTTCTTTTTGTTCGGCTACTCTTGTGAAAGCCCTTCTACTATGAAGTAGAAGAACACCTTCATGATCTCTCAAGATCCAAGCACCACCAGCGAGTTCATTTCTAAGATAGGCTATGTTACATTTTAACCAATCCATAGGCGGAGGTAACCACTCCTTCACATCTTGACTGACATCACCCGTGAGGTTAACTCCTCCATTCACTTGAGTGGTGTCATCACGCGCGAATATATTAACGACCTTTATTTATAAACCGTCTTTTCTTATTTTATTGGTGATTTCATCTGCACCGTCTAGTGGATTACACTAAAACAATTACCAACCGTAGGATTTATCTGAAATCAACTGGCTCGGTTTCTGGTTTTTGCTCCCCTATATATATATATATATATATATATATATATATTAGATAAGACCCGCCCGATATGCGGGTTTAAAGTTTTATAAATTAAATTAAATTTACCAAAAATATATTAAAATTTGTTACATATTATTTATAAATTCTATTTTTTTGTTATAATACACTAATTTATATCTATTTACAAATCTTTTATGTATGTTACTATTAAAAATGTATTTTTTACACCTAAATATACTCTACTAGATAAGGGCCCGCACATCGTGCGGGTATTGAAATTGTTGACGACAATAAATCTCAAATCCTAAACAATTTTTAAAAAATATAAAAAAAAAAATATTTTTTGAAGAAATATATAAATAATTTTAGCTAGAGAAAAAACCATATTTGTATATACCTTCATACATTTATTTATATTTTTTTATATTATAACAATTATTACAATAATATAAAGCTAAATTATACTCCACCAAAACTATATTTGTATTTACCTTTATACACTTATTTATATTTTTATATTTTAATATATTATAACTATTTTATTACAATAATCTAAAACTAAATTATTGATTCATTGCATTTCATGTGATAGCTTCTATTGGAGAACCCACACGAATAAAAGACCAAAAATAGATCGGCAAAATTGTATCAGAAAAACAAATCAAATATTAATTTTGACATAACTTATGTTATTTTTTAAAAAATTTGTTATTCACTATTTCTTGATTAATGATAATATACATGTTTAATGAATTGTTTTTTTTTTGTCAACCATTGTGGCACAACAGGCCGGTCCATTAGCCAAATCCCTACATTCGTAAGGAGCAGAACTCGATCCCTGGTGTGAAGGTGTCTTCTACATTAAGGACTTACCATTGGTCACTGCACTAAAGTCACTTCACAATTGTTTTTTTGTTTATACATGTCAAAATCTAATTGAAAAAAACACATATAATATAATAAGCATTAGATATTTGTTATATTCGCTTGCAAGATATATTTGGTAAAATTTGATGGGTTCAAATGTTTGCTAGTAATAAATCCTGAAATATATGTTTTTGTTAGATGAAAATGTCTCGGAAAAAAAAGATAAAATGTTAGAAATTTATAATTATTACCATTTTCTTATCTGCATAGTTGTAAGCTAGAGTCCCTATATTTTGTTAAATAATATTAGTCAATTTAAAAAAAAATATGTATGTGAAGCTGAATATGAGTTTAATACTTATGCATTGATTTAGTTTATCGACTCATGTCTGAAGTGTAGCTAGTTTTAGTCGCATATGAGGTTCATCGGTAAACGTCTTCTCCATCATAATAATCTGATCATTATTCATAATAGTTCTATTCCTTTTCCTAGTTGACTTTTCTTTATTTTCATAGTTTTGGATTCCATTTCTAGTGTTTATGTTTAAAATTCTAATTGAGTTTGATACATCGGAATGACGTCTTCCTCTCTATATAGATGACAAAGATCTGAGAGAATACATATCTTTATATATAAATTCTTTTTCTTTCAAGATTAGGCCAAAGAATTCAATATAACATAGGATATTTTGTATAAGTTTAATTATTGTAATTTTTTATGATAAATTCCATTTTTTTTTTAAGATTAGACCAAGGAATTCAATATAAATTAGACGATTCCTTTTTTTTTTTTTTAATTACAATCTTTAAAGTTACAAAATTGTATAATTTAATACAGTTTTAATTATTATTTTAATAATCTACAACATAATAAGATTTTTACACATGTCACGATCTTATGAATTAGTAACTTTTGAAACCATAATTTATATAATAAGATATAGAGAGGTGTATTTACAATTATTTTCTTATTAGGATTAACAAAAAAAAATTAATATAATAAGATTACAATTATCTTATGATTCATTTTACCAGACTTGAAAACTGTGATTTCTGATCGTTAAAATTGACACATGTCACGATCTGATGAGTTACTAACTTTGATATTTAATCGTTAAAATTGATACATGTCACGATCCGATGAGTTTTTAATTTTGATCTCTAATCGTTAAAACTGACATGTGTCACGATCTGGTGAGTTACTAACTTTGAAAACTAAGGTTTATATAATAAGATGTTACAAAAAAATTCTTTATCACCACCTAGAAAATGTCTATATGAAAACATTAAGCCAATTATTTTATTTTCACTTCTGCATAATTTTTTAATTACTAAAATTGTTAGCTCAAAAAATATTTTGAATAAAAATATATTACACAATATACTAATCAATGAAATATCATCACAATAATGTATGACAACCATGGACAAAACCTTGGCTCCGCCCTCATCCTTTATAGAGAGAATCTTGCGTTCAACCTCCTCTACCATAGAGAGAATCTTGGCTCCACCTTCCTCCCTTGGGGAGATAACCTTTCGTCCAACCTCCTCCACCTTCCTCCCTCAGAGAGATAATGTGTCCAACCTTCTCCACCATAGAGAGAACTTCGGCTCTGCCCCCTCTTCTGTGGAGAAAAAATTTTCATGTCTTTTTGATATCTCAAAATGGCTTGCTCTAACAACCAATGAAAGCAAAAACTTTTTTCTAACGTCACAAAATATTTTGATAGTAACTAATGTTAAATTTCCCAATGTATTTCGTAGAAGTATCTTTGATACACCATGATGTAGTCTGTCTCTGTAACGCCTCAACCTCCACCTTGCTTAGTGAGTCCATGCCCACTCTAAGTCCATGGGCTCATATTCCTAAGTGGGCCCTACATCTATTCATGGCCCGTGGACCCATCCATATTTGATGGCCGGTTTGTTACGTCTGGGAGGCTTTAAAAACTTGTTTACCGATCCTACAAATCAACAAATGATATTTTCCTGTGTTTTGTTCTCACTCGCACAGTTCCGACAATCACTTCCAGGAAAGTCAGCCATCATGAAGTTCTCTCAGGACCCTTGACCAAAAAAATAAGTGCATTTTGGTGACATATGTGGCCAAATCAATTCTTTTACCTTTCTACAAACCAGGGTGTCAGAGTATTTGAGTTCATATGGATCTATCAACAATGATTTATGTTTTTCCAATCTATCTATCTATATTTGTTGTAAGCTTGTGTTTGATTAGCCTATTTTATCCATCCAGTAGGTTGATGAGCTTCTACTTGTTATCTCCCTTTGTGATTAAAAGAAGGGTTTATGACTAACCAATCAAGATTGAGAAATTATAAGAAAAACAATTATTCATAATTAAAGAAACAATAGAAAATTATAAGCATGGTAATATATAAGCCCCAAATAATTCAAAGATGAAAATATAAATTAAATAAAATAATCTAAAAATACTACAATAAATTTTAAAATACAGTATTAGGAAAGAATACGCATATATTAATCTTTTTTTTTGGTCAACATATTAATCTTACCTATTCCCAACTGAAAAATGAGAAAGTAGGAGAAAATTTTGGTTTAAAAAATAAGAAAAATATACCTTCCGATTTAAAAAAATTTCCCAATTAAACAAAGTTGAAAGCAGTGTTTTTGAATAAATTATTAAATATGAGACAGATCTATGTTTATATAGAAGTGAATATTTACAAACTTTAGAATTAATAATTAAATGTATATTTTTCTTAATTCCTTTTTCTATATTTTTTGTAGAATTAATAACTTAAAATTAAAAATAAGTAAATAGTATATAATCTCCTTATAATTATTTAAAAAAACTTTGTATTTTTTATAAGTTCTGTAATTTTTGATAATTATCATTTTATATTATTAGTATTTTTTAAAACAAAATAATTTATTTTTGTTGTAATCAAATTTCTCCTATTAAATATTAACTTTTACATATGTCAAAATCTGAGATTGATAACTTGACACATGTCAAAATCTTGTTACTGGCTAACTTTCAAAACTTAACTTTATATAATAAGATATATATATATATATATATGGATCGATCAATCGCAAATCTACGCAAAACTCATCAACTTTATATAATAAGATATATGAAAAAAGTAATCGATGATTATCATCGTATTAATATTATTTTTTGCATGTCGATGATTCTTATTGCTTTTGTTGATTACGTTTCTAATCTTCTTATCATCCCTTTAGGGTTTTGCTCGATTTTATTAACAACTGTTCAATTCTCGTTGATCTCTAATGATCAACCCTAGTTGTTGATGTTTTGCGTAGATTTGCGATTGATCGATCCATATATATATATAGGATATTTTGCGTACATATCATGTGGTATCCGATTTCTGGTTTGTGTTTCGTCCGTATGAAGTCTTAAGTTAACTCTGTTTTGTTTTGGTATTCTTGTAGAGATTTGCATGGGACAAACATGTCCTGATCAGTTCCCGTTGATCCAATCATTATCCCTCGTTGATATATCTAATCAACGCTTGTTGATCTACAAGCATATGTCTATATATATCTTCTAATGAAAGAAGGAAGGATCTTGTAGATGTATGTGTTAATTTCATGTAAGTTTTGTTGCTTTTTTTTATATGACTATCTTTTAAAATCTCCTTATTATTGATGATCTTCTTGTTAAGGTTTGCTTGTCTTTTTCTGATCCAGGACTGACGATGATCCTTAGCGCTTATTTGGGATGGATTGTTGGGTTTTAAGGCCTATCCATCGAGGTACATTATTGTATATTCCTAGTGTTTCTTCTCAATCTTCTGGTTAAATTTGGAGGCCTCACTAGTAAAAAGAACATGTATAGCCACCAATATATTCGTGGCTGAGCCTAAATATTTGTGGTTATAAGACTAAAAAGTCACAAATGGTCACAAAAAAAAAAATCGTTGCTATAGTTTCGCAGCTAAATTGTTGGTCTTGCTTTTTCGTGGCTCTAGAGTCACGGATTGTCACTCCTCCTTCGTGGCTAAATTTAGCTACGTATTGATCACTTTTATTTCGTGGCTAAATTTAGCTACGTATTTATCACTTTTATTTCGTGGCTAAATTTGGCTACGTAACACCCACTTATTATTCGTGACAATATTTAGCTACGAAATTGTCACAGAGCTTAGTGACTATATATTAGACACGATCTGATCATAGCATGTTAGTAGCGTAGCTATTAAGCCATGATTTTATGTTAGTGGCATTATTGTAACAAAGCTACAAATAGAATTCTCACAAAAAAAAAAAGCTACAAATATAATTTGTTTAGTGGCTGATTATTTGCCAAAAATATATAATAACATTAATTACTAAAACCAAAAAACCTGTAACCAAAAGCCAAAATCACAAAACATGAAATCCAAATAACCATATTTTACATTACCATGATTAGTTTGATGTTTACATATTACCAAAAGGAATTGCTAACAAGCACATTAAGTAGTCTTATCTTACATTTTACCAAAAGACTTTGCTAAACAAAAGTCTATCTGTTAGAAAGTTCAACAAAAAAACTTAACCATCATTGACCGAAACTTAAGTACCAATTGATGCACACTAAGCATCTAAGTTGCCTTAGTGTGAAGATGGAGCTGAAACAGGAGTTGTAGAAGCTGGAGCAGGAGAAGCTGGAGCAGGAGCAGCTGTTGTAGAAGCTGGAGCATGAGCAGCAGCAGAAGTTGTAGCAGGAGTAGCAGCAGCAGACGGTTGTCTAATTCCAAGAGACTGCATGATCAGATTAAGTGCTTGTCGTGATGCAGCCAACTCTCCCATAACCGTTCCCATGTTAGTATTCAAATCTGCAACATTGGTGTTGAGCGTCTTGAAGTTTGTCTCCAAACTAGAGATACGCACTTCCATGTCGAGGTTGCGAGAAATAGAAGCAGCTACTTTCTCAGATGGATTGATTTCTCGGATGTCCATTTTTAGACTGTCCACGCTGTGAGAGAAACAAAACAAATATCAAACATATATTCAAAAGCAAACATATACATATATAATGCAAACAAACAAACTTAACGAAACAAACAAAACAAAAAGAGAGCAAGACATTTCACCAATATATACATACCATAGAACATGAGGCATTAAGAAAGATAAAAGATTTTTTAAGAGAGTACCTTAAGATATTCTTTGTTCAACAGAACACGAGAAGGAATAGCAGATGTGGCAGTTTGGCTGTGCGAAGAACCATCTTAAGTTGTAATCTGTGAAACAGCTTCCTCTACTTCGTTGACAAGACACTCAGCACGATGGTCGATGAAAGTTCCATCTTTGCGTGTGTGTGTCTTCCGCACAAGATCAGTGTAGGCTGGTGGTTCATCCGATGCAGACTCAATCATCTACAAAAAGAAAGATGAAAAATTAGTATAGATATGAAAGTAAATAATAACAGAGGAGAAGTATCAATCTGCAAAAAACACTTAGGTGAAAAGAAAGAAACACTTATGAATCAGTGTGTCTTACCATCTCATGCTCAATCTGCAAAAAACACTTAGGACCTGCACAATACTTGTGAATCCCTTCGCCATCAGGATTAGATAAGCGGCTTGCAGCAGCACTCTAGCTCTTCTGCTTTGCTGGTTCTGTTCCCCAATACTCCATTAGAGTGTCCCAATCAGTCTCGCCAATGTACTTGGGTTTCTTGTTTGCCCTCTTCTTTTTGCTGATGCAAACACAAAGTGATTTCATAGTGTGTTGTGGTAGACAGTGTCATGAAAACGAGGTTCCCAGTAGTAGTGTTGCTACAAAAAAAAAAGGGAGAAGAGAGATTAGTAGTTTGTAAGTTAGTTGGATAATATTGTTGAATTATGGTATAGAAACATTACTTACCACAAAATTTTGCCACCAAATATTTGTCCTCTCATCAGGAAAATTTGTCCAGTTCCTTCATGGTCCCATGAAATTTGCTTTCCATGTTGTTCGAACAAACTTGCAGACAGAGGGGTCAACACCAAACCTGAGAGAAGAGAGAGTAAAATTAGATTAAGCGCATAAACATACAAACACAATTGTAGTTCTTACAAACTCACCATAAAGCTCCATTGACTTTTCTCGGGTGAAGGTGTGGCTGGGATTCTCTTTCAGGAGCACTCAGCAATGCATCAAGAGTTCGCTGGCTGTAGTTGTTTGCGTGTGAAGATGCTGCGCTTGTAGAACGTGAGGCTCCTTGCGGTATGGATCCTGGCGGTATGGCACCTGGTGGCATCCATCTTCGTTGCAGCTCTGCAGTTAAAAGCACAAAAAAAAAATAGGTGCTGTTAATAACAAGACAAGTAAACAAATCCACAAAGTTGAGTTAAATTTAAACATAGAACAAAGCCAAGTTTAAAATCCACATCTACAAATCCTAACCATCAAAAACATGTTCTTAATACTAGCAAATAGCAACACATAACAAGCAAGTGACAACACTTAAAGCAAATCATAAGTGTCGGAAGAGATAAACTAGCAGAAGAACAATATCTAAACACCATAAATAGACAGGCAAACAAGAATAAAAAACCAAAAAAGTCGAACACTTCTATACTAACAATATAAACAAAGCTAAGCGTCGGAAGATATGGCCCTGTTTGTTTTCTTGTCGCTGGATCCAGCGACCAGCGACCAGCGACAGATTTCAGCGACAGCTTATGTTGTTCGTTTATCTGTCGCTAGCGACTGTAGCGACTGTCGCTAGAAACTGTCGCTAAATTGTTCGTTTGCCTGTCGCTACGACTAAATACTATATATTTTTTTAAAAAGTTAATAAAACTTAATTTTTGATAATTTGTATTTTTGTTTAAAAATAAAATTACATAGAGCCATGAAAATAAATTAAAAACATATTTACATATTTTTAAATAATTAATTTGAATTTTATTTTTAATTTATTCGTTTTAATGTTGTTAAATTTAATTTGTTTATAACTGATTTTTTTAGAATTTTATTTAAATATATTCAAATTAATTTTTTATTTTATTTACTTAGATTTAGTTTAATATTAATAACTATAAATAATTATATTTTTATTTAATTAATTTTAATTTTGATCATATTTAATTTATTAATTTTTTTTTTTTTTTATTTTTCTTGGTCGCTATGTTGTTCGTTTGCCTGTCGCTAGATCCAGCGACTAGTTTCAGCGACTGATCGCTAATCGTTAGCGACAGTCGCTGAAAATTTTAGCGACTGAAAATTACGGTCGCTGATCACTGGCGATAGTCACTGCGACTGGTCGCTAGACTAGCGACAGGTAAACGAACAACTTTCTGTTGCTGTCGCTCGTTTCTGTCGCTGGCGACAGGCAAACGAACAGGCCCTATATGAACCATCAAAAGAATAATATATAAACATCATCATTAGAGCAGCAAACAAGAATTAAAAAATCTGTCATAAACGAGCGCTTACTCAACAAATAAGAACAATATGAACAAAGTTATTTGTCAAAAGAGATATAGCCGCCAACAAGAAAAAAGAAAAAATTACCACTTACTCATGTCTAAATTTCAATATCAAAGAGAGACAGAACTAGTAATATAACAAATACAGAGGCCAAAGAAATCGTCTTCTCACTAATCTGGAATGAGAATATATATATATAGCAAGAGATCGGGACCCCAAGAATATACGAATATATGAGTATAACGAATATACTTCAAAGATCCATGATTTGTACTCAGCTCCAATAAGTAATTAGGGACCCCAAGAAGAAGGGAGAAAGAGACAGAACAGAACTAGTAATTAGGGAACCCAATAAGAAGAAGAAGCATAAAAAGAAGAATCGATTACTAAGAAGGGAGAAAGAGACAGAACAGAACTACTAATTAGAGAACCAAATAAGAAGAAGAAGCATAAGAAGAAGAATCGATTACTAAGAAGGGAGAAAGAGACAGAACAAAACTAGTAATTAGGGAACCCAATCGATTACTAAGAAGAAGAAAAACAGAACTTGTAATTAGACATCGTCAGTTACCTGCAGGACCTGAGTCGGAGGGTCGTGGTCGACGGTGGCCAGAGAGATTCATTGCAGTTTGTCTGAAGAAATTGATCGGAGATATCGGAGAGATCGAGGACAGCAGCTTCGACGGAGGCAACAAGAGAATTTAGGTTTTCCTTATAAGTGTCGATATAAACTAAGAGGAGGAAAAGAGAGATTGTGTTATAATCAAAATTAAAATAACTATTTAGCAAAAAAAAAATCATTTAACCGGGAAACTAATTGGTGGGAAAAATTATTTAGTGGGATAGTGTGAAAAATTTTCATTTAACCGCCCAAACCAAAAAAATTGGTGTAAAAAGTTTATTTAATTTTAATGAATTGTGATAAAAATTCTATGATTAAGCAACATTAATTGTAATAACAATTCTATGAATTAAATTTTATATGTCTTGGTAACATTAACTTCATGATAAAATAAAATATAATAAACATAATAAATTAATTCTTTATAGAAAATTTATATATAAAAAGAAAAGAATTCATAATACATAAATAGCTTATATGATTTAGCTAATATGATTTAGCAATATTAATTATTATGATTAATAATAATTAGCTTATATGATTTAGCAATATTTAGCTTATATAATTTAGCTTATATGATTTAGCAATATTAATTATCTATGGCTTACCAAAATTAGCTTATATGATTTAGCAATATTAATTATTATGATTAAAAAAATAAAGATATATATATAAAATATATATATTATATTGATATATATTACAATGTGATATTACATATTATAATGTGAAATTATATAATAAAAACATGAGAACTTATTCGGAATCGTAATCGGAATCTGAATCAGAGTCATCACACGAATCTTCTAACTCTACTTCAGTTATGTATTCGTCATTAGGAGGAGAGACAGGTAAAACATCATAATCAACTTCATCTTCTACCACATGTGATTCAATTCGAACAATTGTATTTGGTGCGACAAACTGATTGTGTGTATCGTCTTGAAGAGCAATTAAAGCATCTTCGGCTGTTTCACGAACTCCTCTAGGCATTACTTTTGTACATGCCCACCAATCATTTGCTACAGTATGATGCATGCGTGGATAAGGAATGAAACATACCTGATGACAATTACCAGACAAAATAAAAGGATTGTATTTCTCGTATTGTCTACGCGGTGCCACATCAACGATACCTGATGGATGTTTTCTTATTCCACGACCTAGTTTTGTATCGAACCACTTGCATTTGAAAACCATGGCCTTCAGCCCAACAACACCATGGTAATGGATCATCATTATCTCTTCGATAAGATGCTTGCTTACACTGAGCACAAAGACACAACAAAGTGTTGGTTTCCCGATAAAATGCTTGATTACAAGCAAATTCGATAAAAACATCAATCCCTGCCATAAATGTTTTTGAAATACAATTTCTCACTGGATCAATACGTTGATCCATCCACTCTCGATTTTGAAAATAATAAGACATAAAACTTTTGAAAAGAAAAACAAATTAAACACTCTCCCGATTTTTTTTTTTTTTGTTACTTGCTTAATGGATATGGAAACTGAAGAGAAGCGGTAGGTTTATATAGAAAACCTTAGCCACGAACTAGCCACGAACAAAACGTGGCTGAATTTGTTTTCTAGCCATGATTAAGCCACTAAATGAATCGTGACAATATTTCCCCACTACTGCAATGAATCGTGACAATATTTTCCCACTATTGCTTCTGCAAACTCTCAATCTTGTCGGACTAGTTGGATTAGACAGCTCATTCGGTGGGATGGCCACGAAACTGTCACGAATCCTTTAGTGGCTATAATAACATATCACTTTATCTCTGATGGGACGTATAATACGGTGGAGAGGTCACGAATTTGTCACGGCCGATATTAGTGGCAGGGTAATTCGGTGGGTTAGTCACGAATTGGCCACGAATCTACTCTGTGACCGCATATTTGTCACAAGTCAGCTATGAATAGTCTCGTGGCTATATAGTCTTCGGTGAAATAACCACAAAATAGCCACGAAATTGTTCGTGTCCGGCTAGCCACAGATGTACAGTAAAACCTCTATAAATTAATAATATTGGGACCAAGACATTTTATTAATTTATAGTGATATTAATTTATCTATAAATTAATATAGATATTAATAATAAAATTAATAATGACATTTTATCTATAGTGACATTTTAATAAAATTAATAAAATTAATAAAATTATCTATAGTGACATTTTAATCTATAAACTAATAATTATTAATTTACACTATAAGATAATAAATATTACTTTATAGATATATTTTTAACTGTTTAAATTTTTTAAAATTATGAATTGAGACAATTTTAGCAAAATAATATTAGATTTTCGAATGTTGTAAATTTTATGGTTTAGGAATTGAACTTTTAATATTTAGAAAACATTTTTGACAATTAATTACAAATATTATAGACAAATTGACTTATATATACACATGACATACATAAATCCAAATTTATGAATAGTATCAATTTTCCTATTTTAATAGTCTGTCAAATTATCAAATTGTAAATGATGCATAAATAAAAATTGAAAACTTTAAAATTTAACTATTTTTATGACATGTTATAGAATATTTTAGAGATATAGTTATAGGTTGAAAATACAACATTACAATTGTTCTATAGAATTTGAAGATGTATTGGTCTGTCTGAAGTAGTGTCTGTGTGATTCAAGACGTGATACAAGATGGCTGTTGTTTTATGTGCGTGAGAAGGTTCTAGAAGACTTGAGAAGGCAATATTGAAGGACGGTTTGAGGATAAATTGAAGAGGAAAACTACTATTTCGTTGGTTGATTAAATTGGAGTTTTACAAGGAAAAGGAAAATAGCAAAAAGGAAAAAGTCTATTTCTTATGAGATTTGGAAATCTTCTCCTATTGTGATTAGGAAGTCTTGATGGGTATATAAGGAGGTGTTGGGCACGTCCTAGAGAAGCAAGAGAGCTGAGGCATAAAGGTTAGAATCCTAGAGAGCTTTCTGTTGGTGTGCGGTTTAGTTTCGCGGTTTGGTGCTTGAGTTGTTCAAGCTTCTTTGTTCGTCGGTGTGACGTGTGTGTGAAGGTTGCTCAAGAGAGTTGAAGATCTGAAGTCTAGGCTCAGGGGGAGTTTAGCCCAAGGTTAGGTTATCTTGGTTTGAATCTAGGCTTGGTGTTAGTCTAGTGAAGGGTAGAGAATTATCCTTAAGATTTCATGTTATAGAACGGAGCGGTGAATTAAGAGGGTTGTGCTTAATTTACGCGTTTGCGAATAGGTTGTATTTGCTTTCTTGTTCTAGTGGAATCGAAATCTGGACTAGGTCCCGGGGAGTAGGAAAAACCGAACCTCGTTAACAAAGTTCTTGTGTTCTTTACTTTCTGCACTTTATTATTGCCTCATCCGCATTTACAAGTGGTATCAGAGCAGGTTCTCGATAGAGATTCAGTCTTGTTTCGGGTAGATCAAGGGTGAGGGTAGTTCAGGAAGTAAGGAAGAGCTTTGAATCAGTTGTGATGAATTCATACAGAGAAGGCACGTCTATGTCAAGACCACCGTTGCTTGATTCAACAAATTACGGATATTGGAAGGTTCGTATGCAAGCGTTTATTAGTAACCTTGATGAAGATTGTTGGAATTCGATTGAGCTTGGTTGGAAGCCCCCTAAATTCGTGGATGATAAAGGAGTTGAGTGTCTTAAGCCAAGAGATAAGTGGACTGCTGCAGAGAAAAAACTATCAAGTTGCAATTCGACAGCCAAGACAGCAATTTACAATGCTATTGATTCAAGCCACTTCAAGTTGATTTCTCAATGTGTATCAGCTCAAAAAGCGTGGAAGTCATTGGAGAATATGTTTGAGGGTACTTCAAGTGTTAAGAGAACTAAGTTGGATATGCTGGCTTCACAATTTGAGAATCTAAGGATGGAAGAAAAAGAAACTGTGGCTGAGTTCAGTGCTAAGCTATGTGATATATCTAATGAGGCTTTTGCTCTTGGAAAGCAGTACAAAGACAAAAAGCTTGTGAAGAAGCTGAAGCGATCAGTGCCTGCAAAATTTGAGTCAAAAATTTCTGCAGTTGAAGAAGCTCATAATTTAGATGAGATGGCTTTTGATGAGTTTGTTGGAATTCTTAAGGCTTTTGAATTAAGCAAAGCATATGAAGCTGAAGGAGTAAAGAAGAAAGATGATCAAGTTAAGGAAGCAATTAAGAAGGAAGTTGACATTGGAGTAGCTCTTAAGGTATCATCTTGTGAAGATTCAATGGCCATGTTATCAAGACAATTTGCTAAATTTCTGAAGCGTAAGGGCGAAGAGAAGAAAAGTAGAATGGGTGAAGAGATGAAGACTTCATCAAAGAATGTTCAATGTTTTGAATGCAAAGGATATGGTCATGTACGGTCTGAGTGTGCCAATCTACAAAAGCATAAGAAGAAGGCTATGAATGTTGTCACTAGTGATTCTGAAACTGATTCAGATGAAGAAGAAGAGCTGAAGAATTTTGTGGCGTTTACAACTTTTGAAGATAGTTCTGAATCAGCGTCTGCAACAGTGTCTGCAACTGCTTCTGAATCTGCAGCAAAACCTGCAACTGCAACAGAGCATGAGTCTGAGAGTGATAGTGATTCAGAGGATATGAGCTATGAAGAACTTGGTAGTAGTTATGAGAAGTTATATGCACATTGGCTTAAGGTAGTTGATGAAAATTCAGTTTTGATTAAGGAGAAGCTCGAGTTAGAGGCTAAAGTCGTTGAAGCAGAGAAACATGCAACAGAGAAGGGCGAAGAAGCATTACAAGCTAAAGTGCAGCTTGAAGAAACTCAAAAGAATTTGAGGATGCTTAATAATGGTACAGAGAAGCTGGATCATATTCTGAGTATTGGCAAGACAGATAAGTGTGGCCTTGGATATGAAGGAAAAGTTTCAAATTCAGATCCAGTGTTTGTTTCAAGTGGAAAAATCACGTCTGCTTCAAAGCGTATTTCAGAGACTGCTACAGAGGCTGCTTCAGAGACGATATTTGTGAAAGAACGTGGTACAAAAATTTCTGAATTGAAGAATGCACCTAGACAAGTGTTTCGACCTGTTTGCCATCATTGTGGTGTTGTTGGGCATATTAGGCCAATATGTTTTAGATTGTTGAGAGAGAGGAGCCGAATGGAGAATGCTTATGGTGTAAGGTTTCAAGGTCCTACATGTTATCATTGTGGAGTTCAAGGACATGTTAAGAGGAATTGTTTCAGATTCATTCAAGGAGTCAATCATGGAGGTCTAAGGCGCAACAAGATTTGGGTTAGAAAAGATGAGTTCTATGGAGGTGGTGTACTAGGCTATCAACCGCGTATTGCAAAGCGGGGAGAATTTTCCTGTTAGTTTTGACCATGTTGTGACTCATTCAGGGGGAGAATGAAGATGTGTCTGGTGATGTTGTTTAAGTGTTTGAACTGATGAGTTCACAAGCATAGTCAAAAAGGGGGAGAATGAAGATGTATTGGTCTGTCTGAAGTAGTGTCTGTGTGATTCAAGACGTGATACAAGATGGCTGTTGTTTTATGTGCGTGAGAAGGTTCTAGAAGACTTGAGAAGGCAATATTGAAGGACGGTTTGAGGATAAATTGAAGAGGAAAACTACTATTTCGTTGGTTGATTAAATTGGAGTTTTACAAGGAAAAGGAAAATAGCAAAAAGGAAAAAGTCTATTTCTTATGAGATTTGGAAATCTTCTCCTATTGTGATTAGGAAGTCTTGATGGGTATATAAGGAGGTGTTGGGCACGTCCTAGAGAAGCAAGAGAGCTGAGGCATAAAGGTTAGAATCCTAGAGAGCTTTCTGTTGGTGTGCGGTTTAGTTTCGCGGTTTGGTGCTTGAGTTGTTCAAGCTTCTTTGTTCGTCGGTGTGACGTGTGTGTGAAGGTTGCTCAAGAGAGTTGAAGATCTGAAGTCTAGGCTCAGGGGGAGTTTAGCCCAAGGTTAGGTTATCTTGGTTTGAATCTAGGCTTGGTGTTAGTCTAGTGAAGGGTAGAGAATTATCCTTAAGATTTCATGTTATAGAACGGAGCGGTGAATTAAGAGGGTTGTGCTTAATTTACGCGTTTGCGAATAGGTTGTATTTGCTTTCTTGTTCTAGTGGAATCGAAATCTGGACTAGGTCCCGGGGAGTAGGAAAAACCGAACCTCGTTAACAAAGTTCTTGTGTTCTTTACTTTCTGCACTTTATTATTGCCTCATCCGCATTTACAGAATTGAGCTTTAGGAGAAACATACATTATTATATCACTATATATATATGTATATATGTAAATTTACATGATTATTAATTTATGATATTATTGGGACCATATTTTACATGGGGATTTCAAAAAAATTATTATTTTATTATCTTATCGAATTTTGTTAATTTTTACACTGGCCCGACTTGGGACCTGCAAAATTTATTAATTTATAGTGTTTATTAATTTATAGAGTATTAATTTATAGAGGTTTTACTGTATTTGTGACATATCCGTGACAAATAAAGTCACACCATCTGTTCGTGATTATTTTGTGGCCATTTTTGTCACGAAGTTTATACGAATTCTTCTTGTGGTCTTTTCGTGACAAATAAATTTTTAGTCACGATGCTTCGCGACAAAATTGTGGCTATACTTTTTTTTTTACTAGTGATGACAAACTACTGACTCATTCTGTTTCTTATTTTGTCTTGTAGGTATTACATATACATATAGAGGAACAAGGACAAAAACACATCTGATCTCTCGTTGGTCTTATGATCATCTCTTGATGGTCTTTTTATCATCTCTCGATGATCTTATGATCAACTCTCGTTAATATTATGATCAGCTCTCATTGGTCTTATGATCAATTCTCGTTGGTCTTTTTATCATCTCTCGATAAACCAGGGAAAAAATTTAGAGAAAACTATCAAATGTGCCATGAACAGTATTTATTCTTTCCAAATGTGCCACATTCGTTTCATTCTTTCTAAATGTGTCATATTTATGGCATTTGGTAGACAACTTTAACTTTCAATGGACAACTTTAATATTCGTAGACAATTTTAACTTTTTTGGTGGACAACTTTAACCTTCGTAAAAAATTTTAACCCTTTTAGTGGACAACTTTAACATCTATGGACAATTTTTACCCCTGATAGATAATTTTGGCTTGTTTTTTTCTTTTGGTGGACAACGATCTATGTCATAAATGCTAAATATGACATTTTTGAAAAACCAAAAATAATATAGCACATTTGGAAACTTTTTCAAAAAGTATGGTAAATTTGACAAAAATCCCAAATATTTAACTATGAGACCAAGTGAGGAAATGGGAATCTGCATACATAAATTTAAAGGGATTAGGGTTCGAGGAACAAGAGTGCACTTAGGAGGATGAGCCATGGTCAATGTTATTTTCCCAGCAGCCTCATCCATGTTGACCTTATCTTCTTTGGTCTTCCAATCAAAGCATTAACACATCACTCCAATCGTGGTTCCTACAGAGACATAAGCTAGATTTCCCCCTGGACAGCCTCTTCTGCCGCTCCCGAAAGCAATGTATTTTAGGACTTCGTCTCTTATCTCATCTTTTTTGCTTGAAGAAGTTAGAAACCTCTCTGGCTTAAACTCTAGAGGATCGTCCCAGTATTCAGGATCTCTCATCATAGCATAACCATTAACAAGAAGTGTTGTCTTCTCCGGTACAGAAAACCCTCCGATCATACACCTTTCTTTAAACGACCTTATCAGAAGGGGGACCGGCGGATGTAATCTTATACCTTCTTTGACGATCGCTTGTAAGTAAGGGAGGTTCGGTAGATCAGTTTCTTGAATCAACCTTGTTTTCCCTACAACAGAATCAATTTCTTCTCTTAGCCTCTCAAGAATGTAGGAATTGTTGATGATCTCGGCCATGATCCATTGTATACTGTGCGTCGAGGTGTCAGTGCCTGCAACGAAAAGATCCTGCAGCAGCAGCAGCAAACATTTCTTAGTCAAAACTAACCTATGGTGTTCGCTTAACTTGTCGAAAGAGAGGAACATTTACCACAAACAAGGACTTGATATGGTCTCTACTGATTTTATAGTCTGCGTTTTCTTCTCCATAAACTTCCAACAGCTTATCCATCATGCCAGTATCTTGTTGATCCTCCTGATCCAGTTTCTCTTTGTTGTCCACAAGAATCTTCTCTAACACTTCGTCAAATTGGCTTAAACTCTAGAGGATCGTCCAGCATTCAGGATCTCTCATCATAGCATAACCCTTAACAAGAAGTGTTGTCTTCTCCGGTACATAAAACCCTCCAATCATACACCTTTCTTGTAACGTACTTATACCACTAGGGGGACCGGCGGATGCAATCTTAGCCCTTCTTTGACGATTGCTTGTAAGTAAGGGAGGTTCGGTAGATCAGCTTCTTGAATCAACCTTGCTTTCCCTACGATAGAATCAATTTCTTCTCTCAGTATCTCAAGAATGTAGAAATTGTTGATGATCTCGGCCATGATCCATTGTATAGTGTGCGTCGAGTTGTCGGTGCCTGCTACGAACAGATCCTGCAGTAGCAAACATTTCTTAGTCAAAACAAACCAGTGGTGTTTGCTTGACTTGTCAAAAAAGGAACATTTACCACAAACAAGGACTTGATATGGTCTCTGTAATGACCCTCACCAAGGGGTAAATTTCAAAATAAAAACTCAAGGCCAAAAGACCAAGAAGGGAAGCCATCAAGGAGAGAAGAAAGTTTGAGGAAGAAAAGTCTGAGAAAATTTGGACGGATCGAGGAAAGGCCGAGTTGTCCGAAGATGCCCGAAGGATCAAGAATTGTCCGATTGCTACCAAAAATTGCCGAGAGTGCCGAGACGGATCAAGTATTACCGAGAGCTGACCGATGATCGATCGAGAGTCGCCGACCAACCCGATAAGAAATTTGGGGAACAAGAAATTCTTGTTTTATCAAGAAATAATTAAGAAAGAGCTTCCAAGAAATGGAGATTATTTAAATCAAAGTGGAGCTTAGTGGAATTAAAGAAATCAAAGTGGACCTTATTGGGGAACTAAAGAAATCAAGAGGAGTTAGTGGAATCAAAGTGGAGCTTAGTGAAAATTAAAGAAATCAAAGGGAGCTAGTGGAATCAAGGTGGCTAAGTCGATTTCCTCACAATTGTTTAGGCATGCACTAATAACAACTAAGGAAGAGTGAGTGAGCCACATGCATTGGCTATCTCCACCGCCTAAGCCCTCTATAAATAAAGCCTCACTTCTCTCATTTTCGCACAAGACATAATGGGGTAAGGAGAGAAAATTGAGAAAGAAGTTGAGCGAGAGAGAAAAGAAAGAAGAGTGGGTGATTTCGAAAGAGAGAGGAAGAGAAGAAGAGAAGAAGCAAGACAAGACTATCGACCGCTACAAGTTGAGTCGATAAGGAAATCGATTTCAACCAAAGAGGTGATCCGAGTGTGCCGCGAAAGAAGCTTCATCAAGGGAGACCGATCATCGCCGGTTTTCTATGAGTTTAGGCACATATTTCGCCGGACCTGATGGGGAATAAAGACATCCATCTAGTGCACGGTTTGCATGATCATTTAGTTGCATTTTACTTGAATTTCTTTTGTGATTTTCTTGTTTAAATGCATGCGTAGTGAGGTTACACCGGTTGCTAGTTCAAAATGTTCTAGTAACAAGGGTGGTAACTAGTTAAGATACTTGTAAAGTTATGAGCTTAAAAACCATATAACCTCAAGTATCAACTTTGGTGAAGTCTTAATGCGCTTTTAGTCCGCGAGAAATTCCGGCTAAGCGTAGTAAGACTTGGTATTGCTATCCTTCCCATCCATACCACATGCAGCTGCGACATGCAACCCATGTTCGTGTGTTTGTAGTGTTGGTTACAAAGAGCTTGGAGGTTACTGGGCTTGCTACCCTGGCCAAAGCTGTCTACACAACGGTGTGGCTTTAAGTGAAGTCCGATTGCATGCCTTTGTGGTTGCAATACGGTTGTTTATGAGGGGTTAGGGAAAGGATGCATATTGGGTCCATAAATTAAAACTTGTTAAAAAATCTTGTTTTATTTCAATTTTATGTTGTTGCATGTTCTTGCATGATATTGTGATTGCTTGCTTGATTAATTTGTTTTGCTCGTTAACTTCTGCATGCTATCTCTGATTGTTTGTTTGCTTGCTTGTGGATTGTTTGCTTGCATGTTGTATAATGTTGGGGTTTGGGGATGGGGAATTATTTTCTTTGCAGGAACCCTGAGCTCACTAAATAATCCTAGATTACTTATGATAAATATTTGTGTTGCAGGTAACCCTAGAGGGAACTAGAGGGCGTGGTGAATGATAGGAACCCGAAGTAGTTTTTGTTTTGTGTCTATTGTAAAATACAAAGTATGTTTTATTTCGAATCAAACTTTGGCACTAGGCCTTATCCAAAAACTCTACAACCTTTTGTTTAATCGTTTGTAATAAACTCTTTTAATTATCAAAGTATTTGGGTTTCGTTTAATTCGGGCGAGTGATGCTGATATAGACTTTGTTCTAGTCGGCTCAACGCGCAGCGTGTCTGTAAGGTTTCAAAGCCTGAAGGACGTGCCGTTTGGTCGGGAACCTCACCGACGGACTGGCCAAAGGGTAATGATCCGTTCTTGCACCTGGCCGGATTGTTGGTGGACGTTCCCATAGTAGCATCCCGGTCCGGTCTGATGGCCTTTGTGGTCATAGAACTGTTCGAGGCGTTACAACGGTGGTATCAGAGCATGGTTATGATGTTATATATTACTCGTGTTTTCAGTGTTTTATCGATTCAAAATGGTCGCAATAGACACTTAGGATAATTCGGTTCGTTCAGTAATTAGGATTAGATGGGATTAAGTAAACCCTTTGTTGATCATGGATGCAGATGCCTCGTCAAGGATCCGAAAGGTCTAGATCGACGCACTTTTCCTCGGACACGGAGAGGGGTTCAAGTCAACAGTTTGGTTCGGAGGAATGGGGCCCGCACTTTGGAGATGCACAAGGGGAAGAATCGTTTCCAGGCATATTCACACCGAATACGTATATGCCTGAATGGGATGTACCTGTCGCAACGCCGAGATACACCTGAGCATATGTATCCGCCAGAATTCCCACCGATGGGTCAGTTCGCTACCAACCAAAACCAAGAGATGCCAAGAGGAGACCAAGTTCGTGGAGGAGGCCCGAATGAGCCAAACGTACCAGAGACCCAACAGACGCTTAAGATGATTCAAGATCTTTTGAACCACATAATTCAGCAGTAGCAGCAGAACCAAGGAAATCAGTCAGCAGAAACTTCATCAGACCACTTCCTAAAATTGGTAATGATGATGAGAAACCTAGGAGTTCCCAAGTTCAAAGGAGATCATAACACGGTGTTAGCAAACACATGGATCAAAGAGTTGGAGACTAATTTCGAAATGTCAAGATGTCCGGAGGAGTTTAAGAGACCAATCGCGGTCAAATTCTTAGAAGAAGACGCTCGTGCATGGTGGGATAGCGTAGTTCCTCGCTCTCGATTTCAGACTATATCATGGGATATATTTTGGAGAGAGTTTGAGCAAAAGTATTTTCCCCCAGAGTCACGTGATCGACTGGAGAATCAGTTCTTACAACTAGAACAAGGAGAAATGAGTGTTCAAGCCTATGGGAGAGTTTTTACCAGACTTTGAAGGTAGTTGTACCAAGGAAACGACAATGAGTTAGCTATGGCCCAGAGATTCTTTAACGGACTCAGGCGAGACATAAAAGGAAGGTTGCACGCTGTGACATACCGAAGTGTTGCAGAAGTAGAGGAGAGAGCGGTGAGTGTTGAGGAAGCTATCGAGATGGAAAAGGAGATTACGGCCCAAGAAAAAGAAGGAACCAGTGCGGCAGAATAAGATTGTGAACTTCCAGAAGGTGAATCAAGTAGCAGGACGAAATTGGGGCGCAGGCCGTGGTAAGTCAATATGATTGTTAACCAAGGAGGACGTACTGTGAGCAACATGGATCCCAGGGGATGTTGTGTGTGTGGTCAACTTGGGCATTTTGCTCGAGCTTGTCCAACCGTTGAGGAAATAAAGAATACCAGTTTGTCATCCGTCACATGTTTCTACTGTGGCGAGATGGGACACTATGCGACCTCATGTCCATCGAAGCCGACCAAACCGAACGCCCAAACTGTGAACCGTGCCAAGCCAGCGCAGCAAGTGAAGGAACCCCCAGCGAAGAAGCAAGCAACCCCAGCAAATATTTTTGCTTTAGGACTAGAGCCACCCAAAACCCCAAAGCCTGCGAAAGGCCCTACAACAGGTTTGATTGGGTTCTAACTCTCTTGTGATTGTTTGTATGTTTGTGTGTTTGTGTGATTAGTTTTTGCATTGCATTTTTTTTATTTGCCTTGCATTTAGGAACATTACTTGTTGGTGGTAACCCCACATATGTATTGTTCGATTCGGGAGTGTCCAATAGTTTTGTGACTCCCGAAGTGGCTGACAAGTTCGGAGACTTGTGTGAGGAAGAAGAAGTGAACATCAACGTCTACACTACTAGAAATCAACCGCCTCTGAAGACAAGAAGATGGTTCAAGGAAGTGTCGATAGTCTTGCAGAATTCAAACCTCCCGGTAAATCCTCTAGTGATGCCGTTGGAGAGGTTCGACATTATTTTATGAATGGATTGGTTATCGGAACACCAAGCCCATATAGACTGCAGCAGGAGCAGAGTTATCTTTGAAAATGGAGGGAGGTCACCTCTAGTTTTCAATGAAATTAGCCCGAGTAAGACGGCATACTTCGCATCGGCAGCAAGGATTGGAAGATCAATCGATGAAGATGATGTTTATTTAGTCACTCTTACCACCATGGGAGGATATGACAAGGAAGGCATGGAAGTTGAGGACATCGCCGTAGTCAAGAACTACGAAGACGTATTCAAGCCGTTGGAAGGATTGCCTCCACCAAGAAGCCATCCTTTCACCATAAATCTTGAGCCCGGAGCTACCCCAATTGCTAAGGCACCGTATCGCATGGCACCAGCCGAGTTGGCTGAACTCAAGACTCAGTTAGAAGACTTGTTGGAGAAGGGTTTTATACGACCAAATTCATCGCCATGGGGAGCCCCAGTGCTATTTGTCAAGAAGAAGGACGGAAGCATGCGTTTGTGTATTGATTACCGAGGAATCAATAACATAACTATCAAGGAAAAGTATCCGTTGCCACAGATTGATGAGCTGCTAGATCAACTTCGAGGAGCAAGTTGGTTTTCAAAGATTGATTTAGCCTCCGGCTACCATCAAATCTCAATTGCATAACAAGATGTGATGAAGACTGCCTTTCAAACAAGATATGGCCAGTATGAGTTCATAGTAATGCCGTTTGGACTTCCCAATGCACCGGTGGCATTCATGCGTTTAATGAATGAGGTTTTTCATGACTATTTGGACCGATTCGTGATAATATTCATCGATGACATCCCTATATATTCACGGAGTGCAGAGGAGCACACAGAGCATTTGAAGAAGGTGTTAGAGAGACTAAGGGAGATGAAGTTGTTTGCCAAGTTCAGCAAGTGCAAGTTCTGGCAAAGGGAAATTGGATTCTTAGGGCACCGAGTTTCAGAGCAAGGCGTGTCCGCCGACCCAGAAAAGATTGCCGCAATTCAGGATTGGCCAAAGCCAACCTTAGTGACAGAAGTCAGAAGTTTCTTAGGCCTTGCAGGCTACTACCGAAAAATCGTAAAGGGGTTTTCAACCATTGCAAAACCTTTGACACGACTCACCGGTAAAAGAGTACCTTTTATATGGAGCGAAGAAGTGGAAGAAGCATTTAGGAAGTTAAAGGGAGCATTGACAACATCACCAGTGTTAGCCCTACCCGAGCCAAATCAACCATATTCTATGTTCACAGATGCATCAAGAGTTGGAGTTGGATGTGTTTTGATGCAAGGAGATAGAGTGATTGCCTATGCCTCTAGACAATTAAGGAAGCATGAGGAGAACGACCCCACACATGACCTAGAAATGGCAGCCGTGGTGTTTGCGCTAAGGATGTGGAGATCGTATTTGTATGGAGAAGCTGTCCTAGTATTTACGGATTATCAAAGTCTTAAATACTTGTTCACGCAACCAGATCTTAATTTGCGCCAGAGAAGATGGATGGAATTCATTGCCGATTACGACTTGAAGATTCAGTATCATCCTGGCAAAGCGAATGTAGTGGCAGACGCACTAAGCCGAAGGAAAGCACAAGTTGATTCCGAGAGAGACGTGGAATTTCTAGCCGACGAATTGAAGAAGGTAAGGCTTCTAGCCTTAGAAGGAGAATCTAGTGAGCCGTTGGGTTTACAAGCTGTAACTCAAGCGAGCCTACTACATCGAATCCGCGAAGAGCAATCTAAGGACGAGAACCTGAAGAAGATTATCGAGGAATTGAAGAGTTCGGAAGGACCGAATGCTAGTGGTTACCATCTAGCAAATGATGACACTTTACTTCTCAACGGGAGAATCACTGTACCAGACCGGAGTGGACTACGAGAGGAGATACTGAGAGCAGCCCACAGTTGAGCGTTAAGTATACACCTCGGAAGCACCAAGATGTACAAGGACGTGCGTAGATATTATCATTGGCCTGGAGTGAAGAGAGCAGTGGCTAAACGGGTAAGCCAATGTGACTCATGTCAAAGAATTAAGGTAGAACATCAAGTGCCAGCAGGTTTGCTTCACAACTTGCCCATACCGACATGGAAATGGGACTCTATCTCGATGGATTTTATTACCGGTCTACCAATCAGGAAGGGACGAATCAATGATGTAGTATGGGTAGTGGTTGATCGTTTAACCAAGGTAGCTCATTTGGTTCCAGTAAGGAGTACAGACCAAGCACCTATTTTAGCCGAGAAGTACATAGACGAAATTTTGAAACTGCATGGAGTACCCGCAAACATTGTTTCCGATCGTGATCCAAAATTTGCATCGATATTTTGGCAATTTTTGCATAAGGCGTTGGGAACGGATGTTCACATGAGCACCTCATTCCACCCAAAAACCGATGGACAGGCGGAAAGGACTATCCAAACCATAGAGGACATGATCCGACTGTGTGCTTTGGAATGGTCATCAGATTGGGAGAAGAATCTACCATTGGTAGAATTTACGTATAACAACAGTTATCACTCAAGCATCGGCATGTCACCATTTGAAGCGATGTACGGAAGGCCGTGTCAGATTCCTTTGTGTTGGACAGAAGTTGGAGAAAGGACGAGCTTCAATCACAAACTGATTGATGAGACCACTGAGAAGATCAAGTTCATTCGTGAGAGCATGAAGAAAGCGCATGATCGTCAGAAGAAGTACGCAGACCATAAAAGGCGAGAAGTGGAATTTGAAGTTGAGATATGGTGTACTTGAAGGTCGCACCACAAAAAGGAAAGGATCGTTTTGGTAAAGTGGGAAAGCTTGCGGTAAGGTTTATCGGACCATACTGGATCGAGAAAAGAATTGGAGAAGTAGCCTACCGGCTATCTATGCCCGAGGTTATGCGATTGCATAAAATCTTCCATGTTTTACAACTACGAAAGCATGTACCAGATCCTAACATGATTGTGCCCGAGGCTATCGAGGAGTTAGAGCCAAATCTCACATACCCCGAAGGACCGTTTGGAACAGGACAAAGAAGAACTCGGAAGTTGAAGAACAGGAATATTCCTCAAATCTAAGTATTTTGGGGAAAGCAAAACTGAAAAGTCATTACATGGGAAGATGAGGATAGGATTCGAGCCAAGTATCCTCAATTGTTTACCGAAGAAGATGAAGCAGGACCATCATAACCCTATGGAATTCGGGAAGAATTCTATTAAGGGGGGAGAATGTAATGACCCTCACCAAGGGGTAAATTTCAAAATAAAAACTCAAGGCCAAAATACCAAGAAGGGAAGCCATCAAGGAGAGAAGAAAGTTTGAGGAAGAAAAGTCCAAAAAAATTTGGACGGATCGAGGAATGGCCGAGTTGTCCGAAGATGCCCAAAGGATCGAGAATTGTCCGATAGCTACCAAGAATTGCCGAGAGTGCCAAGACGGATCGAGTCTTGCCGAGAGCTGACCGATGATCGATCGAGAGTCGCCGACCAACCCGATAAGAAATTTGGGGAACAAGAAATTCTTGTTTTATCAAGAAATAATTAAGAAAGAGCTTCCAAGAAATGGAGATTATTTAAATCAAAGTGGAGCTTAGTGTAATTAAAGAAATCAATGTGGAACTTAGTGGGGAATTAAAGAAATCAAGAGGAGTTAGTGGAATCAAAGTGGGGCTTAGTGGAAATTAAAGAAATCAAAGGGAGCTAGTGGAATCAAGGTGGCCAAGTCGATTTCCTCACAAGTGTTAAGGCATGCACTAATAACAACTAAGGAAGTGTGAGTGAGCCACATGCATTGGCTATCTCCACCGCCCAAGCCCTCTATAAATAAAGCCTCACTTCTCTCATTTTTGCACAAGACACAAAGGGGTAAGGAGAGAAAATTGAGAAAGAAGTTGAGCGAGAGAGAAAAGAAAGAAGAGTGGGTGAGTTCGAAAGAGAGAGGAAGAAAGAAGAGAAGAAGCAAGACAAGACTATCGACTGCTACAAGTTGAGTCAATAAGGAAATCGATTTCAACTAAAGAGGTAATCCGAGTGTGCCGCAAACGAAACTTCATCAAGAGAGACCGATCATCGCCGGTTTTCTATGAGTTCAGACACATATTTCGCCGGACTAGATGGGGAATATAGACATCCATCTAGTGCACGGTTTGCATGATCATTTAGTTGCATTTTACTTGAATTTCTTTTGTGATTTTCTTGTTTAAATACATGCGTAGTGAGGTTACACTGGTTGCTAGTTCAAAATGTTCTAGTAACAAGGGTGGTAACTAGTTAAGATACTTGTAAAGTTATGAGCTTAAAAACCATATAACCTCAAGTATCAACTTTGGTGAAGTCTTAATGCGTTTTTTAGCCTGCGAGAAATTTCGGCTAAGCGTAGTAAGACTTGGTATTGCTATCCTTCCCATCCGTACCACATGCAGCCGCGACATGCAACCCATGTTCGTGTGTTTGTAGGGTTGGTTACGAAGAGCTCAGAGGTTACAGGGCTCGCTACCCTGGCCGAAGCTGTACACGACGGTGTGGCTTTGAGTGAAGCCCAATTGCATGCCTTTGTGGTTGCAATACGGTTGTTTATGAGGGGTTAGGGAAAGGATGCATACCGGGCCCATACATTAAAACTTGTTAAAAACTCTTGTTTTATTTCAAGTTTATGTTGTTGCATGTTCTTGCATGTTCTTGCATGATCTTGTGATTGCTTGCTTGATTAATTTGCTTTGCTCATTAATTTCCGCTTGCTATCTTTGATTGTTTGTTTGCTTTCTTGTCGATTGTTTGCTTGCATGTTGTATAATTTTGGAGTTTGGGATTGGGGAATTATTTTCTTTGCAAGAACCCTGAGCTCAGTAAGTAATCCTAGATTACTTATGATATATATTTGTGTTGAAGGTAACCCAGAGGGAACTAGAGGGCATGGTGAACGATAGGAACCCGGAGTAGTTTTTGTTTTGTGTCTACTGTAAAATACAAAGTATGTTTTATTTCGAATCAAACTTTGGCACTAGGCCTTATCCAAAAAATCTACAACTTTTTGTTTAATCGTTTGTAATAAACTCATTTAATTATCAAAGTATTCGGGTTTCATTTACCTCGGGCGAGTGGTGTTGATATAGACTTTGTCTGAGTCGGCTCAACGCGCGGCGTGTCTGTAGGGTTGCAAAGCCTTAAGGACGTGCCGTGTGGTTGGGAACCTCACCGACGGCCCGGCCAAAGGGTCCTGATCCGTTCTTGCACCCGGACGGATCATTGGTGGACGTTCCCATAGTAGCGTCCCGGTGCGGTCCGATGGCCTTCGTGGTCACAGAACGGTTCGGGGGCGTTACAGTCTCTACTGATTTTATAGTCTGAGTTTTCATCTCCATAAGCTTCCAACAGCTTATCCATCATGCCAGTATCTTGTTGATGCTCCTGGTCCACTTTATCTTTACTTTCCACAAGAATCTTCTCTAACACTTCGTCAAACTTGCTTGAAACATCCAATAACTCCTTTTTGAACAGTGAGATCCCAAATTTCTGAAGTGGTTTGCGCAGGATGGCTGCCAAGAAGAACTTCTTCGCTAAGCCATCTGACTTGGCCACCAAGCCTCTGACTCTCTCTGCTTCGCCGTCCTCCTCTGAACAACTCCTCCCCATAATCATCTTGCAGATGGTGTTGTTAACTAACTTCATCGCTTCCTCAGCAATCTCAACGCTCTCTTTCTTCATCGCTTTATCTAACTGGTTTAAGTAAACCACTCTAACTCCTTTGCACGGACGCTTTGTGACCACTCGAGTGCTTGAGTCCCAAGGAGCTTGGTGACGATGAGCTTCGTTCTAGTATTCTCCATAAGGTGCGGTGAAAAGCCGAAAGATCCAAAGAAGAGAGACCCTTCATACGTAAGGAGGTTGCGATAGGAAATGTTAATGTCTTGTGCGGTAAAGACCTCATAGGCTATTGAGGAAGAGGAGACGAGTACTATGGGAACATTGAAGGCACGGAGATAAAGAAGCGGTCTATACTTGGAGTAGAGTTTCTGTAAAGATTTGTGGATTAGAAGAGAGAGGAAAAGATGAAGATGGCCAATGATCGGTAGAGCTAGAGGGCTCGGAGGAAATTTGTAGTCATTATTTGGTTTCTTGAAGAAGACAGAGTAATGAAAGGGGGCTAATGTTTGTACCGGGGATTGCACAACACTAAGGGCATGACTGGTTCAACCGCAGCGTTTGCGGTTGCGGGAGATTGCCGAAGCAGGTGGTTGCGGTTTCAAGCGTTATTAAGCATTTTGAATGACTGGTTTACTGTTTTAAAATGGGTGCGTTTGCGGGAGTTTACGACTGGTTGACCAGCAGGTGAAATAACGGTTAAAACATAATAAATGTAATATATAATTATATAAATGTTTATAAATACCAAATAATTTATTAAAATTGATTTATAATTAAAATTCATTAAAAATACTAAATAATTATATAAAAAATAAATAAATTTCATATTGAAATACTTATTATTTTATGCATTTGCCTTTTACCAAAACTTTAATCAAGTAATTTGATAAATGATAAAACATATGTTTTAGAATGTAAATCTTCTTTCTTAAATCTCACACACTCAATAAGTTCCGTGGGGCAGTATTTGCATCGGTAGTAATGATCAAACGAGAGTTGAGAAGAGTCACTCGTGATTTATTTTTATATTTTTCACAAACAATCTTATTTTCTTAAATTTTTGATGAAATGTTATATTTTTTTATATTTTTTTGTATTTACGTGCGATGTGCCATTAAATTTACGTCAAGTTTTCAGGGTTACTGTTAATTGAAATCTTATTTTCTTCCAACTGTTTATTTTTTAATATTCTCAATCGTATTTGTACTTCATTTTCTCTCATCCTTAATGAATAAAATAGCTAGGTAAAAGATATATAAAACATTTATTTCATTATCATTGATTTGTTTATGTTTTTTTTAAAAAAAAATTCAAAACGCAATCGCCCGCAAACGTAAACGGTTGCAGGAAGCAGCTTTTGGAATTCAGTGGTTTGAAGCGGTTGGGAGCGATTTGGAGCGATTGGAAGCGGTTTGTGTGATTAGTATCAATCGCTAGCAATCGCTATAACCCGCAAACACAGCGTTTGCGGAAGCTGGCGGAAAAACCAATCAACACCTAAGTAAATAAAGATTTTTTGGGGAAAGAGTGAAGCTGGTTCTTTTATTAACGATAAAAACGTGAGGTCGTCACTAATACGAGTCAAGATTGAGCTTGTCAATTCACAGGAGAACTAACAAGCGAATAATGACGAGCTCAGAAGCTGAAAAGAATTACACAAAAGACGATAATAGTTTTAGACGCAAAATATTGTTCTATGGGTATTTCCCGAGGGTTAGAATCATCTTTCCAATAGATGTCTCGAGCTATTTATAAGCGAATCTAGAGTTAGGGCACTCTAGGGTTTTCTGCGTGAAATCCCGAGATTGTCCTCTGAGATTGGCCCATTTCCTGCTATCTCTGGTGAGTCTTTGTTGGGCCGAGTTGGCATATGGGGCAAAGCCCATATCCAACAATAGTCCCCCCCTTACTCCGGCGAGCGAGGTATTTCTGTGATCGGCAGTTGTACTTTGATTCTTAACATATGCCTGCTCGGCGTTAGGCGTTCCAGACTACAAGAAGATCTTACTTTGTGCGGTGATGGTTAAAGCGATAGTTTCTGTTGAGCTCGGAGCTCGTTCTGATGTTGTATGCGTTGAGTGTGTTGTTCTGGAGCGTGGAGCTTGTATGAATGTTGTGTCTTGAGCACGTCTTTGCGGAGCGTGGCGCCTGGCGCGTGGAACGTTGAGCATGGATCTCATATAAATGTTATGCGCCTTGAACACGTTATTATAGAGTGTAATGCTTGATAATGGATCTGCAATGGTTGAGGACGGAGTTGCCACACATAGTTGGTAACTAAGGGTCAGAGAAATTGAGCCAGACCGACAGGCGGAGATTGAGGTCAGCGAGATTGAGGTCGACGACATTGAGGTCGGTGAGATTGAGATCGAGGTTGGCGAAATTGAGATTGAGGTCGCCACCGAGAGAAATTTAGGTCGCTACCGATAGTGAGATTGAGGTCGGCAAGATTGAGGTCACCACCGAGATTGAGGTCGGCGAGCGAGAGTGAGTAAGATTGAGGTCGCCACCGAGAGTGAGATTGAGGTCGGCGAGCGAGAGTGACTGAGATTGAGGTCGCCACCGAGAGTGAAATTGAGGTCGGCGAGTGAGTTTGAGGTCGCCACCGAGAGTGAGTTTGAGGTCGCCACCGAGAGTGAGATTGAAGTCGGCGAGATTGAGATTGAGGTCGGCGAGTAAGTTTGAGGTCGCCACCAAGAGTGATATTTAGGTCGGCAAGCGAGAGTGAGAGTGAGTGAGAGAGTTTTAGGTTGGCGGATGAGATCGGCGGATGAGATCGGCATGAGATCGGCGGATGAGATCGGCATGAGATCGGCAGATAAGGTAGGCGAATTGAGTTTGGATCTCACGCGATCAAGAATGATTCCGAGGTCTGTTCTACGTGTGAGGAAGGATGAGATCGGCGGATGAGATCGGCGGATAAGGTTACCGAATTGAGTTTGGATCTCACGCGATCGAGAATGATTCCGAGGTCGGTTCTACATGTGAGGAAATAGATCAGCGTGTGATCTCGAGGTCGGTCTTGCGAGCAAGGAAGGAGATCGGTAAGAAAATTTTAATCTTGCGAGTGAGAGGAGAGATCAGCAAACGAAGATCGACAATTGTGCGCTACATGGAAATTGTCAGATCGACGAGATGAGATTGGTGTTCGAAAATGAGAGTAGAGATCTCTCGCTTGCCGACGAGATGAGATTGAGGATGGCACTTGTGAGAGCGCGGGAGAAGGTTGTGAGGTCGGCATCAAAAATGAGAGTAGAGATCGGCCGTGAGAAGGAGAGTAGAGGTCGTCATCGAGAAGGAAAGTGGATATAGGTACCAAGCTTGAGAACGGAGGTAGGCGCCAAGCTTGAGGTCGGCACCAATCTTTAGGTAGGTGCCAAGCTAGAGGTCGGCACCAAGCTTGAGAGAGGCGCCAAGCTGGAGGTCGGCACCAAACTTGAGCGCGACACCAAACTTGAGGTAGGAGCCAAGCTGTAGATAGGCACCAAGCTTGAGATAGGTGCTAAGCTGGAGGTAGGCGCCAAACTGGAGGTCGGGACCAAACTCGAGTTAGGCGCCAAGCTATAGGTAGGCGCCAAGCTTGAGGTGTGCGTTAAGCTATAGGGGCAGATAGCGCGAGCGCGTCGAGCATGAGAGTGTGAGCGTCGGGCGTGGGAGCGTGAAGGCGTGAGAGCATCAAGCTTCGAGCATGATGGCAGCATGCTCTAGAGCGTCGATTGTGAGGGCCGCAAGAGCGAGAGCGTCAAGCATAAGGGCGGCAAGTGCAAGAGCATCGAGCATGAGGACCGCGAGAGTGTCGAGCGTGAGGGCGGCGAGCGCAAAAGTGTAGTGCGTGAGGGCGACAAGCGTGAGTTAGGCGAGCGCGAGAACATCTGTGAGGGCGGCTAACTAGAGTGCGGCAAGTGTGAGGTTGGCGAGCGGAAGAGCATAGTGTTATGGCGGCGAACACGAGAGTGCAAATCGCAAGCGTGAGGTTGGCGAGCGAGAGATCATCGAGTGTGATGGCGTCGAGGCAGTCGAGTGCAAGGACATCGAGCGCAAACGGGAGTGTCGTCAAGCGTGAGAGCATCGTCGAGCGTGAAGGGAATCATCATCAGGTGTGAGAGCGTCGTAGAGCAAGAGCGCCATATAGCGCGATCGTTGTGCGTAAGGGTATTGTCGAGCGCAAGAGCGTCGAGCGTGAGAGCGTCGAGCGTTATGGCATTGAGCGTGAAAGTGACGAGCTTGATTGCTTTGAGCGCAAAAGCGTCGTGAAAGTGCGTCATCAAGCGCGAGAGCGCCGTCGTGTGCGAGAGCATTAAGCGTAAGGGCGTCGTCGAGCGTGAGAGCGTTGAGCGTAAAGGTGTTGAGCGCAAAATTGTCGAGTGTTAGGTCCTCGAGTGTGAGGAATACGAGCGTATAGTGGTAGGCGAGACCTATTCGCCCTACCTTTAGGTGCGGCTTTCGTGTCCGGCTTACTCGAACATGCAAGCTGGTGCATGGCTTATTAGTTCAGGCGCTTTCAAGATGCTGCGAAACATGCTTGGCTTTTTGCTTGGTTGCGAGATGTATTTTACGGGGTGAGACATCTCTCGGCTTATCTTGTTACGTGTTTTGAATACCAAGTTTTTGGGTGGTAGTTGAGATGAGCTCGTCGTACCTTTTAGGTGCGGCCCTGGTGTCTGGCTTACCATGTGGGTGCCTCGAGGTCAGCAAGAGTGTGCAAGTATGAACTTTGCTTATTCAAACTTGACCGTCTGTTAGCTGAATGCGAGACTGGGCTCGGCTTCTTTGCGCCAATTATTTCACCGCTGTATCCATGTGGAACGCGTTTTAAATCGTACACCTGGCCAAGGTGACGATGTAGAAGCTGGACACTCGTTAAGAAGGACTCGTTCGAGAAAGCTTATTTGACTAAGTGTAATCTTGCGAGTGTAACTTTTTTGTTGTTGTAAATGTCTTATTTTGAAGAACAGATGAGCTCGGTATGTCGAGCGTTCTTTTTTTTTAATTTTTTTTTTAGCTAATGATATTATGATGTTTAACTTACCGTTGATCTTCTAAACATGCAAGACGAGTAGGTGTTTAGTTGCGAGTCGGTTGTCGATGTCGAGCTGCAAGCTGATCGAATTGTGAGGCCATCGTTTGTGTTTGGTTTGTGGACAGACCGTTGCGTGGATTCGACATTTATTTGTGAAGGTTTGGGGAGCTCTTGCGTGAATGCGACTCCTAGATGGGTGGTTTGTCGTTGGTTGGATGATCAGCTTGCAGGTAGCAGAGACGAGCTCCAAAGGCTAACGTCAGTGACGAGCTTGGTAGTAGAGACGAGCTTGGTAGGTCGACAACATAGATAAGTTTGAAAGGTCAATTGTTTGCCAGGTCGCCAAGTATGAATGTTGGGAAATATTAGAGGTTAGCGTAGTGGTTTGGGCGAAGTCGCCATTGAGAAAGAACAAGAGATGATGGGTTTGCGCGTAACTGGTAGTATCGCCGCTATTGAAAGAGACTTGTTAAGAGGTCGGCAGGCTGGTGTTAGACGAGCTGGAGGGCGGCATGACCGAGACTTCGCAGATCTGGGTTTAGATGAGCTGGAGGGAGGCGCGACCGAGGGTGATGTGATCGCAGGACGCGACCTCGGCCAAGAAGACCAAGACACGCCAGACGCGACCGAGACGCCTGACCAAGACGCATCGGACGCGACCAGGACAACCCCTTCAGACGCGGCCAAGGCTCCAACGATCCTCCCCGGAGCCACCACACGTTCCAAGAGTTCAGCAAAGGCGACCAAACAGCGGCTCAACCTATTTGTCCGAACCTACATCCAACACCGGCCACGCCACGAAGACTCCGAAGGCTCAGTCCGCTTAGTCTTCACTCTTACCCAAGAGTGAAGGCGGTCAAATCGTTAAGCAAGGAAGGGTACTCTTTTTCCTCACTCCGGGTTTGTCCCAATGGGTTTACCGGAGAAGGTTTTAACGAGGCATGGAGCTAAACGCAAAACGCCTAAAGGCTAAGTTGCTTCACGCGCAAGGCCAAGGCGGTTATCTCTCTTCCCTCTTAGTTTTGGTTTAAATTTGAAACTTTGAGAATATTCTCCTTTGATCCTTTAGCTTTTGAACGTTGAGAGCTTAGAGTTGAAAGTCAATAGAGGTGACGTGTTCCATTTCAAGGGAAACACGTCTAAGGACAATTGTGCGGACCATTAAGAGTCCGCGTGTCCCTAAGCCCTCACTTTACCTAATGTATTTAAACTCTCTCCTAGCTTTGTTCCTCGGTGGACTTGTATGAAAATAATACTTTTCCTCAAGAGAGATTCTTGAAACTTGTCTCACTCTTCTCTTTCTTCAATCCGGGATTGAACCTTGAGAAAACCCTAACAAGCCTCGAACCGGGTTCGATCTTGTTAGAGACCATATCAAGAGGAGAGCCAAACCTCTTGTATCGTCACTCGATCCATCCGTATTTCCCCTCACTTCGTTTCCATCTATCGTCTTCTTAACCTCGAGTCCTCTTTCATCAGTTTCCGAGTTTCCTCACGAACCACCTCAAATCATTTCCATCATCGTTTCCCTCTTAGACGACCATCTGCTCGTTCCACATCCGTACCATCCGATTGAATCGTTCGTGGTTTCTCGACGTATCTCCCCAACGGTTCGTTTGAATTCCTTTGAACTCCGTTTCCCTCGTTTGATTCTCTCCTAGGTCTGAAGCCCAGAACCTTGGTCGAGGAAATTTTCATCCATCGAGAGTTGGTCGAGAGCTCAATCCGCGACCGTACCGCGACCGTTTTGTCACCGTGCCCTCGGGTCACATCAGCTTGGTATCAGAGCTTCAAAGGTCCTACAAGGTTGTTTCTTTCCAAAACTCTCTGTTTGTTTAAAGTTTCAATCTTTGAGTTTTTAAGCTTGCATCTTTTAGCTTTATAGGACTCGTTTGTTCTTTGGGTTTAAGCTGGTGCATGCTTAGGATTGTCTTTCGTTTGCCTAGGTTGTTAGATTTCGTATTTGTTCTTCGTGTTCATACCTCTGTTCCTTTGTGTTCTTGCGAGTTCACTTTTAGATCCAAAAAGCTAGTTTTGCGTTTTATTTTTGTGTTTCCGGTCTTAGGCATAAAGCAATATTTGTCGCGTAGCACTTTTGCTTTTGCTTTATTTGTTTTAGTCATAGGTTTGAATGTATCATAGCTGTCCTCAATCATTGTTGTTGAAACGAATCTTTGTGTGGTCCTCTTGAACGTGTGAAACTCACGTGTGGTATTCTTTGCGAGGTTTAAATTCAAACTTATACCGCGAAGCCGCACCACGTCACCAACGACCAGTCCGTACGATGGCCGAAGAAGTTCCACCAGCGCCACCAGAGATTGGTGTCGCCCTCGCCGCATTACGAACCGGCCTAGAACAACTTGTCGATCGCCTCACAAGGATTGAGCTTATGAATCCTCCTCGCAAAGATCCGTTACCCGCGAGGCGACCACGACGCAAACCGGTGAGTGATCAGTCCGATGAAGACTTTGAACCGAGACCTAGACGACGACACCGCTATGATGATCAAGACGACGAAGCCCCGAGGCGCTATGAACCGAACCACAAGATGATTCCACCAACGTTCGCGGGCAAGTCAGACCCCGAGGCCTATCTTGAATGTGAGAGTCGCATGGACCACTTGTACTCGTGTCATGCCTATCTTGAGCTGAGAAAGGTCCAATATGCGGTGGCACAATTCACCGATCACGCCCTTACCTGGTGGGATCGACTTGAAGCTGAACAACGACGCAACCGCGACCGACCTATCACTGTTTGGGAAGTCTTGAAAGCAGAGATGCGAAGGCGCTGCGTACCTCCATACTACCACCGCGAGCTCCAGAAGAAGTTTCGGCGACTAACGCAAGGCGCACGGAACGTGGAGGAGTATTACGAAGAATTTGAACACTTGCACAACCGGTTGCAAGTCGATGACTCCGAAGAGTCACTCATGGCTCAGTTCTTGGACGGATTGCAAGAGCGCATTGCACGCAAGGTCGAGCGCCAGCCCTATCAAACCTTTGAGGAGTTATTGCATCTCTCGGTGCAAATTGAAACTCAAATCAAGAACAAGAGCGCCTCTGCATCTCGTGGCCGAACTCAAGGAGCTACCAATTGGACTCCTAACGCGTCGCCATCAAACCGATTGCCAGAAAAGCCAAAGGCGACCAGCGCGGACTCGAGATTCAAACCTAGGGAGCCGGCCACTAATGAGCGCCAAGATCTGCGACGCAACACTACCGACGTCCGGAGCCGCGACATTATATGTTTCAAGTGTCAAGGGAGATGCCATTACGCTCGTGATTGTCCGAACGCACGGACAATGATACTGACCGAGGCTGGCGAGATCAAGTCCGACGATGAGGCCACCGAGGAGATTGTGCGAGGAGAAGCCGAGCTGGAAGAAGCTGTTGCGGAACCCAAGGTTGGAGAACTGCTCATGATACGCCGCATCCTGAACACCGGTGTAGCCACGGATGACGCCAACAAACGTGACAACATTTTCCACATGAGATGCACTGTAAGTGGTCGCGTTTGTGGCTTGATAATAGACGGAGGTTCTTGCACTAACGTGGCAAGTTCCAGTCTTGTCAAGAAACTTTCTCTTGAAACCACAAACCACCCTCGCCCTTACCGCTTGAGATGGTTAAACGATAAGCCCGTGATCCATGTGAAGGAACAGGTTACGGTCCCATTCAGTGTAGGTCCGTATAAGGATCAAGTACTTTGTGATGTAGTGCCTATGCAAGCTAGCCACCTCTTGTTGGGGCGTCCATGGCAGTTTGAAAAGCGCACCACACATTGCGGCCACACTAACCAATACTTTTTCGTTCATGACAACAAACGTATTTGCTTGAAACCCTTGAGCCCCACGCAAGTTCATGAGATGCAAGACAAGTTGTCTAAAGATGCGAACGATAAAAATAATTTCTTGATTCAGTATGGCGATGTTAGAAAGTCCCTTAAGGACTCAGCCCAAAAGTTTTTGATGTTATTTCGAGATGCGTTGCTTTCAGGTCTTGATGGTTCACTAGAAGCCTTGCCAGAGGTCATACGCGGCGTCCTTAAGCGCTTCGCCGACGTATTCCCCGAAGAACTTCCTGAAGGCCTACCACCAATCAGAGGCATCGAGCATCAGATTGATCTCGTACCAGGCGCACAGCTTCCCAACCGGCCAGCCTACCGCGTCAACCCCGAAGAGGCTAAGGAGCTTGAGCGACAAGTCAAAGAGCTCATGGCGCAAGGTTACGTCCGAGAGAGTTTGAGCCTGTGTGCCGTACCAGTGCTCCTATTCCCGAAGAAAGACGGATCATGGAGGATGTGCGTTGACTGTCGAGCCGTCAACAACATCACCATCAAATACCGCCACCCCATTCAACGCCTCGATGACATGCTAGACGAGCTTAGCGGCGTCAGTGTCTTCTCAAAGATCGATTTCAAGAGCGGCTACCATCAAGTTCGGATGAAGGAGGGCGACGAGTGGAAAACGGCCTTCAAGACAAAACAGGGTTTGTACGAATGGTTGGTAATGCCATTCGGTCTTTCTAACGCCCCCTCTACCTTTATGCGTCTTATGAACCATGTTTTGAGATCGTTTATCAATAAATTCGTAGTGGTTTATTTTGATGATATATTGGTATATAGCTCTAGTTTGACTGATCATGTTAAACACCTAGAGGCTGTCTTGTTTACTCTCCGCGAAGAGCAACTCTACGCAAACTTGAAAAAGTGCGTGTTTGCTGCTGATGAATTGGTCTTTTTAGGCTTTGTTGTGAGTTCGCAGGGCCTCAAGGTCGATGGAGAGAAGATACGCGCAATAGAGGAGTGGCCCACGCCAACGAGCATCACCCAAGTCCGGTCGTTCCACGGCCTAGCCAGTTTTTACCGGAGGTTTGTGCGAGATTTCAGTACGGTCGCCGCGCCTCTCACATTCGTGATCAAGAAGAATAGCGAGTTTCGATGGGGAGAAGAACAAGACAGGGCGTTCAACGAGCTCAAGAAACGCCTCACGCAGGCCCCCTTGCTCACATTGCCCGACTTCAACAAAACTTTTGAAGTTGAGTGCGATGCGTCGGGAATCGGGGTCGGAGCTGTCTTGACTCAAGGAGGCAAACCGGTGGCGTATTTTAGTGAGAAGCTTAGAGGAGCCACGCTTAATTACCCTACGTATGACAAGGAGTTATACGCTCTCGTTCGTGCAATGGAGGTTTGGCAACATTATTTATTGGCGAGAGAGTTTGTGATCCATACTGACCACGAAACTCTCAAGCACCTCCGCGGCCAGACCAACCTCAAGTGACGTCATGCGAAATGGTTGGAGTTCATTGAGTCATTCCCATACGTCATTAAGTACAAGAAAGGCAAGGAGAACGTAGTCGCCGACGCCTTATCAGGACGACATGCGCTGATCACCACCATGGACGCGCGAGTATTGGGTTTTGAAAGCATCAAGGCTGCTTATGCTGGAGATGCTGAATTTGGCGAATGCTTCCAGAACCATGGGAATGGAATCTACACCGAGTTCTACATTCACGAGGGTTTCCTGTTCAGAGGTCGACGGCTGTGTATACCGAATGGTTCTATCCGAGAGTTGCTAGCACGTGAAGCCCATAGTGGAGGTTTAGCGGGTCATTTTGGCATCACCAAGACCTTGGCCGTGCTCAAGGAACATTTTTACTGGCCAAAGATGCGAAGTATGGTGGAAAAGCACGTCGGCCGTTACATTGTTTGTCGCACCTCCAAGTCGACCACTCACCCGCATGGCCTCTACATGCCTTTGCCCGTGTCCACTGCACCATGGATCGATCTCTCCATGGATTTCATCCTGGGCCTACCCTTCTTAGCACATAAAGATAGTATCATGGTGGTTGTTGATAGGTTCTCGAAGATGGCTCACTTCATTCCATGCAATAAAAACAATGATGTTGTGCAATTGGCGAATTTGTTCTTCAGTCAGGTCATAAGGCTTCATGACGTTCCGCGCACCATCATATCCGATCGAGACCCCAAGTTTCTTGGCCACTTCTGGCGCACCATTTGGCGAAAGCTTGGGACGAAGCTCCTTTACTCCACCGCGGCTCACCCCCAGACCGACGGCCAAACAGAGGTCGTCAACAGATCAATAGGCGCCTTGCTCCGCACAGCTATCGCAAGCAACAAAGGCTCCTGGCTCGAGTGCATTCCGATCATCGAGTTCGCGTACAATCAGTCGGTGCATTCGGCCACAAAAAGGTCTCCGTTCGAGGTCGCATACGGATTCAAGCCGCTAACGCCACTAGATCTCCTCCCTATACCACCAAACGAAACCGAGAATCAAGATGGAGTTGCGAGGGCCGAAATGGTCAAGGCGTTAAACGAGGAGGTTCGAGCCAATATCGAGCGAAGGAACGAGCAGTACGCGCGCTTCCTCAACCGAGGGCGTAAACCGATGCTGTTCAAGCCTGGTGATTGGGTCTGGTTATACTTGAGGCCGGAGAGGTTCCAGCAAAAACGCAAGGACAAGCTTAGCCCGCGAGGAGACGGCCCGTACCGAGTAATCGAGAAGATCAACAACAACGCCTACCGTCTCGAGCTTCCAGGTGAGTTTGGTACGTCCACCTCATTCAATGTCACTGACCTCGTTCCGTTTGATGTAGGTGAAGACGAAGATGTTTTGGGGACAAAACCTTTTCAAGGGGGAGGGAATGATGTGATCGCAGGACGCGACCTCGGCCAAGAAGACCAAGACACGCCAGACGCGACCGAGACGCCTGACCATGACGCATCGGATGCGACCAGGACAACCCCTTCAGACGCGGCCAAGGCTCCAACGATCCTCCCCGGAGCCACCACACGTTCCAAGAGTTTAGCAAAGGCGGCCAAACAGCGGCTCAACCTATTTGTCCGAACCTACGTCCAACACCGGCCACGCCACGAAGACTCCGAAGGCTCAGTCCGCTTAGTCTTCACTCTTACCCAAGAGTGAAGGCGGTCAAGTCGTTAAGCAAGGAAGTGTACTCTTTTTCCTCACTCCGGGTTTGTCCCAATGGGTTTACCGGAGAAGGTTTTAACGAGGCATGGAGCTAAACGCAAAACGCCTAAAGGCTAAGTTGCTTCACACTACACGAAAACACGGCGTTTGGGACTACATGTTGTGACTGAATTTATAGTCGCAAAATTTTGTGACTACTGTGTGACACTTTTGCGACGGACTAACGATAACGAATACAATTGACGTAAAAGCGTCGCAAATTTACGACGACTAATAGTAGTCGCTAGGTCGTTGCTATTGTGCGACTACTTTGGGACATATTATCGTGAAAAAACAGGTCGTCGCAAAATAATCGCAATTTATGACAAACTATAAACTGAAGATTAAGTCAGTAAAGTTAGTCGCAAAACCGTCTTCAATTCACGACGTTTTTGCCACGATTGTTTTCCTTTTCAATTTTATAGTCACAAATCAGTCGGTGACTATGTCGGTAAAAAACGTGCTAAATGTGGTAGTGTGAGTTTGTACTGAACTTTTGTGACCCTTTTTTGAGTCTCTATTACGTGGTAAAAAAGTGACAAATGCGTCGTTATTTGCGACACACCCTTTCGTTGTTGCAAAAGAATCGCAAAGCAGTCACTTATTGATGTCGGCAAAAAACGTGATAAATGTTTCAGTTTGCATTTGTACTGAGCTGTTTCGAGCTTTAGTTTGTCTCAATTATGTGGTTTTTAGTGACAAAGGAGTCCTTATTTGCGACTGTTTTGCCTAGAGTCGCAAAGTAGTCGCAAAATTTATACTATATATAACGCATCACTCTCACCATTCCATTCATATCAATCTCATTCATTTCTAAGTAGAGAGACCGAATAAAAAAAAATTAGTGAAAAAAAGATTTTTTTTTTTTTTAGAAGAGAAGAAAAAAAAAAGAGAGAAAGAAGATTTGTTTTTTTAGAAGAAAAGAAAAAAAAAAGCTATGTGGAATTCATCTCGAGAGTGGATGTATAATCGGATCGATGGAAGAACAAATAATATCTCTAAAGAATTTTTGGCGGGAGTTGAGCAGTTCATGAATTTCGCAAACAGCCAGCCTATGGCACAAAACAGTGGAGGTAGGTTTTACTGTCCTTGCGTAAAATGTCAGAACGATGTTATTTTGCATGGTACGACAATATCTAATCATTTGCATAGTAAAGGATTTATGCCAAATTATTATGTATGGTCTGAACATGGTGAAGATTATGACGTGCTAGGGGTAGGAACTAGTAGTCATTATCCTAATACAAATTATACTAGTACTAGTAGTCAGCATGGTAGTCAACCTGGTAGTCAGCCAATTGGATTTGAGGGAAATGTATATGCTGAGATGGTGAATGATGCATTTCATGGTACCACGCCTTTTAATGAGTATCATGAGTATGAAAGTGGATATGATCATGGATATGATCATATCCATGAAGAACCCACTGAAGAGGCGAAACGGTTCTACGACATGTTAGATGCTGCAAATACTCCACTTTATGATGGATGTCATGAAGGTCATTCGCAACTATCATTGGCGTCTAGGTTCATGAACATCAAGGTTGATAATAATTTGTCTGAGGCATGCATGGACGATTGGGCTGAATTGTTTACGGAGGTTTTACCAGAGGGTAATCAAGCTAGTGGTTCATACTACGAGACAGAGACTTTAGTTCGAAAGATAGGATTGCCATACCATACAATTGATGTATGTATAGAGAATTGTATGATATTTTGGAAAGAAGATGGGAATTTGGAGCATTGCAAGTTCTGTGGGAAGCCAAGGTACAAAAGTAGTGGGGGTAGAACTAGAATACCCTTCAGTCGTATGTGGTATCTACCTATTGCAGATAGATTGAAGAGGATGTACCAATCAGAGAAGACCGCATCATCAATGAGATGGCATGCTGAGCATGATTCAGAAGATGGAGTAATGTGTCATCCATCTGATGCGCCTGAATGGAAGAATTTCCAACATTTACATCCCACATTTGCGCAAGAGCCACGAAACGTTTACCTTGGGTTATGTACAGATGGTTTTAATCCATTTGGGGTCTCCAAAAATCATTCTTTGTGGCCTGTGATCTTAACTCCATACAACCTACCTCCGGATATGTGCATGAACAGCGAGTATTTATTTCTTACGATTCTGAACTCCGGACCAAACCACCCACGAGCCAGCCTTGATGTTTTCCTCCAACCATTAATCGATGAGTTAAAGGAGTTATGGTATAATGGGGTTGAGGCTTATGATATCTCACTAAATCAAAATTTCAACATGAAAGTTGTTCTTATGTGGACAATAAGCGATTTTCCAGCGTACGGTATGTTGTCGGGATGGACGACGCATGGAAGATTAGCATGTCCAATTTGTATGGATGACACTGGTGCTTTTCAATTACCAGCTGGGAGGAAAACATGTTGGTTTGACTGTCATAGGAGATTTCTTCCTACAAGTCATCCGATGCGGAAGAATAAAAAGGACTTTCTGAAGGGAAAAGATTCATTGAATGACGAGCCACCAGCATCTCTGAGTAGTCAAGCTATCTATGAGCGTATAAGGAAAGCCAAAGCACCTAAAACATCTATTTGCGGTGGGAATGGTCACGAAAAGAAAGTTAAAGGCTACGGAAGATGGCATAATTGGCATAAAGAAAGCATATTATGGCAGTTACCGTACTGGGTCGATCTGAATTTAAGGCACAACCTGGATTTGATGCACGTCGAGAAAAATGTCTTTGATAACTTGATGTACACCACTATGAATGTAAAAGATAGATCGAAAGACAACGTGCAGTCAAGATTGGATATTGCAAGATTTTGTTCCCGGCAAGATTTACATCTAGATGCTCAAGGGAGAGCCCCATTCCCTATTTGGAGATTGAAAACCAAAGCAAAAGAGGCTTTATTAAAATGGGTAAAAGAAGATGTTAGATTCCCAGACGGATATGTCGCAGATTTAGCTAGTTGTGCTGACATGAAAAATGGAAAGTTTTCGGGAATGAAGAGTCATGACTGCCATGTGTTTATGGAACGATTGCTTCCGTTCATATTTGCAGAGCTTTTACCGCGTAATGTCCACCTGGCGATTTCAGGTATATAAATTAAACATTTAATTTGGTTTAGTTGTTGATATTATATTTATATGTAACAACATAACATGTTATAACTTTGTAGGGATTGGTGCATTTTTCCGCGACCTATGTAGTAGAACATTGGAGCAATCCCGCCTCGAAATTCTGAAGGATAATATTGTCATGATCTTGTGTAATTTGGAGAAAATCTTCCCTCCTTCATTCTTTGATGTAATGGAGCACCTCCCTATTCACCTACCTTATGAAGCACAACTTGGTGGTCCTGTGCAATATAGGTGGATGTATCCTTTCGAAAGGTTTTTAAACGTTTAAAAGGGAAAGCGAAGAACAAAAGATATCCAGCTGGCTCAATAGTTCAATCCTACTTGAATGATGAGATATCTTATTTCTCAGAACACTATTTCGCTTCACACATTTCTACAGCAAGGAGAAGAAGGTAAAACTTCAAATATGATTATTGAATTTTTCTATCAACTTCTAAAATTGTGAAAAAGTTTTACAAAATAAACTTTAACAGGTTAATTCGGCATGAAGAAGGTGAAGTACCTGTATATCCTATACCAGTACCAGATATATTCACTCAAGTTGGTCGTCCAGGCGGAAAAAGTAGTGAATTTTGGTTAACTGAAAAAGATTATAAATGTGCACACGCATATGTTCTGCGCAATTGTGATTATTTCCAGCAACATGAGAGGTATTTTTGATTTACCAAGTATATTTATAACCATATGTTCTTAGGTAAACTTTACAATATTTACTTTTGTTGATAAAATATAGATTGTTGGAGGCGCAAATTCGATATGAATATCCAGAACTATCTGATGAAGATGTTAGGTCGAAAAGAGAAGAAGATTTCCATGAATGGATTAAGCAATATGTATGTTTTACTATCCACCAATTAATTATATCAACATGTTAAATAATGTGATCTAAAATTTTGTATATATATTTGGCACAGGTGCGTGGTGGTTTTGAAAGTTTTCCTCCATGGGTCCATGAAATCGTGGACGGTCCTGAAAATAAAGTTAAGTCTTGGCCTATATATTTTACAAGAGGTTATCTGTTTCACACAAAAGCTCACGGTCTCACTAAAAAAACAATGAATTATGGGGTATGTGTCCGAGGACAAACTTATTCCGATTCATCTGACGAGGACGATTTTTACGGGACCATTGAAAATATCATAGAGCTTACCTATCCAGGATTTTTGAATTTACGGGTCACACTTTTCTATTGTGAATGGTATGACTCTACAATTGACAAAGGCACTCGAATACGCGATGGAGGCATTGTTGACGTGTTGTCATCAAGGAGATACCGACATTATGAACCGTTTATATTAGGTAATGTTCTATTTTAAATATATATTTCAAGATATATATATACATCTAATTGGAGAACCATTTTTTATGTGTAGGTTCTCAAGCTGAGCAAGTTTGTTATCTTTCATATCCTCACACTAAACGACCTCGAAAAATTTGGCTCAACGTTCTGAAAGTTAATCCAAGGCATGCTGTACAAGGGAACTTAAAACAAAAGGAGGTTGTTATATTGCAGCAAACAGTTGATGATGGAATGACAGATCCAATAGAGGAGATCATAGTTGACAGTTTCGTAGATGGTAATCATCCTAATGAAGAACTTGATTTTGAGATCAACGATGCTGAACAAGAAGACGAATTTCGTGGCAACTACTCGTCCTCGTCTTCGTCTTCAGATGAGGATGAAGATCAAGAAGATGAAAATGAGGAATATGAATAATTTTCATGTTTATTAATTGTGTATTTGTAATTTTACTGAAATCGCAAACACTAGTGTTATTATAAATTTATTGAAATTTCGATGATATTTTCTCTCTAATTTTATCAATATTTTATAGTCTTAAATGAGAGTATACATGATCAAAGGGTCATGTCTACTATGTTTTTGGTTAAAAAATCTTAACACAAAATTAGACTAATATTGTTTTGTCACAAAGTCGTCACAAATTGAGACTATATTGTGACTGAACTCATGTTCTGCGACTTTTTTGTCACTAAAGTAATTGTGCATCTGTTTATTTCAGTCGCAATAGAGTCTTAAAGTACAACGGTTTAGCGAGTATCTCACATTAATTTTAGAATTTTACAAATTTGAGTACAAATAATGTCAACTTATACATTTTTACTTATATGTGACATCTAATTTTAACTAAATTTCTATAATCACATAAATAAAACACCAAATTAGACAATTATGTTTATATCCTCCAACACATGTATTAGGGTTACATGTGTTTTAATTAACTTAGAGTAGTGATGGTTGTATATATTTACAAAAACATATAAAAATTATTATGTTTGATATTTTATCAAAACTGAACTCTTAAATGAGAGTATACATGATCAAAGTGTCATGTCTACTATGTTTTTGGTTAAAAAATCTTAACACAAAATTAGACTAATATTGTTTTGTCACAAAGTCGTCACAAATTGAGACTATATTGTGACTGAACTCATGTTCTGCGACTTTTTTGTCACTAAAGTAATTGTGCATCTGTTTATTTCAGTCGCAATAGAGTCTTAAAGTACAACGGTTTAGCGAGTATCTCACATTAATTTTAGAATTTTACAAATTTGAGTACAAATAATGTCAACTTATACATTTTTACTTATATGTGACATCTAATTTTAACTAAATTTCTATAATCACATAAATAAAACACCAAATTAGACAATTATGTTTATATCCTCCAACACATGTATTAGGGTTACATGTGTTTTAATTAACTTAGAGTAGTGATGGTTGTATATATTTACAAAAACATATAAAAATTATTATGTTTGATATTTTATCAAAACTGAACTCTTAAATGAGAGTATACATGATCAAAGGGTCATGTCTAATATGTTTTTGGTTAAAAAATCTTAACACAAAATTAGACTAATATTGTATTGTCACAAGGCCGTCACAAATTGAGACTATATTGTGACTTAACTCATCTTTTGCGACTGTTTTGTCACTAGTTGTAGTTTTTGTTTAATGTTTACGACAGTCACAAAGTAGTCTTAAAGTACCACTACTTTCTTACGGATTTAAATTTCCCCAAATTTTAGTGAAAATTGTTAGCGGTAATTATTCCCCCCAGATTAATTATTCCCCCCATCATCAATTGAACACTCTTAGTTCTCTTAGGAAATAACGAAACCCTCATAATTTCCCGAAACCCTCTTTTTTCTTTTCTCTCTGTCTTTTCGTTTTTTTTTTCTGAAATTCCGACTTCTTCTCCGACTTCTTCTCCGACTTCCGTTCCGATGAAATCCGGTGGTGGTCGTGGTTCTAAATCCGGTGGTGGTCGTGGTGCTAGATCTGGCGGTGGTGGTCGTGGATCTGGCGGCGTTGCGAGACGAAGTAGAGATGTCGCTTCGTCGTCTCACTCCTCTAACCCTTCCTCTCACAACGAAAATTCTTCACACTCCCAACAATCTCAACCGTCGCTTCCATCTCGGTATACGCAAGCTTCATTTCCCAGTATCCTCGAGAAGCTTCTCCTCAGCCACAACAACCAGGCTTTCAACAACAGCTCCACTCCCAGATGCAGCAGCCACCACCCCGCATGCTCATGTTCCGGTGTATCAACAGGTGGCTCCTCAGAATCCGGGATACCAACAGCCGCTTCACAACGGTGGATATCAACCACCGCTTCACCATCCGGCTTATCCACCGCCGCTTAATGATCTGGGGTTTCTGCCGCCGAATCCTCAGAATCCGGTGTATCAACCGCCGGGTCCTCCGAATCTAGGATTCCAACCGCCGCCGCCGCCGAATCAGGACGGTCAAGAGCATCCACCACCGGCTCAGAATCAGGACTTCCAACAGCAACTGGATGAGTTGCTTGCACTTCCTGGTCGACAACATCTCCCGATATTGAGTCCGCATCCCATCCCCGACACTCAAACCATATGGTAAAATATTTTTTTCTTTTATTTTATCATTTGATTATTTCTTACGATAAATAAGTAAAATATTTATCATTTGATTATCATTTTAGCATTTGGTAAAATATTTTTTTCTTTTATTTTATAATTTGATTATCGCATTGCTCCCATTTGAAAAACGCTTTGTGTGTTGTGTAGTTTAGATAAAATAAGTAGATTATTGTTTGGTTCAGTTTCTTATTGTTTTCAAAGTTTTGTTACTTTTCTTAGTTGTTTTCAAAGTTTCTAAATTGTTTTCAAAGTTTGTTGTGTTGTGTTGTATTATTGTGTTGTGAAGTTTAGTTACATGTCCAATTAGATTATTGTGTTGTGATCCATTCACTTATATTTTATAACTTTACACTCTCATATTTATGTAACAGGTTTGGACGAGACAAAGGAAAGCTATCTAAAGTTATTTCTGACCTTTTAAGGAGAAAGTTCGATGGTCCATACTTCAGCTGGAAGGTTACGCCATTACACATACGGGAGAGATATTTTAGATCCTTTGCGGTAATGAGTTTCTTTTTAGACATAGTTTCTTTTTAGACACAGTTTCTTTTTTTACTAAACTAAGTTAATGAGTTTGTCTTTTGTTTACTTACTTGACACTTACTTTTACATTTTTGTACTGTGTAGAGGAAATACAATTGGGATGTTGCGATTACTGAGCTTGTGAGAGAAGGATTTGTGAAGATAGCGAAAAACAGAATGAAAGGAATTGTAAGTCAAGCAAAGACATATGATGAGCCACCGATTTGGATCAATCCTACACTTTGGAAACAAATGTGGGAGCATTGGGACACACCCGAAGCTAAGGAGAAGAGCTCTAATGCATCCCAAGCCCGTAATTCTGATCGTGACGGTCTTGGAATCCACAAACATCTATCCGGCCAGAAATCTTACTTGCGAATTCAACAAGAGTTGGTAAATGCTCTAAACTAACTCTAATTATTTCATTTAAATAGTTCAGTATCCACAATTAACATTCTTTCTATCCATTGTAGGAAGAAAAGTTGGGACGTCCTGTCTCCCTTGGAGAGGTGTTTGTCGCAACACATACAAAGGCAGATGGAAGTTTTGTTGATCAGAAGGCCAAACAAGTTGTGGAGACATATGAGAAGAACATAGAGGAGGTAATGTCTCAAATGGAGTCTGATGTTACAGACCACTCCTCGCCAGAGTCTCCTCATGCAACCGTCCTCCCCATTCAAGAAAAAGATGACATTTTCTTAAAGGTAATTTTCAGTACAATTGTATTTTTTGTGCCTATGATAATTGTCTTATTTTGCTAAGCTAAGTATCTGATTTTGATTGATGCTTAAGAATCCTTGATATTGATATACTTTTGATTGATGCTTGAGAATACTCGATGTTGATTATCTGGGTTGATATTATTTTTCTATCTAGGTTTGTGTGATATTTCTGTTTGTTATGTTTGTTTTGTGAATGATCATCTCTTCTTTTGTCTTAGTCTACTGTAACGAATGCCAAGGGAACCCCCTTTGGACTTGGAAGTCTCTCGGAGATAATCACCAAAGGGAAAAGAAAGGCTACTTATCCAAGCTCTAGTCCAGATTCGCTGTTAGAGATTCAAGAACAACTCCAGGTTGCTCGTCGTAAGCTCGCTGATCAAGATGAAGAAAATGCTCGACGTGCCAGAGAAGATGCTAGACGTGATGAGGAGCAACGTGACGCTCAAAACCGCATTGCAACCTTGGAGATGCTCGTATCCTACTTGAAGACTAGTGATCCGGGGGTTGCAGAATTCTTGTCTACTCAACCACCAGCCAATGCGCCATTAACCACAGCAGCAGCAGCAACCAACATCACTCCAGCCACTGCGACCAATGTCAACCAACCTGCAACAACCACTTCAGGAGCTAGTTCACCATCGACTGCGACTGCACCAACCACTTCACCTGCGACTGCACCAACCACTTCACCAACCACTTCACCTCTGTCAGTATCATCCTCTCATGCTTAACAAACTAATTCTATCTCTCTTAAGCCTCTATAACTATTTTTGGATTGTGTAGTAGTGTTTCTAGATCCTTAGCCTACTAAAACAATGACTAATATATGATCTTGAATGATTTGTATGTTTTTTGTTAAGATCATTCAAATCAGGATTTTAATTTAAATTCAGGTTTTTTTATCAAAATTTATTGTATACTATCCCAATTTACTAGGTATAGTTTCACTGATTTGCGACCATTTATAATTTAAATAAACACAAACAAAGTACCAAATTCGTTGTGTATATGTCACGATTTTGGGACTAAACAAAATTAGTCTTCAGTCCGTCACAAAATTCTGACTCCTTTGCGACTACCTTGTGACTAAACAGCGACTACTTTAGGACCAAATTTCAGATTTTTAAAGTTTACTGTGGTATTAAGTCAGTCTTCCAAACGTAGCTAATTTGTGACTACCATGTCGTCTGAAAGAAGTCGTCTATTACGACAGCCAAAGAGAGTCACTATACCGTCGTTAATTACGACGATATATTTCGGTCTGTCTGTAGTAGCCAATTACGACTGCGCCAGTGAGTGACTATAGAGTCGTTCATTACGACGGTAGGTTTCGGTCTGTGTGTAGTCGCTAATTAACGACCATAATCCTTGTCTCGAATGCGTCGCAAATAAGGGACTGGTTTGCGACCAAAAAAATTTGCGACCAAATATTTGCGACCAAATATTACAGTCCTTCAATTGTCGCACATACCGACTTAGCGACTGATTTGAGACGATTTCGGTAGTCACAAACGTCGTGTTTTCGTGTAGTGTCACGCGCAAGGCCAAGGCGGTTATCTCTCTTCCCTCTTAGGTTTGGTTTAAATTTGAAATTTTGAGAATATTCTCCTTTGATCCTTTAGCTTTTGAACGTTGAGAGCTTAGCGTTGAAAGTCAATAGAGGTGACGTGTTCCATTTCAAGGGAAACACGTCTAAGGACGATTGTGCGGACCATTAAGAGACTGCGTGTCCCTAAGCCCTCACTTGACCTAATGTATTTAAACTCTCTCCTAGCTTTGTTCCTCGGTAGACTTGTATGAAAATAAAACTTTTCCTCAAGAGAGATTCTTGAAACTTGTCTCACTCTTCTCTTTCTTCAATCCGGGATTGAACCTTGATAAAACCCTAACAAGCCTCGAACCGGGTTCGATCTTGTTAGAGACCGTATCAAGAGGAGAGCCAAACCTCTTGTGTCGTCACTCGATCCATCCGTATTTCCTATCACTTCGTTTCCATCTATCGTCTTCTTAATCTCGAGTCCTCTTTCATCAGTTCCCGAGTTTCCTCACGAACCACCTCAAATCATTTCCACCATCGTTTCCCTCTTAGACGACCATCCGCTTGTTCCACATCCGTACCATCCGATTGAACCGTTCGTGGTTTCTCGACGTATCTTCCCAACGGTTCGTTTGAATTCCTTTAAACTCCGTTTTCCTCGTTTGATTCTCTCCTAGGTCCGAAGCCCAAAACCTTGGTCGAGGAAAGTTTCATCGATCGAGAGTTGGTCGAGAGCTCAATCTGCGATCGTACCGCAACCGTTTTGTCACCGTGCCCTCGGGTCACATCAGAGGGTGTCGCCGTCACATGTCGTTGGATCGGAGACGATGCACATATGGTGGGTAAATCATTAGTTGAGGTCGGCAAATCGCCTATTCTCGATCGGCACATGTCCGATACTTGGTTGTGTGGCGATGACAAAAATGCAGATCGGCTGGCAATTGAGGTCGAACCTCTAGGGTTGGAGGGCGGCGCGAGTTGGGGTCTCGCGCGATCAGGATTGAGATCGGTCTTTCGAGCAAGGAGGGGGGTGATACTAAGATTTCTGTGTGTCTTATCCTAGCAGGTTCAATTAACCTTATGCAGTTGTAATACTTAAGGTGTCAATCCAGTTGGGATGTTGCTAACAATTAAGATGCAATCAAGCAATCACAAGTCAAGCCAATTCAAGAAGAGTGTTTGTCTAACAATCCTAGAATGGTCAAAATGCAAACGGAAATGCGTTCTGGAACTAGAAACGAGAATGCATGACAAAAAGCAAAAATGAATAAAAACGTAAACGAGTCTAAGCATGAACTAAAAAGCAAGAAACGAAACAGTCTCGGGAATTTAATAAAAATCAGAAAGATAAAAGTCCTAAGGATGGGAGTAATTGACGTCGGTGGAGTATCCTAGTCTACAGAGTGTTTAACATGCCACAAGCAATCTATCCCTAAACAATGAACATCACGACTTAGCTAATCCAATCTCTTGACAGAAGCTACTCAGACTCAACCACTTCCAAACCTAGCTCTCGCTAGAGAAACATGATCAAGCATGGCATGATAGACAAGTTCATTCACGTCAACAAACATCCTAGACAACTAATCTCTTAGGCTAGGAACGTAAGTCTCTGGCACTAGTTGGTCAGACATTTCATCAAACACCTTTTGGGTGTGGAAGTGTCTCGAACCTAGTCCCAATTGATCAGAGAGAAACTAGTATTTCTTACTCTAGTCCAGAAGGGAATCTTACAATCAAATCTTAAACACTCTACATCCTAAGAATCTCCACCTAATCTATCCCATCCTCAAGAACTAACGCACTACTCAGATCCGAAATTCATCATCAACAACATAAACTCAGAAAACATTGAAACAAGCATTCTTGGATAGGTAAAAATGAGATGAACAAATTTGTAGAAGAAATCAAATGCAAATACTCAATAAAATCAAAGCTATCTGGATTACAAGATCAGAATACGTTTTTGGTGGCTAGGAAAACCTTACAAAAGAAAACGAGATAAAAAACTAAGATCCCGTCGCCAAGACTTAACAAAACGTATTTATAGTAAAGACATAAAATCCCTAAAACTTAAAACGACAAGATGAAGTGTCGGTTTGGGAATCTCCTGAAGCGTGTAAGACGGAACGTCTTCCTGACATGTGCGAACGAGTAGTGGCTCGAGTGGGTGATGGTGTTGGCTCGAGTGGAGGAGGATCGAGTCGACGGGCAGCGTCTCGAGCTGGAGGGTCAAGTCGACGGTGCGCAACTCGAGCTGGAGGGTCGAGTCGACGGGTGGCGACTCGAGCTGGATGTATACGCTTCCACTAAAACGATGATAACTTTTGAACCACACCTCCGATTGGCTTGAAATAAACGGCATTGGAACGATGACTCAATTCTCTACAACTTTGATGAAGACGTCGAAAGCTGAATCCCCCGACCGGCGCGACTCGAACGGCACGACTCGAACGGCATGACAGCGCGACTCGATCGGCATGACAGCGCGACTCGATCGGCATGACTCCAAAGTCTCCAAAATACCTGAAATACTCCAAAATGCACGATGTATGCGAGGATAATGCAAGAACTACCTAAATATGAAAAGTGTACAAAAGAGAGTAGAAATTCATGCAAAACAATTAGTTATCCTAACTAGATGCGTGACAAAAACATGCTTAGCAGAGACAAAATATAGACATATCAACTCCCCCAAACTTATTCTTTGCTTGCCCTCAAGCAAACGATCAAGAACAAGGTATGGAGAAGAGGTGTGAAGATGGGGTCTCAGAACCTAAAACATACTGAATAGAGTAGTTAGAATCAAGGTCCTTGTTTTTAGTTCTATGATGCATGGTGAAGGAATTTCATTTGCTTGATCTACACATACAATCCTATCAATCACCCCCTTTAACATTTATTAACAAAGAACCATGAATCAAGCTATGCAGTGTCATTGAACTCATTTGGCTAGGGTGAAAGGTTAGAGACAAATGTGGTCTCTTTCTCAAGTGGTTCCATCGATACATAACAAGGTTCTCTCATGAAAAGAGTTGAGCTTAAGAGAAGGCTAAAGGTTGAAACCAACTGATGCATACAAGAGCAGCGCCCTGTCTACCCAAAAAAACATTCCAAACCGAAGTTGGACCTATCTCTACCCTTCATCAGAAACTTCATCTCAAACCCATTCTTTCATTCTTTAGATTTGGTCTTAGGAAGAGTTCACTTCTTATCACTCTAGCGGATTGGGAAAACTCTAATATCACTATGGTTCATTCTCTTTTCTTCTGAAGACTCTAGACATCTTAAGCATTTTTACTTTCTTTTCTTTGTCTAATTTTTTTTTATTTTATGCCCAGAACCAATTATTCTTTTTACTTTGCTCACCCCAAATCCTTTACTAGACGTGTAAACTTCGAAAACACATCCCCTTCCTTAAGACTTTCTCCCCTTTACTTTTCTGCACAAATCCAAACCCAATACCTAATGTCAAGTTCTCACCTAGTCCTACTAGTCCGGATAACGCGAACTAGAGCTACACAGGATCCTACTCTTGTCGGTTAGAACCTAACACTTTCTAACAAGCTCAACTCGGAAAAGACCTGACACTCAAGAATACAATTGGCTTGAAAGAACGGTTGGTTAAGGGTGCGGGAAACTGTTCCATAGATGGGAATCAGCTACTTGGATTGACAAAGGTGGTAAAAATGTGAAAGACAATCCAAGTATGTATATGGTATCCATGAGTTCAACTTCGATGCATGACAAGATAATTGCAAGTCAGGATTAGGTTCAGATAGATAGGGAATGACGTCAGTTCAGAACATGCTTCAATCTTACATTTTCAAATTCAATCAACATGCATCAAAGAACTAATAACAAGGGCCTTGATCCTATCCTATTGAGTTCAGCATGCTACCAAGGTTACAATCATCATCAACCCCTATGCTAAATGCAACAACCCTACATGCACAACACTAGACTCAATCCTAAAATGCAAATGCAAACTACATGAACACTCTGTTTTTGTGGAAATTTTCGATTTTTTTCTATTTTTTTTTTTGGTTTTTCTATGCAAATAAATGGATGCTATCTCAAACATGATATGATGCAAAAAATTGAAATAAGAATCACAGAACACAGCGTCAGATATATCATCCCAAACCCTCCCCCAAACTTAAATTACACAGTCTCCTGTGTAAGAAAAATTTGCAGGAGGATTTAAGAATCTCAACAGAAACAATGCAGAAATGAAATGGTATATACAATGGAAGGTAGGAGTACCTCAGTAGTAGAAGAAGGAGTCTGAGCTCGCCCAAGGAGTTGGCGTGTGATACTGGCTCAGTCCTTCACCATGTTTGGGATCCGCGGGGGTGGTCTCAGCTGGTTGGTCGACTCGTTGCTCAACCGCTTGCGTGTTCTGATAAGTGTTCGACTGCTCGTCACACTGCATGTCATCGACTTGGGTTAGTGGTCCGGTCGAGTCGCAACGTCGTGATGATACGCGAGTGGATCTTCGTGCAGGTCGTGTGGAGAGCAGGTCAATGTGGAGAGCTTGTCGGTCGAGTGGGATATGGTCGACTCGAGCGGGATACTTCGGAACAGAGGATTGAGTTGTGTCGGTTGAGTCATGTAACAAGTTGGGATCGCCGGATGGGTAGAGTCGCACGTTGCCGACTCGAGTGGTGGTGAACGGTAGTGATGGAAGTGATACTTGCGTTGAGCTCGTACTCCCTTCTGTAGATTCCTGAACACAATAAAACTAAAAACGAAAATCAAAAACACAAGGATCCTAAAAAATATTTACAGTGATACCTTTGGGACTTCCTCCCAAGTGAGCTTGTTTAAAGTCCCTAGCTTGACTTTGCATACTCCTTATGCTTTGGAAGGGTCATAGAGAGGTGGTGAGCTCCCCTCTGGTATGTCTTTTCTAGCCAGATACTCTTTAACATTCTGCCCAGGTTCAACAACAAATGAACTGCTCTTCTTCATTATCCCAAACCTCCACCTTAATTTCCTTGCAGGAGAACTTCTCATTGTACCTTGGAGCTTCTTGATTTGCCCACTCATCTCCTTCACCATAGCTGTTAACTCTCTCACTGAATCCCCTAGAATCTTGGTAGTTTTGAGTTCAGACAAACTGTCAAGCGTGGGAGGACTTGTCTCTTGCGGTTGGTGAAGTTTAGGAAGCAGGTCATGACGCTTAGGGAGAGCAACAACTGCACTCGAGTTGGAACACGGTTGAGTGCCCCTTTGAGTTTTTTCTTTCGTTACCCAAACTCTTGTTTCTGCCTCATTGACACCCTCAAAGATGTCAAACCCAACTTTCTGATCTTTCTCTTCAATCACGAAGGTCTGCCCATCAATAGTTGGCTTCTTCGTAGCATCCTTGATATCAAATTTCATCTTGAAATTCTTACCCAGATTGAGATCAATCATCCCCTTCTTGACATCAATGACTGCTCCAGCTGTAGCTAAGAAAGGCCTTCCCAGGATTAGTGGATCTTTAGGCTCTTCATCCATTCCCAGCACCACAAAGTCAGTAGGAATCTCAGTTTGTCCAATTTTGATGGGCAGGTTCTCTAATAGACCATGAGGCAATCTAGTAGTCCTATCAGCCAATATTAAGCGGAGGTTACATGACTTGTATTCGTTGAATCCTAGCCTCTGAGCTACAGAGAGTGGCATGAGGCTTACTGAAACACCAAGGTCACATAGGCACTTTTTGAATGTCAATGGACCTAGAGAACAAGGCAAGGTGAAAGAACCAGGGTCCTCTAGCTTCTTTGGGATAATCATCTTCTGAATAACAGCTTTGCATTCATGAATAACCCCACCTATGTCATGCACTACCCTCTCATCTTCCAAAACCTTAGCTTGAGCTCTTTTAGCTATCTCCTCCTTCTCTTTGGTCCTTTCTGTTACCAAATCAGTTAAAAACTTTTGATATTGAGGCACAAGTGCAAATGCATCAAGCAAAGGCATCCTAAGTTCAATCTCCTTGACTTGGTTTTCGAACAGAGCTTTATAGTTCTCAGTAAGCTGCTTCTTAAACCTCACTGGAAATGGTAGAGGTGGCTTGTATGGTGGAGGAATGAATCTCACAGGTTTATCCTTGGGAGCAGTGGGTTCTTTAGTAGCTTCAGGATCAGATTGATTTGCTAACTTAATTGGATCCTTGAGCACCTCGACAGGATCCTTTATCTGAACTTCATGTTGAAGAAATTCCTCCCCATCTAAACTCTCAGTGTCCTCAGTGAGCCGTACATCTACAGCTTGGGTGGTGATGGCATGCATAGTAGCATATTCCTTGGGGTTTTGAACTGCTTTTCCAGGTAGTTGGCCAGTTGTTGGGGTAGAAGTAGAAACAGTCTTGCCTTCCATATACTTCATCTTGGAGTTAAGAGCTTCAAACTTGACATTCAAATCATTGTAAGAACATTCCATCCGCTGACTGAGTTCAGCAAACTTCTTAGCAGTATCCAGGGAACCACTAGCTTGACCCTGAAGAATTTGTTGCATCATCTGCTTCATTTCTTGATCTGGGGTAGGAGTAGGCTGAACTGGTTGAGGATGGAATCCTGGCGGTGGTCCTAACGGAGCTTGGTAACCCTGCTGGAACTGTTGTTGTGGAGCGAATCCCGGATTGTAAGGCACAAAAGATTTTTGTTGACCTTGTTGTTGTTGCTGAGGCGGGTACACCTGATCTTGTGGATTAGCAACATTAGTACTTCGGTAAGACAAATTGGGGTTCGTCTTGTAGGGATTGTAACCTTTGTTGTATCCACCCTGATTCTGAACATAGTTGATCTCTTCACTCTGCTCACCCTCCCCATCTGGAACTTCGAAAGGGTTGTCCTCAGAGACGAAGTGGACGCTCCTCTGCTGGCTCAGCAAGATACGGTCGAGCTTCTCATTGACATTCTTGAGGTCCTTCTTGTATTTCTCTTCAGACCCGGCGTCGCCGCGAAATGTGCGGTCATAATCCTCGTTGTAGTTGCCGTCAGACTGAGCGAGATTCTCCACCAGTTGCCAACCTTCATCGACGTCCTTGTTCAGGAAGTTACCGTTAGAAGCGGTGTCAAGCAGCATACGTATCTTTGGTAGTACACCACGGTAGAGAGTGCTCAGCAGTGACTCGTTGCTGAAACCATGGTGTGGACACTGACTGTGGTAACCCTTGAAATGCTCCCAGGCTTCACAGAATGATTCTGAGCTCTTTTGAGTAAAGCTAGAAATCTCATTCCTAAGACGTGCTGTTCTGGAGTTGGAGAAGAACTTTGCCAAGAACGCTTTCTTGCAACCATCCCAGGTGGTGATTGATCCCTTGGGAAGGTTTTTCTCCCATTGATGAGCCTTGTCTCCCAGGGAGAATGGGAAGAGGCGCAACTTGTAACCGTCCTCACTCACGCCGTTGATCTTGGTAAGACTGCACAGACGGTCGAACTCGTCCAAGTGGTCGAGTGGATCCTCTATAGGCAACCCGTGAAACTTGTTGCCTTGGATCATGGTGATCAAACCACTTTTGATCTCGAAGTTGTTGTTCTGCACGGCGGGAGGGACGATTCCAGCACGTTGCGTGTGAGTGTTCGGTGCATCCCCAGCACCAATGTTTCGCGGTACCTGATGTAGTCCATTCGGTTGTTCCATGGTGACTGGTACGGGATGATCGTTGGAAGTACGAGCTTGTCGTGGTCTTTGTAACCGGTTGATTTCGTCGATCACAGGAAGGAGATTCTGTTGTCCTCTTGATCTGGTGTGCATGCAAGGTTGCAATCAACAGGAACCTGAGATGCAAAACAAACAAGCAGAAAACCAAATCAAGTTAGTACTCGGAATGATAAGTGTAACAGAACTTGATCTTGCAAAACTTGAAATCTCAAATGTAGCAAAAAGAATCCCAAATGGCAACGGCGCCAAATTGATACTAAGATTTTTGTGTGTCTTATCCTAGCAGGTTCAATTAACCTTATGCAGTTGTAATACTTAAGGTGTCAATCCAGTTGGGATGTTGCTAACAATTAAGATGCAATCAAGCAATCACAAGTCAAGCCAATTCAAGAAGAGTGTTTGTCTAACAATCCTAGAATGGTCAAAATGCAAACGGAAATGCGTTCTGGAACTAGAAACGAGAATGCATGACAAAAAGCAAAAATGAATAAAAACGTAAACGAGTCTAAGCATGAACTAAAAAGCAAGAAACGAAACAGTCTCGGGAATGTAATAAAAATAAGAAAGACAAAAGTCCTAAGGATGGGAGTAATTGACGTCGGTGGAGTATCCTAGTCTACAGAGTGTTTAACATGCCACAAGCAATCTATCCCTAAACAATGAACATCACGACTTAGCTAATCCAATCTCTTGACAGAAGCTACTCAGACTCAACCACTTCCAAACCTAGCTCTCGCTAGAGAAACATGATCAAGCATGGCATGATAGACAAGTTCATTCACGTCAACAAACATCCTAGACAACTAATCTCTTAGGCTAGGAACGTAAGTCTCGGCACTAGTTGGTCAGACATTTCATCAAACACCTTTGGGTGTGGAAGTGTCTCGAACCTAGTCCCAATTGATCAGAGAGAAACTAGTATTTCTTACTCTAGTCCAGAAGGGAATCTTACAATCAAATCTTAAACACTCTACATCCTAAGAATCTCCACCTAATCTATCCCATCCTCAAGAACTAACGCACTACTCAGATCCGAAATTCATCATCAACAACATAAACTCAGAAAACATTGAAACAAGCATTCTTGGATAGGTAAAAATGAGATGAACAAATTTGAAGAAGAAATCAAATGCAAATACTCAATAAAATCAAAGCTATCTGGATTACAAGATCGGAATACGTTTTTGGTGGCTAGGAAAACCTTACAAAAGAAAACGAGATAAAAAACTAAGATCCCGTCGCCAAGACTTAACAAAACGTATTTATAGTAAAGACATAAAATCCCTAAAACTTAAAACGACAATATGAAGTGTCGGTTTGGGAATCTCCTGAAGCGTGTAAGACGGAACGTCTTCCTGACATGTGCGAACGAGTAGTGGCTCGAGTGGGTGATGGTGTTGGCTCGAGTGGAGGAGGATCGAGTCGACGGGCAGCGTCTCGAGCTGGAGGGTCGAGTCGACGGTGCGTGACTCGAGCTGGAGGGTCGAGTCGACGGGTGGCGACTCGAGCTGGATGTATACGCTTCCACTAAAACGATGATAACTTTTGAACCACACCTCCGATTGGCTTGAAATAAACGGCATTGGAAAGATGACTCAATTCTCTACAACTTTGATGAAGACGTCGAAAGCTGAATCCCCCGACCGGCGCGACTCGAACGGCACGACTCGAACGGCATGACAGCGCGACTCGATCGGCATGACAGCGCGACTCGATCGGCATGACAGCGCGACTCGATCGGCATGACTCCAAAGTCTCCAAAATACCTGAAATACTCCAAAATGCACGATGTATGCGAGGATAATGCAAGAACTACCTAAATATGAAAAGTGTACAAAAGAGAGTAGAAATTCATGAAAAACAATTAGTTATCCTAACTAGATGCGTGACAAAAACATGCTTAGCAGAGACAAAATATAGACATATCAGGGGGATTGACTGGTGAGGGTCAGCGTTTGTGCATCAGAGTTGGCGAAATCGGCACTATGGGTGAGGGGGTCGGCCAATGGAGGCCGGCGGGACGTTCTACGGTGCCCTAGAGGTCGTCCCTGTGTGGGTGGCATATCTCCAATCCATGTCGGCACTTGTCTAACCGTTGGGGTGAACTCCGAGGTCGGCTCATAATTGGAGGTGACGAGGTTTGCTATACAAGTATATTGGAGGTATATTGGGCGATATGAGCGAGAGAGGTCAGAGGTTCGACCCCTCTCTTTATTCCTTTTACTTTTGCGTTTGTGCTTCTCTTTTTTTTTTTGTTAGTCTCCAAAGAACAAAATCTAGCCGCCGCTTCTCGCTTCTTCGCCGATATTCGGTCAATAGGAGATTCCATTGACCGTCGATCGAGATGACCTGATGGTGGTCGGCGGTCTTCGTGGTTCAGCCCATGCGTGCAGAGACTTTGAGGTCGGCATCATAAGAAACAAATCTATGGTCGGCATAGGGGACGAGGGCGGAGAGAACTCTGTAGCGGGGGTTGGTGCGGCCTGCACGCGGATCTTCCTTGGAACGAGATCGAGAGATTGAGGTCGGCGAGGATGGCCATCATGAGGTCGGCGCCAATCTCGGTTTGGGCGGCGACCGCTCTAAAGGTTGGTCTCGAGGCTTGTTGGGTGGAGATGGCTCATAGGAGCGAGAGTGGAGGTCGGTATAATGAGTGTGACTCTCGCTTGGTTGTTCTCCCCAAAATCGAATTGGTAAGCTTTCTTGAAACATGAGAGATCGAGACACGTTTAAGATATGACGGTGCTTGCGCTCGACACGACCATTTTGCTGAGGCGTATAAACACATGATGTTTGGTGAAGAATTCCTTCATGCTCAAAAAATCCCCTTAAGCACATAAATTCAAATCCATTGTCACTCCGCACCACACAAACCTTTTTGTCAAATTGTCTAGCAACCATAACACAAATTTTCTTAATAGAACCGGCTACTTCACGTTTTTCGTGAAGAAGATAAATCCAAACAGCTCGGGAGAAGTCATCCACGATAGTAAGGAAGTATGCGGCCCCCAAAGAGGAAAGAGTGCGATAAGGGCCCCAAACATCACAATAAATCAAATCAAATAACTCAGCAGCTTTATTAGAACTTTCATGAAAACAATCACGAGTTTGTTTAGCTCGAAAACATACGTCACAAATGACTTCTGACTCCACAGTTTTTCCAACATCAACAGAACCCGATAAAAACGATAAAACCCTACTAGATGGATGTCCTAAACGCCGATGCCATAAGTGTCTTGCTCCTAAACTGGATGCTGCCTGAGCTTGAGTCCCCATAACACCTCGCAAAACATAGACCCCTCCACACTCTTCACCGCCAATCAGCATCTTTGAAGTATGGTCCTGCAACACACATAAATCTTCAGTAAACGTCATTGAACCCTTTGTCAATTTAAGTAACTTAGCAACAGATATCAAAGAGCATTGCAATTGTGGAGAATATAAATCTCCCCGAAGCCACAAATCTCCCCCTAGACAAATATCCCCTTGTTTAACGGCAATTGCTCTATCACCATCTGGTAATCCAATTGAGCATGGATATATATCACAAACATTGCTCAAAAGGTCCAGCTTCCATGTCATGTACGGTGAGAAGCTCCTGTGTCGATAATAAAATCTACATTATCTTTCTTACCAGTCAGTTTGTCAACAGAATCTTGCTTAGTTGTGTTGACGAACTATCGGACCGCACTCCACTGGTCATCTGTCAGTTGTGGGAAAGCACTCCGATCAAGCTCCACTTTCATATTCAAAACATGAGCTGCTTGAACAGCATTCGGATGTGGTGCTTGTGTGGCATTCGCACGACCTCCATTGCCTCTTCCACGACCAGAGGCTCCAAACGCTCCACCACCACAACCAAATCTCCCGCGAGCACCACCTCCTCTACCGCGTTCACCAAATTCACGCCCTCTCTCTCCCCACCATTCGGGATAGCCTTTCAACTGGAAACAATCGGCTTGTGCATGCCCATACTTCCCACAATGAGTACATGTTACATTCTTTTCACGAAAAGTTTCACGGTAAGGATGACTGCCACGTGATCCAGCTGCCACCGAGAACCCGACGACATCTGCGGTGTTTGTCTCTCTATTTCTTATCACCGTTTGTTGTCTCTCCTCCCGGATGATACGTTGATAAACTTGAGAAAGCTTAGGTAGAGGTTCTAAGCTCGTAATTGTAGAACGTACAGTTCCAAAGCGAGCATCATCCAAGCCGTTGAGAAACGTGTTGTCTCTCTTCATCCTGATCCTCTTCAAGTTGAGCAGCCAATTCCCCACATGTACACGTCCGAATTTGCTTATATATTGCCAATTCATCCCACATCTTTTTGAGCTTCCCAAAATATACCATTACGGTATCCCCTCCTTGTCGACAATTCGCCAAGGCTGCCCGAATTTCACCTATCTGTGGTCTGTTTCCTGCAGAAAACTACAGTTGCAAGTCATCCCAAAGAATCTTTGCTTCATCAACCATGGAAACAGAGGTTCTAAGCGTGGGTTCAATAGTATTCATGAGCCACGCCACCACCATTGAGTTTACGACCTCCCATTTCTCTATCTTCTCTTCAGTCAACGGCTTGGTGAAAGAGCCATCGATGAATCCCAACTTTCTCTTCGTCCGCAAGGCGTTCCGCACATGCTTGGACCAGTCTGCATAGTTCTCTCCCCTTAGCTGCACCGTGGTGATTAGATTCCCTGGTCCGTCAGATGGATGAAGGTACATCGCTGAGAGTGTAGCCTTATCCACCACCGTGTTTTGTCCCCCACTTGCACCGCCTTTCACTAGTGCGATTTGTTTGTCACCATCTTCTCCCGTCGTCATTGTTTCTTCTTATTTTTTCTTTTTCCTTTTTGTTTTTTTCAAACCCGCTCTGATACCATAACAATGTGGTATGCGTCAAAGTTGATCATCTCATTAATCTTTACAAAAGTATATATACAATTGATATATCATGGTTTTTACGGTTTTTAACCATGATATAAGTGTGCTTTTTGAGTCTTTTGATTTGTATCTAGGTTGTTTTTGAGTCTTTAGTCTTTACAGGTTATCTAGGAATTTGGCACAAATGGAGCAATATGGAACAATTTGGATCATTTTGGAGCATTTTACCGAAGGAAATCAAGTTGGAGTCGGATCAGAGTCAGAGCATCGATCGAACCACCTAAAAGGGCTTCGATCGACACTCCTGTTTACCCGACGAGAGAACAAGAAATTGGAAGTTTTACAAATTTGCCCAAAGTCTTCTACAATTGCAACATAAGCCCCTGGACGTGTTTTAGGATGTATATATATTATTTTTAGGTTTTAGAAACCCTTAAGTTGTATTCTATCAAGTTTTATTTTTCCTGTAACCCTGTGAGATTTTGAGAGCTTTTGCGAGAGAGAGATCTGCTTTGAGAGAAAAATTCTTGAACACCTTCTTACTCTTTTTAATTTCAATTGCTTATTATTCAGAATCATGTCTTGTTTTTCATTAAATATGTCTGAGTAGTTTGCTTGTTAGGTTTAGGGTTTTTTTATAGGGTTTTTATGAATTATTAGATCTGTTTATTTAGGATTCATTATCTATCTAGATCTTCATCTTAGGTTGTTCTTCATATTAATTCTTAATTGATCACCTAGAATTAATAATCTAGGAAACTAAATTGATATGAGAATATAATTGATTTTCCTGATAAAACCTTTTGATGAGCAAAATTACTTTCTGCAAAGATATTTGATTTAGTAATTTTGTGAACAATCTAAATCTGTTTTTAAAGCTGATTTTTAACCTAGAATTTTACAAAGAGATTTGGATTTTCTGGTTTTAAATTTAGATTATATTTGCGGTGAGAACTGACTTATTTTACAAAAGTGTTTAGAGTTCTAGATCTGTTCTTAATTGCTTGAATCCTATTTATTTGTTGATTTAATAATTTGTAATTTCCTGAGAAATTCCCTAGGCTTAACTCTTTTGATTTTCTGAATTCACAACACTTTCATTTAAATATTTGCATTACTTTTTCATTAATTAAATTAACTTATTTAGCATAATAACAAAACTCTATAATCTATTGTGTTTGATCTTGAGTCTCTGTGGAGGTTTGTTGATCACACAGGAGAGCACTCTGTTCGCCTTCCACGGCCTGATCTTACCACCATCACACTCCACGGTAGAGATGTCAAACGGGCCTAAAGCCCGCGGGCCATGCCCGATATGTCACTTAGCGGGGCGGGCTTGGACCTTTAAATTGATGCCCAAAAAAGAGCGGGTCTCGCGGACTCGGCCCGTTTGGTTTACGGATCAGGCGGTTTATGTCCGATTGCGCCCGTGGGTTTGCGGGTGGTCCGATTAATATTTTGTCTTCTCCGGTTCTTCCAACCTGTGTAATTCATCTTGAATTCTCCATGAATTGGGAGATTTTTCTTATGAATTTAAGTGAAGAATGGTACAAAATAAATCAATTATCGAGAGATGGCATATCAATTGACGTGAATTGCCACCATGAGTCTAAGTCGTTGCAAGCCGAAAAATTGTGAAACTGATTACATAGATGATAACGCTTATGCGTTGCTGTGTTTTTTGTCAGAACCAAAAGAAGGTTCTCTAATCTCACAAAAATGGCAAGAGAAGACTAGTGGGTTCTTTTCTTCATCAGGTTTGACAATTTTTTGTACTAATCTCCCTCTTTTTGGCGTGTGTGTGTTTGTGGTGGAAAGCTTACTATGGTTTTTACTGAATTATAATATATGGGTGTTTGATTTATGTTGTGTTGTGTTCATAATCAATCTGTTTTTTTAAAAAAAAAATTGCAGAAGGGTATCCATTTGAGCCTCCAAAGATGCAATTTTCAACCAAAGTTTGGTAAGAAGATGATGACTCTTGTTTCAGTTTTGTTGTAAGGTTTTAGCTTTGATCTTTGAGTCTGTGAAAGGAAGTGTCTTTTTCTGATAATGTCCTATTTGTGGTCAGGAATATCTCTCGTAAAGTTGTGTTAAATGGTCACTAACACTACTAATGTGGATGCAATGTGTTCGAATTAAAGGTTTATCTTTGTTATTGATTCATGTTAATCAAACCCATAGGCACCCAAATATTAGTAGTCAAAGCGGGGCAATATGCTTGGATATCTTGGAAGACCAATGGAGTCCAGCTATTACTCTTACCAAGCTTCTGGTATCTATTGCGGCGAGAAAGCTAAAGGTATTTCTCTAACTGGATTTTTCTGTTTTGTTTCCTTATTTTGCTTCTTCTATGTAAACATGGAACATAAGAGAATGCAAGAAGGTTTACACACACAATATTCTGTTAATGTTCTCATGTTTCTCTTTGAATCCAAAGAGTTGTGAACTAATTCATGGAACTCGGTCTTGTATCAATGAATTGACAACATATATAGTTATATACCCACAATGCCGGCCCAGCATAATATGAGGCCCAATACAAAACAATTTTTTTAATGGGTTTTCTTATCTATATATACATTTTGCAAGTACATTTAGCAAATAAATCATGAACTTGCCACCTATTTACAAGACTGCCACTGACATTAAATATTTATATTTTATAATTTACAGTTTATAAAATTATGATAAAGTTTCCTATTTTTATAAACAATTATTCTCTCATTATCCCAACTTTCCAAAAAAATTGGAACTACTACTATTTGCATTAAATACTAATTTGATAATTAATTAAATAAATAATTTTTTTAAAATTTGAAAAAAAGTTTCTTCCTAATCAAAGTAAGAATATTTTTGCGGGTTAAAGTAATTAAATCTGTTGCGGTTCAGATCTCACATGACGGGTTAATACATATTATCACGTTTTCACCATTAAAACAAAACTAGAATAATTGAATTAGTAAAATGTTCACATATCCTAATCATGTAAACTCAAGCGGGACATATGGGTGCAGACTATATACTCTCATGTATATTTTAGGATAATTTTTTGCGGGTTAAATTTATTAAATCTGTTCCAAAACCGACCTGACATTACGGGTTTGAACTAAGGCTAAAATATTAATTTATTTCATATATTATAGATTTTTAACTCACAAAATAATTAACCATCTTACGAAACCTGCAAAAATATATACATGTCCGCAACCGTTTCAATACATACATTTTATTAATTTTTAATGGTATAAATCTTTTAACTTATAAAATATTTAAAGGAAAAATAACTAATATTAATGATAATTATTTCAAAATTAAAAGTACATATATTTACTAGAATATTTAAATGTTTTAGAAACAGAATAAAAACAAAAATAGTCTCGCGGTGTACCGCGGGTTCAAACCTAGTAATATTTAAAACTTAAAACCAAATTTTAAAAATGCATAAAATAGGAGCCTATTTTTGCAATAATAAATAGATAAAATTAAAAAATTGAGGGCAAATCTTATATTTTTAGAAAAACGAGGCCTATATTTGCAATAATTTTCTTTTTTTTAGGCCAAATTGTAATACCAAAAATGCAAAAAAAAAAAACTGAGGCCCAATACAAATGTGTCTTAGGAATGTGTCGTGGGCCGGACCTGTATACCCACGTATGGACCAGAATTGTCATTGCTCGTTTGAGCTGGTCTGCTTTGTATTCAGTAATTGAAGCTATATATATACACATCACACATGTATCAGCAACGAAGGACCATTGTGAATTTGTGATACGAAGTTAATTATTGGCGTTTGCTCTTAGACTCTTAGTTTTTTTGCCGCCCGTGGCGGACCTGTCCGCAGCGGACCACTGAAATTACGGGACGATCACGGTCAGACTGTTCGGGCGCGAGCATGCCTGTTCGACATCTCTACTCCACGGTAATGATCCTGAGCAGTTACGTTTCCGCCCTTCTGCAGATGACTATGTTGCTTTTGCTCCTTCCCGTCGCCATCGCACTTCGCGGACTATTACTGATGTTGCACCTAATACTCACCCTGCTGGGGGTTTTGAGTTTGGTTCTTCTTCTGGGACTGCGACATTTGAGTTTCCAGAGCCACCGCAGGATCCCGCCACTATGGACCAGGGAGCTCATCAGACTTATGTGGTTCTGCTTTGCGTGCCATCTGGAATGGCATGGCTTCGACTTTCTCAGTGTGGCTGCATTCGTCCTACCAGGCGTACTAGGCGCAGGTCACCTTCGCTATCTTCACCATTTGCTGATCCTGTCTTCGATGATGTTGATGATGATGATGTTGATGATGATGATGATGTTTCTGCTACATTTTAGCTTCTGATCATGGTTTTTCTTTATCTTTTTCCCTTCTTAGGATTAAGTCATTTTTCTTTTTGCTTTGAGTCAGTTTGTATTTGAAAATTGTTTGAACTTATGAACTATCTATCTATCATGTTGCTTTTAACCTGTGTTTGTGTTTGAGTGCTTCTTAACAGAATTACCATCAAAGGATTGATCCAACACACACAACTAACTGCAACTTACAAGGAGATTCGGTCAAAATTCACCATTCGCCGAAGGTGTCGATCGATGACGCCTTGAATGGTATCGGTCGACGCCAATGGGTAACCCGAGAATCTGTTCAAATTTTTCATTCAATTTTTCAAACACATTTTTGTTTCTTGACTTTTCCCTTGCTTGGTAACACTTGGGACAGTGTTGTTTAAGTCTGGGGGAGGTTAGTACTAACTACTAACTTGGTTTTTGTTTTATTGTGTCAAAACCGTATTTTGTTTTTATTGAGTCAAATTTTTCAAAATTTTCTGTTGAATTATGATCTCTAACTGATGGTTCTTGTTCTTTGGCTAACACTCTAATGATTCTTGACTAAGCTTGACCTCAGAACTGAAGTGTGGAAAAGACTATGAGCTGTATCAACAATCCTGAAATCCCTTATTCAAAGGATATCTAGTTCAACCAACGTTGTCTCAACTTTTATCAGGATTTTAACCGGACTTAATCTCTTACTTTGGGGTTGGAAATCAATGGACTAGACTTCTTCTTCAGGCCATACAAAACAGTGCAATTTTTTAAAGTATGTCTCCCCTCTCTATTCCCTTCAGTGCTTAGAAAAAAAAAAGAAGAATAAAAGATGAGATGATTTTGATCAGTTTAGAGAGGTAGGTAAATTACTAGTGACCTCATTATTCTATTCTTGAGTCAAATGATCACACAAAGCTTGGAAGCGAGGGGTATGTAAATTACCGATGACCCCGGTATTCGCTTACACCTTTGATTAGAAAAAAAAAATAAGAAAAGAAAAAAATTGGAAGTGAGAAAAGGGAGAGGAAAGGAGATGTAAGAAGAATGTCTTGGCCTGAAGAGAGTCCATATGCCACTGTTTGAATACACCAAGGTAAGAACTCACATGTACTTGCTTTAATTTATGTAATGAGATGGTTTTGGTGAGACTAGAGATTCAAGAGGATTGTGGGATTTGAGTAAGGAATGTTGATGCTTTTCAATTGACAAAGTATATGAAGTAAGTTCTTGAGAGTCAAGGGAGATAAAGAGTGTGAAGATCAGTTACCAGCAGTTGAGTGAATTCTATGTTTTCAAACCTCTTTCACAGGTCTAAGTTTATGTTTTGCTTGAGGGCAAGCAAAGGCTAAGTCTGGGGGATTTGATATATCATGGTTTTTACGGTTTTTAACCATGATATAAGTGTGATTTTTGAGTCTTTTGATTTGTTTCTAGGTTGTTTTTGAGTCTTTACAGGTTATCTAGGAATTTGGCACGAATGGAGCAATATGGAACAATTTGGATCATTTTGGAGCATTTTACCAAAGGAAATCAAGTTGGAGTCGGATCAGAGTCAGAGCATCGATTGACACCACCTAAAAGGGCATCGATCGACACTCCTGTTTACCCGACGAGAGAACAAGAAATTGGTGGTTTTACAAATTTTCCCAAAGTCTTATGCAATTGCAACATAAGCCCCTGGACGTGTTTTAGAATGTATATATATTATTTTTAGGTTTTAGAAACCCTTAAGTTGTATTCTATCAAGTTTTATTTTTCCTGCAACCATGTGAGATTTTGAGAGCTTTTGGGAGAGAGAGATCTGCTTTGAGAGAAAAATTCTTGAACTCCTTCTTACTCTTTTTAATTTCAATTTCTTATTATTCAGAATCATGTCTTGTTCTTCATTAAATATGTCTGAGTAGTTTGGTTGTTAGGTTTAGGGTTTTTCATAGGATTTTTATGAATTATTAGATCTGTTTATTAGGATTCATTATCTATCTAGATCTTCATCTTAGGTTAAACTTCATATTAATTCTTGATTGATCATCTAGAATTAATAATCTAGGAAAATAAATTGATATGAGAATATAATTGATTTTCCTGATAAAACCTTTTGATGAGCAAAATTACTTTCTGCAAAGAGATTTGATTTAGTAATTTTGTGAACAATCTAAACCTGTTTTTAAAGCTGATTTTTAACCTAGAATTTTACAAAGAGATTTGGATTTTCTGGTTTTAAATTTAGATAATATTTGCAGTGAGAACTGATTTATTTTACAAAAGTGTTTAGAGTTCTAGATCTGTTCTTAATTGCTTGAATCCTATTTATTTGTTGATTTAATAATTTGTAATTTCCTGAGAAATTCCCTAGGCTTAACTCTTTTGATTTTCTGAATTCACAACACTTTCATTTAAATATTTGCATTGCTTTTTCATTAATTAAATTAACTTGTTTAGCGTAATAACAAAACTCTATAATCTATTGTGTTTGATCTTGAGTCTCTGTGGATTCGACCCCTAACTACTGCAGTGATCTCTTGTTTGAGAGAGTAGCTCTAAAGATTAATTTGAGCTTATCAACAATCCCATAAAACTCTAGAGAATATTCTAGACTTGAAGACCACTCTTTACAATAGGAAATATAACATAAGTGAAGATATTTATAGATATTTATACAATGGTCCCTAATAACTTCTAAATACATTTTTTTTCTTTTTTTGATAAAATGTTTTCTATTGAAATGAGAACAACAAATATGAACTAAAACAAAGGAAGGTAATGCGAAAAAAGGATATGATGGCTCCGAGTGCCACAAAGGCTAACGACAACGAACCAACAAAAGTGAAGCATAAGACAGCACTATATACGTATATTAGTATTTGAATATGATTTGGTCATTTGGATATTGAGTTATCCAACATTGTTAACGAAGGTCGCAACCACTATAATGAGTAATGACCACAATATATTTACAATACGTGTCCATCGTTCAAAATGACAACTTCATACGCCGACACATCTAGATGAGAGGGCAAACTAAAAGTTGCATTCAATACACGTAAATCTTATAGGTTTTAAAAACAAGTTGCACCTTCGCTTCTTAGTCGGAAATGTTTAAGAGTTCATTCATAGGAATTAAGGACTGTCTGAAATATATATAAAAAAAACATGGACATCACAAACAGAATTGTCTTGTTTGATTTTAGAAACGTAGCTAAGTGGATATTGCTTTAAGTATGATAATATTTAGATTGTGTTTCTGTTAACATTGATTAACTGAAAAGTGAAGACTTCACTTGTTTTCTTTGGTCTCTTTTACCTAATTTCATAAACATACGTCAGGGGTGTATTGAAACAATGATTTAGGAAGATTCTATTGAATTTTAAAAATTTGGAATTTTGATAGATTTTAGGGAAGTTAATATAATTTATGGTAAAAAATTTCAAATTTCACTTAAAACTATGAGATTTGGATTTTTGTATTTTTAACTAAACAAATCCTCCAGAATCCTTAAAACTTATTAAAATCCAAATCCACAAACTGTTTTGAATAACAGTGGATTTTAAAGTAGATTTTTAAATCATCAATTCAATAACAGTGAATTTCATGAGACTTTTTAAAATTCATGATTAAATAACATAAGAATTATAACTTTTATACAAATCACCTAAAATGTCAAGTTGAATACACTTCTGTCGTTTTAAAACATGTACTCAAGGTGCAAGGGCACATGGTCCTTTTTTGTTTAAAATTTTCTAAAAGGGTATACATATGAATATCTTGCAATATGGATTTTTGCATTTGCTTTTGTAGCACTTTGTTCTTTAGGGAACATTTGTCTACAAATTCTGATTATACGCAGGTCAAAGACAGCTAAAAGCTATGAAATCTAGAAACATTTGTTGTAAAGTTCTTACCGTTCCAACAGGTTACTCCATCAGTCATTAAATCAGAATCATCAATTCCATCAACCATGAAAACTTACTTGATCCTTTTAAGTTTCATTGTGAAGTTAACTAGAAGTTGCTTCGGACAAGTTAAATTGAGCAAATCTTCGTTGTGGAAAAATGGTCAAAATCAATATAAACTATTTACCATATACTACCACGCATTTATCAACCTGAACTAATTAAAAATTCAAATGCCAAATGTAAATCTTCTGAAATTGATTTCTATGTATCTTTAAAACGGTGTTGATTAAGATTAACTATTTAGCGTGCTGAGTCAGATGTGTGGCTAATCACATGGTAACTGGACAGAGTAAAACAACATCGTTTTGTTCGGGTGTTTTTCGACTCTTATATCGCAAACCATGTCGTTTATTATTGGGGTTAAAATTAAAATTAAGAGTTTTGTGTTATGGTCATTCCATTGTGTTGCTGGCGGCAACAGTTAACTATGGGCTATGGCTACTCAGATGATTTCCCGCAAGATATACAGGTTTTGCATTGCTTTTGTTTCAGATTAAATGAAGCACGCATAACTTTGATTCCTTTTATTCTTGTTCTGGCTTGCTTCCTCTCTACGATGCCAACTCCGATGAACGTTAATACAAGAACACAATTATCAAATGAACCTATTGAAGGAGTTATCGTAGCAACTGTTGACAGCAATAAGATTAAAGACTCCGATGGTTCATGAGAAACTGCAACAACTGACCCTCCAGACAAAATTCAATTCAGAGTACATACGAAACACCAGCATTAAGACAGATCTAAATTCACGACAATCCTCAGTTTTTCCTCAGTTTTAGTCAGCATCCATCTCCTCGAGCGCAGTTTTAGCTGCTGTCTTCGCTTCTTCCAGAAGATCATCAGGGACCTACGATGAGTCCATTTTATATGCTTTTATGAACATTTCTTTAAATCACACATCAATAGGGAAGCATTTCTAAGATTTGTTTTACCTTCTGATGCTCTCGTTTTGACTCCTCGCATATCCAACTCATCTCCAGTTCAAAGGCCTTGTCCTTGGCTTCATCGTGTAGCTTGTAGATGCTGCAAATGAAAAGTCACATTAGTCTTGCTATAAAATGAACCTGGTTATAAAAGCACATGAGAACCACAAGAGTTTACAAATGAAAACGTGTACATGAGAGAAGCAAAGCACTACTCACATTTTCGCCACCTCGATAACGCCTTCTTTGCATGTCATCTCAGATAAATTCAATTTCTCAATTTCCCTGCAAGGAATCCTCTAATCCATCAGAACAATTGTATATCCTTGCCGTTTTGATAACTATATCTATAACCCTTTAGTTGAAACAAATTCCACACAGGTCAAAGGTGGCCAAAAGCTATACAATCCAGAAACAATTGTCATGAGGTTCTTATACTTCATACATTCATGGAGAATCATAAATTTTATCGAGCATGAAAGCTCACCTTATGCTTCAAGTTAAAATTATCACTTGTTAAGTTAATTAGTATTTCCTTTGGAAAAGTTAAATTGATCAATCTTAGTGGTACTAAATATATCCTTTCTAGAAAATACTAGGATAAAACCAAAAAAATCACACTGTAGCTTACGTTTTGGCAGCTTGCTTTCCTTTGCCAATTGCCGCACCAAAATATCTCTGCAGGAAAAGAATCCATATGATGACAGAGAAAAATGACGTAAATTTTAAAACTTAAAGACAGATATCTACGAGCAGAAACTTACATATGATATGCCTGATGGTTCAATCATGTACAGTTGAGGACCATCTCTATCATAACCTCCAAGAATGACTCCACAGCCAAAAGGCCTTAAAAACAAAACAAAAAAAAATCATCCTCTTATAATTCATTCAAGTAGGAGAAATGCTTAGACAACTAATAGAGACTAGAGAGTACACAAAAAATCATTTTCTTATAATTCATTCAAGTAGATGAAGTGGACAAACCTGAGCCACCAATAGAGAGTACACAAATGTACATAACTTGCAACACGCTCAGAAAGTTCCTTCACAGGTACAGCGTCGCCATAAACACTAAATTATCACAAGTGAAAGCAGAGTTGGTTACACAGTTGGGGAACAGTTATGCAAAGCTATGCAGGAAGAAAGGCGAACATACACATTTGACATCTTATCCCCATATATTTTGAAATTAAACTAAGAGAAACATCCCCTTGAGAAAAGCTGAGCTATAGGAGTAAAACAGATCTTTCATAGTAATAAATCTAAGATGGTATCATTGGTACCTCTCATAGCTTCTTGCTTCAGATTTGGCCCGGGCAACAATTTGCCTACCATCAGCTGCAAGCCCAGCAACAGCCTGACATGACAGAAGTAGAATTCCTCATATTAATGAGAAAAAAAAAAAACACACACAATATACTAACAGACTAAACACAGTGGTAACTGGAAAACCTGAGAAATACATGTCCATAGCAGAAACTAATTTCAAAACAAAACATACCATGCCAGCATGACGATGAACAGAATGGATTCTCCTGTTTGAACCAGGTAGCATCATCTTTGATGCAATAAGTTTCTCCACACCCTAAAACCAAAACCCCCAAAAGATAAACACTTAGCGAGACCATTCCTTTACCAAAACTAACAACAGATTCTCAAAATGGACTGTCAAGTGTGTCATCTTCAGTCAAATAGTTCCAAGGATTTTATGTCAAATTAAAGCTACAGAATCTGATAACATACATCGAAATTGAATTACAGAATACGACGAGCAAGAGAGACCAAAACCACTATAACGCTTCACTGAAGAAAGTAGCAAAAAAGAGAAGAAACAAACCATTACAATCCCGTCTTTGCACTTGATTCCAACAACAGTCCTGCGAAGAAAAGAACACATTTAACAAAACCCTAATTTCGTGATGAAGGGGACCCTCCAAAGCCAAAAAATTCTTAAAAAAATTCAAAAGCTAAATCCGATCTAGTCAACGGAGAAATCGAAGAAGAACAAGAAGATGGAGAAGTAAACTAACCCACTGTTGTCAACAGCTTTAGCGGCGTACTCGATCTGGAAAACACGGCCATCGGGAGAGAAAGTGGTGACGGAGAGATCGTATCCAGTTCCAATGCTACTCATCTTTCTCGATCTTTTTTTGCTCTCAGTCTTTCTGATTTTCTCCTTCTTCTTCTTCGAGTGATTTAAGCAGAGATCGGAGAATTGGGTTTTCTTTGTTCTCAAGCCAGCGAACCCGAAAGCTTTTAGGAGCTCCGATTCTGGCTTTTTGGATATTATAACGATTTGGGTCGGATACTCGGGTGGGTCGATTCAGCTACTAACGGGCTTTACTTATATTTATCATTTGGCCCAGTATCTTTCTTTTAAAGAATACCATCTTACGGGCTTTACTTATTTTAATGAAAAAACCTCCTTTCAATCCATTTAAAAACTCACATTTTCAGTGCAAAAAAATCTTCAATTTATTTTCTATTTCCTCAGTTAAATTTTACTACAGTAGTAAACACAAACTTTTAAGTAAATAAATATCTACTAAAAACTCACAATAAATATTCGACCATTGACTGTCATGAAATCAATACTTTTGCATTTTGGTTTATTAAAGTGTACTAGATTTTAACCTGCGGTACACCGCGTGAATATAATTTTTATTATTATTTATATTTTATGTTGTATTTGTGTGTTAAATATTGGATGTTTTGTAAATAAAGGAATAATTAAATTTCCGACCGTTTGTTACGCAGCTAAATGTTTATATTAATTTTTTAACCCGCAATACACTTCATGACCATTTGTATGTTATATTTAGTTTGTTTTGTTTAGTGTTTGAGATTCTATTTTAATTTTTAATTATTATAACAAAAAATAAAGGATCTAAATACATAATAAATAATTTATACGCTGTGATTAAGTCATATATTTCCTAATAATTTAATTATTTTATATAATCTTAGTTAAATCAATTTGATTTTATATGTCAGATATTATAATATTTGTAGTGTTGACAATTAATAAAATAAGGATTTAACCCGTGTTAGCATAAATTTAATGATATTTTATTAATTCCAATATGTCCTCTTTATAACTCATCTACTATATAACCATATTATATAATATTTAAAAAATTTATTAACTTTATATATATTAGTTCTAATATTTAAATAAATGCAAATCGAAGTTCTTTCTACGTTCAAAATTAAAGGTCACAGGTTTTGGAAAACAAAATGGGAATCAAATTTTTGTTTTCTTTGCTTGCAAAGGATTCAGAGATAAAATATCTTCAAAACACAAGAGAATGTGTGGTTAAATATATCATAATTTGTGTTTCCATATTAATTGCTGTAATTTTTTTTAGTTGAAATGGAATGTAAACTATTTAGGAAACAAAATCTAAAGTAATGCTATTTTTGGAACTTGTTTAGAGATTACTTGTAAATAAGTACAAATAAAAGGGTAGAATCCAAAATATACTTCAAAAATATATATATAAATGTATATCTTTTCTGGAAAATGAAACTTTTGTTTAAAACTAGCATCATTAACGTTTATGCTGCAGTCCACTGTAAATTTAATATGAACAATTAATATAACTAAACATATCACATATTGCAAAGCTTATGATGTTTTCGATGTGATTTGTTTTGAGGTCAAGTAATACTATACTAACAAATAAAGTGTTTTTTTTTGTTGTTGACAACAAATAAAGTGTTTAAGGCAAAAGAACTCTGCATTCCGATATAATGAATTCTTTAAGAATCTAAAGTTTATCTGCCATAATTGATCATAAGTCAAATTGAATTTCACGTTCTCGAAATGTCGGATATCCTACTTGATGTCTTGTACAATAAAATCTAGAAATGGGATATCCTTATTTTTTGATACAAGGTGGGGGTGGTAATGATAACTAAAAATTATTTTTTGATAGTTGAATCTTGAGACTAAGAAATTGTTTACCTGAGGAATTGTCAGTTGTAACTCTGTCTCATCACAGTTATAACTCTCGGTAATACTTTCATCCCCATCCAAAACATATTTCCATTTTTATTTTATTTTGGGGTCGAATATTTTATGTCCACGTTTAATTTTATATTAGGTTTTGACTTTATATTTCTAGATAAAAATATAACTAAATATAATCTATCCTCTACAAAATTAATGGTAATTAGTGTATTTTAAGGCTTAATTTAGTTTAACAGATTGTTATTATAGCAAACTTACTAGGACGCTAACAATATGGTTGCAAATGGTTTCTTTAAGTTAAGAATTAAATTGAAAGAGTTGAATAGCATTCATCTGATTTTTTATCATTTGAACCTGAAGTAACAAGTTGGAAAACAATAAAACCTATTTAAAAAATAAACGAACCATAAAAGAAAATGGTTCAACGCATTCATCTACGAATGTGTTAAAATATCATTCAATCCTTTTTTTTGTTTCAATTTAATATTTCTCAATCATTCATCTACATACACAACCATTTTTTTTTTTTCTCAAATGAAAATATATTGATTAAGGTGAGTCATTACATAAAGAGTTTTCTAACCATGGAGGCCTGAATACAGAATCAGAGTAATAAGTACAATTAACACAACCATATTTTGCCAAGGCATGGGCTACACTATTACATTCTCTCTTTGTAAAGGTAAAAGTTGCATCTTGTAGTTTGGCTGCCCAAAGATCATACACAACCATTTATACCCTCTAATTCTCTACCTAATTTTAAACAATTATGAATTTTAACAATTTACTTGCAAACTTTGTAAAATTGTAAAGAATATACTTGCATAAAATTAAACTATTTTATTACACAATTTCAACATTAATTTCCTTAACAAGTTTAACAATCGTCATGTTAAAAAAGCATAAACTTGATCAAATTCATTAATCCATCAGAATCTTCCAAGGGACAATTGCATTTTTAGTACCTTTATTTGCATTTAAATGAGCTCGTAGACCCCATATTCGTTTTTCGAGAAACATAACCATTAAGGGTGCTAAAATTACAGTTGACTCCCTTACGACCAAACAAAAAACAGAAGCCGAAATGACAGATTTAACCCGATGAAGTCTGCAATAGATATCTTTAAGGTTGATTTCAAATTGACGTCAACAAGAAGACATAAAAAGATGTCTACTCCTTAATTATAATTTAAATTTTAATTAAAAAAATTATAAAAGATAATTTGATAAACTTATTGATCAAATAATAACCACATAGACTTCATGCATTAAAATAAAATAAATTTACATATAAACGAGTCAAATTAAACAAGAAAATGTTGACTAGCCAAAAATTATTTGATTTAGGATTTGCTTAAGTAGACTTCTCTGCATATTATTAGTGGTTGACTTTGCTATTCCATCAACCATTAATATTATATTATCTTAATTTCACCGATAATTTAACCAAACCGATAGCTGAACCTAACCGAATACATACTGATTCTTTGATTTTAACCTAACCGGATAATTTAATTTAACTATATATATACTTCTCTCTAAGTAAACCCTAACTTTTTATGTGATCTCTCTCTCCAAAATTTCTCTCTCCAAAATTTCTCTCTCAAAAATTCCAATATTGTTGCTCTCAAAAATTCAGCTATATATACCCACAAAATATTTCGTGGTTACAAAAATAAATATGAAAACCCAATCCATCCTCTTATTTCTCTCTTGTTTTTTTATTGAAGAAGTTCTGCAAATGTGGCTCTACGAATCTCTCTCCAGATCTGACCTTCATTCATATTCAAATCTAATCCCAAAGGTTTTGTTTTCATATCTACCTACCAAATCTAGGTTTTTAGTTTTATGTTGGTTGAATTTGGGTTCTACATGGGTTTTCTTATTTGGATATGAGAATTGTTATTGGGTAATTTGTTGGAAAAAATTTAGTTCTTTCTTTTTCAAGTTTAATCTCAATTTTTATTTGGATTTTTATGATTTAATTGCTTGAAGTCAGATTTTTACAAAAACTTGTTCTTGTTTTTAATTTTACAGGCAGAGGAGAAGATTAAACAGGAGATGATGGAGGCCGAGAATTTTACAGCCGGAGGAGAAGATTAAACAGAAGATGGGGCGGTGGAGCAGTGAAGGTGGAAGAGAATTACCCAGAATATGTTTGTAAATAATTGAGATTTTGATTTTTTATTTTATTATTAATTTAATTATTATAATAAATTATTTTTGTATTTTTAAATAAAAATTTGAGATCTGTAGTTTAAAATACGGTTTAGTTTCCCAGGAAGAAGTCTTCCAGATAAGTCTTCAGCATAATCATTACAATTATTAAATTGATTTGATTGATTTGCAGACGGTTCAGTTTCCCGTGCGAAGTCTACCAGAGAAGTCGTCAACATAATAAAAAATATAATTTTTATAAAATTATGGCAGGTTTCTCTTATAATTTGTCAAATTATCCAAAAACTGAAAAAAATCATAGAAATTTGTAAATTCAGTATGATTTAGTGTAACAACTAATAGCTAAGAATACCCTTCATTGTAGTGTTGGAGACTGAAATTATTCACAGTTGGGTAATTCTTAAAAAAATTTATATATCACTTCATTTCATACTTATAATTGTAGAATTCTATATTCTTAGAAGAAGTCTTCCAGATAAGTCTTCAGCATAATCATTACAAATATTAAATTGATTTGATTGATTTACAGACGGTTCAGTTTCCCGTGCAGAAGTCTACCAGAGAAGTCATCAACATAATAAAAAAATATAATTTTTATAAAATTATGGCAGGTTTCTCTTCTAATTTGTCAAATTCTCCAAAAACTGAAAAAAAAATCATAGAAATTTGTTATTTCAATAAGATTTAGTGTAACAACTAATAGCTAAGAATACCCTTCATTGTAGTGTTGGAGACTGAAATCATTCACAGTTGGGTAATTCTTAAAAAGTTTATATATCACTTCATTTCATACTTATAATTGTAGAATCCTATATTCTTAGAAGAAGTCTTCCAATAAGTCTTCAGCATAATCATTACAAATATTAAATTGATTTGACTGATTTGCAGACGGTTCAGTTTCCCGTGCAGAAGTCTACCAGAGAAGTCATCAACATAATAAAAAATATAATTTTAATAAAATTATGGTAGGTTTCTCTTCTAATTTGTCAAATTATCCAAAAACTGAAAAAAAATTATAGAAATTTATAATTTCAATAAGATTTAGTATAACAACTAATAGCTAAGAATACCCTTCATTGTAGTGTTAGACACTAAAATCATTCACAATTGGGTAATTCTTAAAAAAATTATATATCACTTAATTGATTTGAAGTTAGTTGGTAAAGAAGTCTGCCAAAGAAGTCGGTTTCTTTATATTTTTCTGGTACTGCTTCAAATAAACCGGAATTGGTTTTCTAAAACCGAGATTATTTTTTTTGTCAATTAAACAGATTTCACAGAAAACTACAACACGTTGCCTTCCTAAATTAGTCTACCTTAATGACCTAACTGCCTATGAAAACCAAAAACTTGATTTCTCCATATGTATAATGTGGATTCATGTCAAAAACATACATAGGCAAGTATATAACATATATCAAAGAATTCAACAAGAAAATCTTAAAAATTATTCACCAATTTGCAATAATTTGGTTTTCAAATAATGCTGACTTCATGTTCACATCAACGGGTAGACATAAAAAAAACTATACGAGGATAACTTCAAATGAAGTCTATTTCTTGGGGTCTATTTTTGCAATTACAATTTTTCAAAGCAGACTGCGAATGAAGTCTACCGTTACCGGTTGACTTCTTTTGTGGTCTTCCTTTGTTAATTTTTTGGTTAGTTTTGCAATTAAATAGATAAAACAAGGTAGACTTCAATGGAAAGTTCAACAGGTTAACTTCAGTTATAGTCGACTCTGGTTATTTTTGCAATTGACCAACCCATTGACTTTACCGTAGACTTCGTGGTTAGTTTTGTCTACTAAGTAGACTTTAACTATCCGTCAACGAGAAAAAGTAAACTTCATCGTGGTTAGTTTTGCAATTGACCAAGTTTGACTTTCGCCAAGTAGACTTCGTATGAAGTCTACATTAATGATGACTTCGTTTGCAGTCTGCCGTGGTCATTTTTGCAATTGACCAACAATTGCATTTTTCAAATAGTAGACTTCTTTTGCAGTCAACTAATTATTTTAATATAATAATATTACGGTCAATGCTTAAATATTTTGGTCAATGCCAAAAATAGTCACTATAGAAGTCTACTCGTTTATTATCGTAAGAAGACTTCGTCTGGCAGTCATAACTAAAAAGTCAAGAATTTGGTCAATTGCAAAAATACACCTTAGTAGACTGCAAATGAAGTATCTGACAGAAATATTATAATGCAGTCTGAACCATATTTTTTTGTTTTCAAATGAAATTAAGGAGCCTGAAATTGCAGTCTACCGGCTCGAAACTCGATAAAATTTTAATTGCAAAATTGACCACATAGTAGACTTTACATGATATTATGACGGTTAGACTAACAAATGAAGTCCAATTTCGCAAAAAAATCAAGGAAAATCATGAAATCTACCGGAAAATAACCTTATCGGTGGTTGTTTCGCAATGACAAGCACCGAGGATGTCGTCTTTAGTCACCACAGAAGAAACCCAGCACCAATTTAATCACTATCCAAGAATCATGACATATAAGAAGATAAATGCACTTGCAAATTTTCTTGGATTAAAATGGAGAGGAGATGGAAGAAAATGAAGTTCTCATAGCATTGAGTGTCATTTAAGCTTACAAATTCATGTTGTTGAAGCTTTAAGAGCTTCAAATTTGGTTGTTCATGGTTGCTGGAAAATTGATGGTGGTGGCACAACCGTAAATAAAAGAAGAAGATGAGGATATAGATGTAATAAATATTTTCGCAAGAAATTCAAATAAATCAGAAATAATGGCATTTTTGTTATTACAATGAATGACCAAAGATTTAATAGGGAGAAAGTGGCAAATGTTGGAGAGAGAAAAAGAAGTGTCTAAAATTACAATTGACTCAAATTAGGGGTCCAATTTTGCAAGTGTCCCATCTTCCAAACCACATCCTAATAAAAATAGAGATTGTTTACTATAAGCGAATACTTGTTTTTGTTTTGGACTTTGGTCATCTATTATCTAGTAATACACACACGATGAAAATCTATATTAGTATTTTTGCAGCAGTTTTTGCTCAGAAATATTTTTGGAAAGTTTTTACATTTAATGCATTGACTTTAATATTAGTTACCAAAACTTCAAAATTAATTATAGGTAAGATTTTAAAAAATAAGAAAATCTTTCTACCTCAATCAAACATAAATATATGATTCCTTTTTATTTTTATTTGAATTTATATTTAAATTATCTTGAATTATTCTATAATACATTTTGTTAATAAAAATTGTGATTTTTTCCTGCATATGACGTAATGCAAAATTTTAAAAACGAACATATATTACTCAATAGATGAATAAAAAATATGGGTATAATATTCCACATCGTCTAAAAGAATTGGGCAATGGTTTAGAGTCATACTATAAAAGAGATCAAAATGATTCTGAATACAAATGAGTAGAAACCTTGATTTATCGGGCATTCAAACTTTAAAAACTTTTATTTGGTTTATTCCAGTTCTTTATTTTAAAGATTTTAAAAAGATTAAATATGAAAATATTTAAAACTTTTTGAAAAATTAAATATGATAAATATAATACCGTAGATACATAATAAATATCGAAAATTAAGATGATATAGTGTGAGTTAAAATATCTCGGGACGGAGTTATATAGCGGACAGGTTTTATTGATATATATATAAATTAAAAAAATATCATTAATTCGGTGTTACACGGGTAAAACATCATTTCAGTATTTTGTTAACACTGTCAGTATCAAATAATAGATATATCTAATTAAATTGATTAAATAAATATTTTGTAAAAAATAAATTATATTGCGGTATTATATGGTTTATTTAACAATTATTATATAATTATAACATATTTAACCAACAAATATAACTTATAATTTAAATATTTTAGTTATAAATAATTTTGCTCCGCGGTACACTGCGGGTCCTAATCTAGTATATATATATATATATCATACTTTATCATACTTTATCTTATCGAGTCTCGTTTTTCACTATTTAAAGAGAGAGAAAGAATAAGCTAAGTTCTCCATTGTTTTCTACATGTGTACACCATTTTAACAGAAGATAAATTATGCACTTTGTACTGCATAATGTTTACTAAACAAACTAAAATATAACCTTTTGCATCTAGCTGGAAGCTTTGATTTTTTTTCATATACAAAATATTTCACTTGCATGTGCATTTTCTTTACGGTCATGCATGTGTGATAAGTTCACAATATATGTTTTCAGCAGACTGGAATATCATGTCTTATCTCCAAACAAACAGTCGTGTAGATATAAATGCTAACAAACTTTTTTTTTTCACTAATATATTGTAATAGTTGATTACATGTGTGATTAGTATAACCAATATTATTATGACAAGAGATGTACCACTTACATATATGGTTACTAATCCCAAATTCACAAAAAAACAAGAAAAATTATCGATATAAAAAACTACTGCCAACTACTAATCTTTTTTTTTTTTTTTTTTTTTTTGGCAAACACCAACTACTAATCTAATGCCTATTTTTACTACTTTTTTCTTACTTTTCTTTAACCAATTATGTTATTCCTTATCACTCTTCTTAACTGCTAAATTAAATTTTCGTTTACAAACATATACAAATGGTTCAAAAATTCAAACCGAAGATTAAAATTCACTAATATACATTTTTTATATTACTAAATAATGATCGCAAAAGATCCTACTTTACTTGTACTAGGTGCTGTCCCACGCAACACGTGGGTTGTGGTTTAGTTGACACTTTCTTAAGAGAATATAACTATGAATAGATTATAAAAGCAAGAAATATAAAATAAATATTTTTTATATAAATAAAATAAAAATTAAATACAATGTTAAATATATATAATACTTTCTACATTAAAATATAGAATCAAACTCTTACAAATTACAACACATATGAGATATAACAACATTTGATATTGGTATGAAAAGAGGAGAGAATGTTTACTATAAGATGGTAATCCAAATTAGATAATGGAGATGAATCTTTAAAAAATAGAACAATGTAATATATATATAATACTTTCTAAATTAAAATATAGAATCAAACTCTTACAATACATATGAGATATAACAACATTTGATATTGGTGGGAGAGGAAGAGAGAATGATTACTTATAAGATAATAATCCAAATTAGATAAAGGAGATAAATCCTTTAAAATAAGAACAATGTAAAATATATATCATGTAGTCTCTAAAATTAAAATTTAGCATTAACAATTTACAATGATATTTCATTTTTTTTACAACCCATACAACAAAAATAAGAAATCAAAAATAACAAAAAAAACGAAAAATGATTTGAGGTATTGTAGAAGAGAATGAGAGAATGTGAAAATGAGATAGTAAAAGAATGTCAATATGAGAAAATGATAGATTGAGAAAATGCTTATTTATATAATAAGAAATGATGGAAGTTACATTTAGAACTATGTAGTTACAATAGTAATTTATTGTGTTTGAAAAAAATGAGTGGTAGAATATGATTAATGCATAATTATTTTATTTTCAGTTATAATTTTATTTTAATGTGTGAGTTAAATATATTGTGTTTATTGGATCTTAAATATTGTTTAAAGCAATTAGAAAGCAAAAAAAAAAAATAGAAAACATTAAATGAAAATCAACCAATAAGGAGAGACCAAAACCTTATTTTTATATATATTATATATTGCTTTAAACTTTGAAATGAGAAATATATTATAAACAATAATTTTACATGAGAAATATATTAATTTAGCCAACCAAAATATGAATATAAGTTTAGCCAACCAAAATAAATAAAAAATATTAAAATTTAACCAAAAATAATTTCTCTTGAAAGATAATAAGTTAGTAGGAGGAATGAATTAATGTACAATTATTGGATAGGAGTTACATTTGAGTTAAATGGAGTTACATGTCTTTAATTATAAATAAATATTTTAATTTTTTATATCCTAAAATAAAAGGAATACCAAGTGGCTGAATCAAAATTCACATGATTTGATTGTTTGTTGATATAAACTCAACACTTACACATAATATTTCAAAATAAAAAATATTACTTTTTAAGTGACAAACTAAATTAGTTTTCTTATAAAGTTATATGAATTCTTCAATCTCAATAATTTTTAAAATCCCAAGGATAACTTATATATATTTGGTTTTTACTCATCAATTTAATTTATAGTGCTGGATTTCATACTAATGGTTTCATCTTTAGAGAATTTTGTGAAATGATATTTCTAAAATTATATTTTATTTTTATATTTAAGTTCCAGTTGAATATGTTTTGTTTTTTGGATCATTTTTTATTTTGATTAAAGACACAAAAAATCAATTGTTTGATTATGTTCTTTTTGTTTTCAAAAACCTCTAATCATAAAATATATATATATATATATATATATATATATTATATTGATCTCTGCAGATTTATCAATTGGATCACAAAACAAAATAGTCTTTATAAATGGATAAATGGATAATTATATTGATCTTTAAATATTATATTGATCTTTATAAATTATTAAAAATGATACATGAATATGTGAGATAACCAGAGACATAATAGATAATTACATATGGATCATTTCAACTTTATGATCTTATTGTGTGGTGAATATTGTAAGGCAATATGAAAATAATGACTTATAAGATGTTAATAGAAAATAGAAAATGGAGATAAACATTTTAAAAGATTAAAATAAATATATAAGATATACATATCATACAAACTCTAAAACTAAGCTTTTACAATGATATTTGATTTGATTTTTTATAACCCATACAACAACAATAACAAAAAAAAGTACAAAACAAAACAAAACAAAACCAAACAAAAAAGAGATTTGAGAGTAGTGGAAGAAGATGAGAGAATGAAAGAGTGATAGACTAAGAGAATAAGATAATGAGTATTTATAGGAAGAGAAATGATGAAAAATTACATTTAGAAAAATGAGAGTTACAATCTAATTTATTGTTTTGTTTTAATATTATTGATTAATTCAACTTAGTGGAGAAATAAAGTTAATGTATAATTTATAGGGAGAAGCTATAAAGATTTCAGTTTTATATTATGTGAGTTAAATGTGAAAATTAATTATTTTTAAATTTGTATTTTAATATAAATTTTTTTGTTGTTAAAATTGCATTGCCAAATATACCAATAAAGAGAGACTGAAACTCTACTTTTATATATATATGATTCCGTTGTGGATAATACGAATTTGTTGTCGGCAAAACAACAATACATACTGTATTTTTTCGTACATTGGAATAAATACATCACTTCCATCTTAAACAAAGGTGGATTACAAAAAAAAGCATAGAAAGGCCCAGTGGAAGAATATAACAAAAAGAATCAGATTCGAAATTGCTCTAATTGGGCTTAATGGGCTTTTCTCTTTCCCTTTTCATCAGCTTTATAATTCACACAACACCTTCATCTCTAATTACACACACACACACAGACACACCAACGTTGATTCCTCTTCTTCTTCTCTCTTTCTCATCGTTGGCCTGAACAGGAGAACCAAAAATGGCAGATCAGCTCACCGATGATCAGATCTCTGAGTTCAAGGAAGCTTTTAGCCTATTCGACAAAGACGGAGATGGTTCCTTCTCTTTCTCTCTCTCAGATCTTTCCTTTTTGGATAATTTTGATCTATAAGCTTCACTTGTTTTTTTTTTCTTTATGGTGTTTTGAATTTACTTAGTCATGGCTTAACGAATTTGATACTTTTCGTTGTTCATCATTAGACTCCGTGGATGTTACATTATGCTTCGATTTGGCTTCGGTGTTTTGAATTACTATTGCAATCGGATCTATCTCCATAATAATCTCATCCTGAATCGAGTTTTAGTTTTTCAGATTTTGCTTAATAGTGATGAGAATTGACTCAAATCTTTAGAATCAACCGATGTTTACAGCCGCTAATTCAGTAATTGGAGTAGATTACAATGGAAATTTGAAGATTTTGTGTTGAATTGATTCACTTCTAAGAGTAGAAGATTACAATGTAAATTGAAGATTTTGGTGTTGGATTGATTGAGTTATTAGAGTATATTACAGTGTAATTTGAAGATTTGTTTTTGTTAAATTAGTAGCCTGATTTGAGAGAAACGTGTGTGTGTGTGTTTGATTAGGTTGCATCACGACGAAAGAGCTAGGAACAGTGATGAGATCACTGGGTCAAAACCCAACAGAAGCAGAGCTACAAGATATGATTAACGAAGTCGATGCTGATGGTAACGGAACCATAGACTTTCCTGAGTTTCTCAACCTTATGGCTAGGAAGATGAAAGACACTGACTCTGAGGAAGAGCTCAAAGAAGCTTTCAGGGTTTTCGATAAAGACCAGAACGGTTTCATCTCCGCTGCTGAGTTGAGACATGTTATGACTAACCTTGGTGAGAAGCTAACTGATGAGGAAGTTGATGAGATGATCAAAGAAGCTGATGTTGATGGAGATGGTCAGATCAATTATGAGGAGTTTGTCAAAGTTATGATGGCAAAGTGAGGAAAACTTATCTATATTCTCTCAATCTTTTCCATTTCTCAATCTGATTTTTTTCTTCTTTTTTTTTTTTTTGCTTTGTTTTGAATTTGACTGTTCATTATTATGCATTCGTTTCACTATTTCATGTTATGAACTGTTTCGTGACTTTGGCTTATTTATTTGTTTCATTGTTTGGAAAAGATTTAAAAATGTTTTTTTTTTTTTTTTTTTTTTTTTTTTTTTTTTGTGAAGTACCATTGTAATGGTCAATTGAAAAGCTATCTCTTGATATTACTATTACTTTTTATTTATACTCTTGATATTTGTGTTTTACAACTGACTGTGTGGTTAAATTTGTGAAAAATGTCGGGAAATACAAATTATATTCTTTCCATCAGTAAATTCTAGAATGCTAATATCAAAAGTTTAGTAGGTTTGAATTTACCATTATATTATTTTTTAAACAAAAAATAAAACTCATATTCATGTCAGTTTCTTATACTATACGGTTCGCATATATATTTAAAGAACATAAATAAAATGTTTGACACACAATAAGTTTACCGATTGAAAAAAATTAGAAAAACAAGAAAAGGGGTAAAAAACAGAACTTCATCTTTTTCTTTCAAATTTCCAGCTTTAATTCTCTTTTTCGACTTCAGGTTTATAAATGACTTCTTTTTTTTTTCTTGATTCAATCAATTTTAACATTTTATCCGTAGTTGGTTGTTATTGTATAAACTACTCCTTCTGATTTTTTTTACTTGTCATTCTAGACTAAAAATTTTGTTTTCCAATATTTGTCATTTTAGGTTTCCAATGCATATGTTTGACAAAAATACCAATTTTATCCCAACTATTTAAATAATTTGACCAATAAAAAAATTAGAAAATGTATTAAAGAAAGTATATAATAGAACATTGATCTAGTTTCTTAATTTGTGTGCAAAGCTCTAGAACGACAAGTAAAAAAACCTGGAGGAAGTATAAAGGTAGATATGTTCAGAGGAATAAAATCAGAGATGGATGGTAAGCAGCAAAAGGCCAGATAGATGAAATGAGAATCTTAAAACCTTTAATCATGACTGAAACATTTATTTTCTTCCTTTTTGGTTATTTAAATATTATTGAATCTCTTAATACCTAACTATTTTCTTTAAATGTGTGTCCTAATTTTAATTAGGAGAAGAGGGAAGAGGGTTATGACAACGAAGCGTAGTAGCAATTCTGCTGACTCCAAAGAAAAGAACGGTCGCCGGAAAAGCCACTGCTGTATCCTCTGAGCTCCGGCCATTTCTTCTCATTATGTATTATTATTATTATTATACGCTTGTGCTTTTGTGTTTAAAAAATAAGAGATTTGTACCTCACACATCTATAAGACGAATTTTAAATGTAATCTCTAATTTGACTATATTAAATATTTACTACATTTGTTATGATTTCAAAAAAAAAAAAATACTTTGGCGGTCTAACTATCCTAATTTCTAAATTGATTTAGGCGTTAGACAGTTCCTATCCATCACAATTGTGGGCATATATATGATCTAGTTTTTGTGAGATGATAAATATAATTAAATGAACTAAAAAATACATTTAAATGAATTATCCTAAGCTTAAAAGTCTTTCTAAAGCTTTTTTTTTTCGTTTTATATTACTTAGTATTAAGAACAAAAAAATGTGTTAGCCTTATCTAAGAGTAATTTGGGGTTCCCATTATGAGACGTTTCTGGAGAGTAAGGCAATATAACAATATTGTAATCATTATCGAAACAAGGCATATCCAAAGTAAAATTGTAGTAGAGTTCTCGGAGCGAGCTTGAGCTTGGGGCCTTGGGCAATGAGTACCTCGCAAACATGAGGGAATAGACAGTACGTAGGCGATCTAGGAGAATTCGGTCCACCACTTCTAAAGCTTGTATTATAACTCTTGAGGTTCTTTGTCTATCAATGTTCTGTTCAAGGATCAAAAATACGTACTAAACCAAGAGATTTGTCCGTCCCTTAAGTTTCCCCAATCTCATTGCTCATTCTTCTCGTTGGCTCTCTCATCCGTGTCTTTTCACTTTGCATGAACATTTTTGTTTTCTCCAAACTCGACGCTGAGCTTACTCAGTACTCAGCTCAGTATTTGGTGGATAACGTTGGGAAGGAAGAAGTGGAGGGAGAAATGGATCAAGAATACTCTGTCGAAAACCTACTTCAATACGTGGTTGAAAACGTGTGGACCAAGAAGGAAGATAGCCAGGAAGAAGTGGTTCAACGACGCCGTGACCTCACTGTCAAAGAGTGCCTTGAATTTGCCTTTAAAAAAGGGCTACCGAGAAGAGAACAGTGGGCTCATTTGGGATGTGTGTCCAAGGTTCCCCCATTTGCTTGTCAGATACCTCGCGTTCCCATGAAAGGAGAAGTGATTTGAGGCTACAAATTGGGAGGAAGGACTTGAGCTGTTGATGCAACAACCGGTGGGAGCAAGACTGCATGTCTTCAGTCCAGATTTTGATCGTCGTCTTGGAGAGAATGTAAAGTGTCGTTAGATAAAGTTCAAAATTTTCAGAGGTTAATGACAAAGTTTAGATCTAATCTTGTTTAATTTTTTCTTGTGTGTTAGGGAATTTACGATGGGCCATCAGCTATGGGAACTCGATATGTTGGGCTTAGAGATGTGATAGTAGTTGAAGCGGCGAGGATCAAGGGAAAGGATGTTGCGACTGTTCAAATATGCTACAAGAAGAAGACCTCATTTGTCAAAGTTGCTGTGAAAAGTAGGTCACTCCGGTTTAATGGTGGCGACAAGTTTCAGCAAACATCACTGCTTGTTGACTTCTGTATGCCTCGCTTTTCTATCAACTAAACAAGAGCCTGAGATCTGAAGATGTCATGATCTTTCAAGAATAATACATGATGTAACCTGAAGTAAGAGATGAAGGAGATTTAAAACTCAGTCATCAAGGGAGAGATTGAAGATGTTGTGATGACTGGTTTTATAAGATGCATATAATTGAAAAGTCAATCATTAAGGGAGAAACTGAAGCTGGTTTTAAAACGAGCATGGATTATAAAACTCAATCACCAAGGGAGAGATTGAAGATGTTGTGTTGATTGAAGTTTTAACAGGTTTAGAGCATGTCATGGATTTTCTACTAAAACAAGACAAAACTGACACAGAGGCTGATGCATTACATGATACAGCTGCTTGAAGAGCTGACACAGAAGATGAAGTTGGAAGAGTTATGGCCAAAATCCCAACACAGGTCCGGAATGAAACAATGCTACGAGCAGTCAACTTTGAGATCAATTTCCTGTCAAACCAAATGGAACCAGAAGGTGATCTTTATTTCTTTAAAAATATCTCGCTCTCAACTTTTCAGAACATCTTTCAGAGCTAAAATCCAAGGTCTGTAGCCAAAACAAATGAGGATGAAAGAGTCAAATCTGATACTGAAAACTGCCTTTAAAACCTGAAACTTTCTTCAATATTCTTCCTCTGAGCTACTTTTCTTGATTAAGAGGTGTATCAAACTTCGTCTTGATCATTCTACCAGCGCATCAACATCTTTAAGAACCATAGGCTCATCCTTTATTCATCAATCTTTCTCATGGCAAGAACCATTGTTAGCTGTATCAAGAACAAAAATCCCTTCCTCTTTGCTTTGAACAAGAATATGAACAAGCTTCTCACCATTAAAACTCAAAGCATAACCAAAAGAGCCAGCCCATGTAATCTCCTCATTCTAATGAATGTAGCTTTAGTGATTAAAAAAAATATATAGCTAATCATTTAGTTGTCTCCTGATTCATCTTCATTGACCGAACTTCAAACACTATGCCTCTCCAAATCTCTAAATCACTGTCAAGCTCAAATTCAGCTCCCAAACTCAGCTCCCCCTTAATCAACTCATGAGCTCTCTTAGAATCTTCATATACTCCCTCTCTTTCCATGATAAAACATATTGAAAACTCCACGTTGAATCAAATTAAAAGAACGCTCAACCCAATGTCTTTCACTTGAAGTACCACACCAAGAGTTCCAGACATCTTAGTTCTGAGTAGACTATCATCAAACCTCACGACTTTAACTTGATTCCAAATTGATGCTTTAAAAAGGAACATCGTTTTGTCTACACATGACTCCACACCGTCAAAGCTTTTATATAAACCAAGAACACTTTATTCCTTGTTATCTCTCTAGTCTCTTAATGAATCATGCTCTTGAGATCTCCTCGAATTTAGAACAATCTTCTTTTCCCTTTAATTCTGCTCATATCCTCTCTCCTTATGTATTCTGCCCACAGTTGCATCTATCTTTTGTTAAACTTCCTTTCAAACACAAATTATTGGAAGTAATTACCACCATCAATCAAAAATCCACTTCTCTTGCGAGTTTTACTATCACAAAAACCTCTTCAATTTGAATTGATATGTGAATGATAAGCTCATAGTCTATTTGAAGCAAGAAAACATGTGAGCAGGCACGTGAGGAGCTTACTTGAAGAGGAAGAAGATATTTTGGTAACTCAAAATATCTGCAACAAACTCTCTCTTAGTATAAATACTCACTCTCATTGTTTAGAGAGCTTTATGTTGAATGTTGTATAGACTTCTCCTGCGTGAGATTTGAGAGTGGTGATTCAGAGAAGATGATGCTCTGATCATGGCTTTGTACTTCGTTCTTCATTGAGAAATAAACAGTATTCGTATTGACACTTAGATAGAGATTAGAGAAGAGATAAGAGAGGAGATCGCATCTCCAAACTTATCAGTGAAATTCTCACCCTTTAATATCACGCAATTAACCTTGTTGCTTCTTCCTTCATTAAGCCTTCAAATACATTAGTCTCCTTCACCAACTCGTGAAACCAAGTCATGATTCTTCTTAAACCTTGAAGCTTTGACACCGTCATAGTCGCTTCTCCTTCTATGTCAGATTTCGCCTCAACACGATTCTGGATAAATTTTCTTCACTATCTGACAAGAATCTCTTTTTTTCGTCGTCACTCTATGGTGACTGCAAGCTCTCAAGTTGAGTCATGACCCAAAATAAACCTGAAGCTTACTGACATAATCATTCTATCTATGAACTTTGTCAAACTGGAAACTAAAGCTTTCTTCTAATTTCAAATCAGACACCTCTGGAACTTGAAACCTTTATGGTGGTCTGAATGTCGTACCAAGCATATGACGAAGCTTGAAATCTAGTCAATATCAAAACGCCAAATCCAGACTCACATTTTTCTCAACCGAGAAACTTCCTTATGGAAACTTCCTACTGCTAAGAGAAAAACAGCCCTTGATTCTTCTTGTATAACAATTAGGTGAGAAGATTTTTCATCCCTACCGGATCTAACTTGAACACCCAACTTCCGTAAAAAATTGATCTCTAACGGCTTGATTCTCTTCTCACCATCATCATCATTATCAAGCCTTTGAACTCCACAAATTCCCTTGGTCTCTTTTCTCCATCACCTCGTTGTCGACACCATCCGAGTTTTTCAATTTTCTCCATAAGACACTTTTATTCTTGACAATTTTGGGCTTGATTGTACAATAGCCCACTTTGACACTAACTGATGGATACCAGTAAAAAAGATATTAGCCCTTAAGGCTCAAAAACTCATCAATATTTTCCAGCTTCTACTTCCCGACGAGAACAACAAGAGCGATTCTGGTGAGCTCTTCTTCTCCGACCAGAACTATAAGTCTGTAGCTACCTTTATCTTCAACCAATCAAATCAAATCACCGAAAGAGATTATTGCTCCAAATCGATGTATCCCAAATCGATGTATCGACTTTTTCAACAAACAAACTAATCTCTTTAATGTCTTCGTAACTCTAGGTTCAGTAAGCCAGCCAAAACAAACTAATCTCTTTTCTCTTCCATGTCTTCGATGCAGAACAGACAGAACAACAGCAACAAAAACCAAAGAACACGAATAATCTCTACTCTTTCAAATTACAAACACCATGAGTCTATGTTCATATGTGTTACGTTCCCAATTTCATTCTCCTCTTAAACGTTCACGAACACTGTCATTCTCATCCTCTTCACCTTTCTTTTCTTGCCCATGTCAGGAAAACTCTTTACTTTTAATCGTTTCCCGAAGACAGCAATAGAAACAAGTTGCGCTGATTTATTCCGGCCTTTTATGTATACTCTATCTTCTCATACGCATTCTCCATTAGCCATAAATCCAGGATCACACACGAAACAAGATCAAATCTCTATCGAGCCCTGCTCTGATACCAATTGAAAACACATATTTGTGGCTAACTCTATATGCTTAAGTACGTGAATGATCGACTTCGACTTTGTATGAGCATAAAGTAAATAACGCACAAGCTTTGTTAACGGGGTTCGGTTTTTCTTACATCCCCGGGACCTAGTACAGAACAAATTCACTAGAACAAGATAACAATTACAACTGCATATGATACAAGCACTACTATGCCTATCATTCTTTTCTAGATGAATAAACCACACATCTTGTGTGCATCTCTCAAAACTACCTTGAAGCGCGCAGGTCTTCATGAAGCGCCCTCTTGGTATTTATATCAATTGCTCTAACCCCTAGGGTTGACAACTTTCCTATTATACAACAAATAGGAAATTGAGAACTTTCCTTTTTCTTTTTGGATAAGGAAAGTTCCTCTTCATGATCTCATCTTGAATCTTCCATTCAAGATGTTCATCCAACTAAGCAGCCGCCACTTGGCTTGTCCAAGTCGGCCTTAAGCTTCTGTACTCAAACTCTTTAATTCAGCTTCTTGTACTACTTCCTGTATTAACATCGGACTAGTACGAGAACTGCTTTCAGACATTTGATACATCCTCCGATATATCTAACTGCAGGGTTCTTGATTCAACACCTTATCTTCTCTGCTTTGTGTTAATCACTGTGTCAGCACAATCACCAAGTGCTACTTAAGATCTGCTCTACCGGCATTTTTAGTAAGTAATACTTCATCCTCTTTGTCAAGTAATACTTCATCTTCTGTGTCAGCTCTTCAAGCAGCTGTATCATGTAATGCATCAGCCTCTGTGTCAGTTTTGTCTTGTTTTAGTAGAAAATCCATGACATGCTCTAAACCTGTTAAAACTTCAATCAACACAACATCTTCAATCTCTCCCTTGGTGATTGAGTTTTATAATCCATGCTCGTTTTAAAACCAGCTTCAGTCTCTCCCTTAATGATTGACTTTTCAATTCTATGCATCTTATAAAACCAGTCATCACAACATCTTCAAGATCGTGGTAAGTATCTGGAGATCTTTTATGCTAGTTGTGGAACTTGTTTCTTGGGTCCTGTATTAAGAATGTATTAAGAATGTATTAAGAATGTTTTCAAGAAGTTATCTTGAAAGCCCTATGTTTGTTGTTGTGGAACCCTGTTTGTGGTCTGAAATTAAAGATTGTTTTGTGAGACTTTTATCTGTGTTTTAAGAAGTTGATCGCTACTTTCTAAAGTTGATCTTGGCAAGTATCTGGAGCTCTATATGCTAGTTGTGGAAGTTGTTTGTGGTCCTAAAATATGAATTGTTTTATGGGACTTTTTCTGTTAGTTAATAAGTCAAGTATCTTAAAATATAAGTCGAAGAAAGTCTTTGAACTTGTTTATCATCTTTTAAAGGAAATTACTGTTTCCTGGATCTTTTCAATTTTCTGAATTCATAATTGGATTCACTCCTAGGTTAGTTAGTTTCCCAATATAACTATATTGTTATACAATGATTGCATTATCAGTTGACTATACACAAGAGAAGTCAAACAAAATGTAGAGTTTTATTGAAGCAGTTTTCAGTTTCCAACACAATCAAGAGAGATGTGCTTAGAAGATGATGGATGCCAATCAATTTTAGTAAGGGTGATTAGGATATGATTCTTCTGAATGAATTTGGAGCTTTTTCACTCTACTTCAAAACTATTTATTCATTCGGTTTCCTAGACAAGGCTACCTGAGTTGAGACTAATTTAAATGCATAAAATTATTTACTTTTGTAGATGCTCTCATAATTTGGCAAGTCAGTCAGAAAAACTATTAGCTGGAGAAGTCGAGAAACGATTTTACTTTCCGGTTAAATCCCTCCCCAGTAGACTTACTATGAATAATATATCATGTGATCGTAACTAACGATCTAAAATTGCATAAACACAGATGTTAAACCAACCATTTGCAATAAAACGGCGCCGTGCTAAGGTAAAAAAAAACACTATCCAACGGCGTCGTGTAAAGATGTCCAGACGACGTCGTTTTGTGGGGACTAAGCTGAGAGGGACATAGGGTTTCGCGACAGCTTAGAGAGTGAGAGTAAGTTGTGCGAGTGAGAGGAGCATTCTCTGATTTTGTTGTCTACAGCGAGCGGCGATTTGCGAACTGGTCTCCTTCTGATTTCTCGTCTCTCTGTGACTCTCCGGTAACTTTCTCTCTATTTTTCTACCTCTATGTTGGATTCTTTTAGCTTGTTAGGGATTCTGCTCCTCCATGACTTGGCCTTTCTCAGTGCGATTAGTGAACTGTAACGAACTTTTTTAGTTACGTTTTAGGGTTTTTAACATTTTCTTTGGATGAATGATGCTGAATCCATATTTAGGTTAAAGAAGCTATCAACGTTAGTTTTGGTTTAGTAGTCTAAAGCTTCTTGTTCGACGCTCTGTAACTAAAAAAAACGTTATGTTTTATGTCAAAACAAAATGTTTATGCTTCAGCTACTTAGGTCTTTTTTTTTTTTTTTTTTTTTGCTTTATATACAATCTTCTTTTATGAATTTGTTCTTCTGCTTTGATTTCTGCTGGATTAGTGAATGTCTTCTTCTGCTTGTTTCTTCTGCAGATGGCTGAGCGATTGTTACAGTCTTTTAAAAGGGTGGCTGGCAAATGTCATCCGGATTGCGTTAAAGCAAATAATGAGATAGAAGATTACGGTAAAATTATCAAATCTTTGAATCTTAAGAGTAAATTTACTTTCTTTGCATCGTTAAAAGAAACTGTGATTGGTTTTAACTGATACTTGCTCTCTCGTTTTATTAATTATAACATGTTCAATCTAATAATCCTCTTGAAGTATCATATAAATTGACTACAATGTTTTTCATCTTTTTTTCTTTTGGTTGTTGTCATGCAGATGCGTCTCAGTCTGCTGCTTTGGTAGCCGTGAATCTGATTAGCTCAGCACGGCTTGTGCTCAAGCTCGACACTGAGTTTACTGAGTACTCAGCTCAGTTTTTGATGGATAATGCTGGAAAGGAAGACGAGCCAGGGGAAATGGATCAACAACGCTGTCAGGTCACTGACGAAAACATCTTTCGGTACTTGGCTGAACATGTTTGGACCAAAAAGGAACATGGGCAGGGAGAAGTTGATCGACAACGCTGTCAGCTCACTGTCAAAGACTGCCTTGAACTTGCTTTTAAGAAAGGCCTACCGAGAAGAGAACATTGGGCTCATTTGGGATGTACGTCCAAGGTTCCCCCATTTGCTTGTCAGATCCCTCGCATTCCCGTCAAAGGACAAGTGATTGAGGCTAAGACTTATGATGAAGGATTCAAGCTGTTGGAGCATCAACCAGTGGCAGCTAAACTGCATTTGTTCAGTCCGCAGATTGATCGTGTTGGAGAGGTAATGTGTTGTAAGTTAAATTTCAGAATTTTTAAGAGATGATTGACAAAGTTTTTATCTAATCTTTTTTTTTGGTGTGGTAGGGAATTTACGATGGCCCCGCGTCAGGTGACAGTGGAACACGTTATGTTGGACTTAGGGATGTGCTTATAGCTTCAGTGGAGGAGTTCAAGGGAGATGTTGTTGCGGTCGTGAAGATATGCTACAAGAAGAAGACTTCATTTATCAAAGTATCGTTGACTCGCATGTTTCTCTCAATACCAAAAAATGGTGACGACTCTCAGGCCATAGAGCCAACTGGTCTGCTTGTTGACTTCTGTGTCCCGCGCTTATCTATCAACTAAACAAGATCTTGGTAAGTATCTGGAGCACTATATGCTCTAGTTTGTGGTCCTATATTAAGGATGTTTTGTGAGACTTATGTTTTGTTTAAGAAGTTGAGTATCTTGAAAACCCTATGTTTGTTGTGGAACCCTGTTTGTGGTCTTAAATTAAAGATTGTTTTATGAGACTTTTATCTGTGTTTTAAGAAGTTGATCGCTACTTTCTAAAGTGATCTTGGTAAGTATCTAGAACACCATATGCTACTTGTGGAACTTGTTTCTGGTCTGGTCTAAATCTAAGAGTTCTTTTATGAGTCTATTTGACTATACGCAAGAGAAGTCAAACAAAATGTAGAGTTTTCTTTGAAGTAGTTTTCAGTTTCCAACATAATTTCATTATTTAATCAAGTTAACTTTGATTAATACTGACAGTATTGAAACACTTTGTGTTACTTCGTAGTAATCAACTTTTAAAAAAAAAAAAACATTAAACACTTTTACCAATTTGAATTTAACATGGCAACAACAACCAAAATCGAAAAGTCTTTTTTTCCATCGTGTGTATATTATTATATCGGTTGCTAATTAAGTATTCTCGTCAAATATAATGCAACTAATCATTCCTTTTCTCAATATTTTCACTCCATTTATATAGGACAAAATATAAATCTTATGGATAAGACACAAAAGAAAAGGAAAAAGAGGTGTGTGAAAAAGGTTCATCATGCATATATACATGAAGTGAAGCTTTAGAGTTCATGCAAAACACTTCACAACTACATTTTGTTCAATATATATACATATTCAATTAGTAAATTCCCTTATTAACGCATAAAATACATCTAGCGGTATATCTAATTTAACATGGCATTACTATCCAAAGTTAGGAATATAATCCATCGCCTTTTGATAATTTTCCTTCTATGCAAGTAATCCTTTCCTTTCTCTACAATATTTATCATTCCATAGTTCATTATTAGAAAAAGCTCCAATTGTGAGGGACAAAATGGAATAGTTTCTTTAAACGGGCCAACAAGTTAAAGGATTTTATTAATTAAAAAAAATAATGCGTTATAGAAAGGTAGAAAAAATAAGAAGCAGAAAAGTGGTTCGAAAAAATCTCATGCATATACAATGAAGTTAAGCAGGGTTCATGCAAAATTTTATGCTCAGCCGCTATAAATATATCTTCAAGAGACCAAAGTAAACAAAAGATTGAATAACAAAAAAAAAAACAAAATAGAAGATGGGAAAAAAATTATGGGCATTAATATATGTAACCGTGGTGATATTGACCATAGTAGAAGTGGAATCAAGTCTTCACAGAGTAGGCGGTGGAAGATACAGTTGGAACTCCGACGTTAATTACTCTGATTGGGCCAACCACCAACGTTTCTATTCCGGCGACTGGCTTTGTCAGTAAAATTTCTCTCTTTATTCTTTCTTTGCCACTTTCTTTGTTTATTGTTCATCCCTTTCAACTAAAACATGTTTTTTTCTTAAACTGTTAGATTTCGGGTTCAGTAAAATTTCTTTCTTTATTCTTTATTTGCCACTTTCTTGTTTATTGTTCATCCCTTTCAACTAAAACATGTTTTTTTCTTTAACTGTTAGATTTCGGGTTCAATCGAACGCGTCATAGCATTCTCCAAGTTAACAAGAGCAGCTACGAACAATGCGTCGACACAGATTTCATATTCAATATTACCCGTGGAGGAAGAGATGTCTTTCAACTCTTAGAACCAAAGCCTTACTACTTCATTTGTGGTAGAGGTTATTGCCTCAAAGGTATGAAGCTTGCCATCAACGTCCTCCCTCAGCCACCACCAACAGCTCCTCTCACTCCCACCTCAACCGCCTTGACTCTCAGACCTTTACACGTTTTCACCGCAGTCATTCTCACTTTCGTCTTTAAAGCTTTAATACTTTGAATATGCATGTCGTTTCATTGTTGGGTTTGGTTTAATATATGAACAATTGAAACAAATGTGTCGCTTTCCCAACTTCAAAAGTTTTCACTTCAATAAGCCGCAACTTTATATACTCAGTGTTTGGAACTAATAACAAGGGTCCATTTCATATCTATAAGATCCACTACAAAAAACTTGTCAACACTCAGCTTTGAGTAGGTTTTGATGTTTGTTTTTGGACGTTCAGGTTTCATTTTTAATGTAAGACCACTACAAAAGGCTTTGCTTTTAACTAGTTTATGTCGTTTGTTTTGCAAGAGCTATCTAGACAAAAGGGTCACTTCCTGAACTTAGATAGTCACTACAATTAAGTTTTTTTAAGACAACCACCGAATAGTTAAAAAGGGTAAAAACATTCAAACCCCAGCAGGCAAACAAGGCTGGCGATAATAGTAACAAAAAACATACCAAGCCTTAGCGTTTGATGCCTTTAACGCTTAAACCGAAAGATACTAATATAAAAGTCGATTAACTACTACTTACTTACTGAGCCAAGTAGGCCTGGTCATCTAACAGAAGAACATGGAGTTGGCGACATTGTCTTTGAGTTTTGGGAGCTGTGCAACAGAAATTGGTCCTGGAGCTGTGATGCCACCATGGCTTGATGATGTCTCAGACTGATCTTCAAACTTCATGAACGTCCCAAGCTGAGCAGCTGCCAAGTGAGCATAGCAGATCGGAGCAACTGCACAAAAATGGAAAATGTCAGTTTTTCAAAGAACAAATGGAGACATTAAAGCAATGGACAAAAGAAACAAGCTATATGGTGGTAACTTACCAACAGAAATGGCAGTGGTGCTTCTTTGGTACCTGGAATTTTGCCATAGAAAGAAATCAGATCCTTTCTGTGAATATCACTATCAAAGTTACCACAAAATAAGTAATGAAGATTGAGTGAGACTACATACACATAGGAGAGCGAGTGGACAAGTTCCTGAAGTTCATCAGGTGAAAACCCAATCTCATCATACAGGACATGGTAGTGCGTTGGACGAGTAGTTCCCTAATTCAAAACATAAAGAGTGTTAGAACAATTCCGGAAAGCGCACACTGATAGAACACACTATTAGCAATCAACAAATGAAGTTTTTGAGAGTTGATATATGATACTTACAATCATCCCAGCGTGCGCACAGAGGTAGAAATCATTGTTCTTTGGGTGGCATATTTTGTTGTCAATGATTGTTCCTGCGGAATAACCAAAACCACCATGAGACTGAGATCATTAATGAGTCAAAAAAAAGGTAATAATTAAAGATTTATCAATCACCTGGGGGAACATTATCAGGATTCGAAGACTGGAAGAATTTGGTATGATGATTCTTTTGAGCCACCATCAAGAGGAATTTAGGGTTCCAATTCTCATCCAGGAACTTGCAAGCCTGAGGAAAGAGAGATGCCATAAAGTACCCAACAGAGATGCAATTACGTACTAAAAGAGTACAAGAAAATTACAGTAAGAAACTTTTATCCTTTGACTATTTCAACTACCTGAATGATCTGATCAAGTTCGATATTGAGAACCTGACTGAATTGAGATTCACTCACACCATCCCTAGAAGCATTAAAAGAACCGCTATGAGAAAATAAAGAACGGGAAAAATGAAGAGACAAAAGCTCGAATGTAACAAAGAAATTACCTGAATATTATGATATGCTCTGGCTTTCTCTTATTCGAGCTGGTGTAGAAATCTACCAGCAACTCCCTGCAATCAAAAACAAAGTTACATAAATACTTGAATAAGAATTCATGCAAGACTCAACATAAGCCACATCAGTATAAGTGCGCACTTGATAATGCCATCGTCTGCAGTTCCGTTTATCTTGACAAGGGACTCAATCATCTCAGCCTTAGAAGGCTGAGTCCGAACAGATGCTCTATACTTAGAGACTAGTGGCCACTCCCTCGAACTCACCACCTAAGTAACCCATTACAAAAGAGAATTAAAGATCAGTCTTGAAAAAATAGGCGAATACAAAAGCAAACGATATATAAAACACAGTTGATAGTAAAAATATTACAGCAGCAATGGACGGGACATCAGACTGTCCAGGAGATCCATGTGAAACATCCATCCCAAGGATAATGGTTGGAACCTTGGAAATCACAGTGAACGCAGGTGTTCGCTCTACGCTTAACATTGAGTTTAGGCCTCCAAGCTGTAATTATGTGTTATCAGAGAATGCACACAAGAAGCAAATAAACCATTTCGAAAAGAGAAAAAACAAAAAGAGACATATTACCTTTGCATTAATCTTCAAAAGTAAGTTTGTAAGATACTGATCATTAGGTTGCCGCGCGGGAGCCATGCATTGAGTAACAATGCCAAACTCAGTTAAGTTCTTCTTCTTCCATGGGCCTGATGAGGAATTCAAAGTTTTTATCCAAGGAAACTTACATTATACAAAACAAAAAGGATATTTAAAGACAGGATTTAGGAGATACTAACCATAGAGATCACAGTTCTTTCTCTCGGGGAGCACACATAGTATGAATTGTGGGACACCAGGGAGTTTAGACTGGATGTCCTTAAACATGTTCTCAACACGATTAAGAGGAGGAGCACGGCGAAATTGATTACCCTCCTCAAACACTTGAAAGGGATGAGCAATATCCTGAGACAAAATACAGAAAGAAGCAGTTAGCATCGATATTGTTGATGATGATCAAGAATACATAAAACAAAAGAAACTTTTTATACTTACAATGCCTTTAGATCCTCCAATTTTGATCAGATCATCAACAACTTGACGTACATTACAGCGAGCCGAGAAATTGACGACAACCCAGCGTTCAATTTTGGTGGGCTCCACAAATTGCTGCATAACAGAGGTAATCAGACTATCTGAACAGGTAAAACACACATTAAGAAAGGCAGATAGAAACAGCACCTTGTTATTAAAATTCCACCGTCCATTCCTGGGAAAGGTTTCAGATCCACATCCCATTTTCAGCTGTCAGTCCAAGAAAAGTAGAGAAAATTAACTGTATGAAAAAGATTGATAACAATTTATCAAGTCAAAAGTAATCAATTGTACCATACCTTGGGAGCTGGAAGAACACGACCCTCCACCTGAGTAAAGTTGGAGCTGATCGAAATGCCACAGGAACGCAGAAGAGGTTCAGCATCATAGTTGCTAACTTTCAGAGCCTGAAAGCATAAAACCAAAGTATATAAATTCCAGTTCACTGACAAAACAGAACAGATATGAAGCAGTCAGGATACTTTACTTTGGACAGAACAGCCATCCTTTCTTGGGGTTTCTGTCTGGATTTCTCAACAAGGGCAGATCTTTGAAATGTGTTGAGTGCTTTTGTGTACCTCTGAAGTGGAATCAAGGCGCAGAGCTGCAAAAAATCCACCATATATCATAAGTTAGCATGAATTCCAAAAACAATTAATACCATGAGAAGGTTGATAAGTAAAAAGAGGCAAACCTCAAGCGGAATGTAAGTCGGTCGCTTTGGCTTCCCAACATTGATGCACGGCAGATCTGCAGAATATTGCAAATCAATATGCCTTGTTTCGCGGAAGTAGTCAGCAACTGTCACTTCAGTAGTCTCGAACTCTCCATTTTCATTTGGGTTCCGTTTCTTCAATTCAAACCTATATAATGTAAACTAGCAAACTTCAGAGAACCATTTATCTTTGAAAGGGATCTCAATGTCAGAATGAAAAACAGAAACAAATGCTTCTTACTACGAAGTCAAATTAATGAATATCTTACGTCTGTTCACTGCAGTTTTTTTCACTCAAGCCGGTGATCCTGAATTCTTGGTTTGAGGGGCTGACCTTAATCCTTAGATTCTTAAGCGTTCTTTTAGCCTGTTGAAAACAACATGTTCAAATGTTTCAAGATAAGCAAAAAGGTAGCAATATGTTTAGACCATGAAGCTGCCACATATTACAATAAGTCAATTACCTTAGACCAGTCAATCGAATATGGATCCCTCGCATTTTGGTTAGCAATTAGGAAATCGACCACTGGGCCAGGCTTGATAATCATGGTGGTTGTAACATCTGGCATAAAAACAAACATAAATATTAAACACTGAATCATTGCTACAGAAGACAGAATCAAACACCAACATCAAGTACAAGTGAAATTATGTACCCATGTTGAGTGACATGCCACCCTGAGTTGTTCTGAAGCTGGAGTGAAATCCCCTACACCCTAAGATGTTACCACCAACTGGTTCACAGTTATTTGGATCATTATGGAAGAAAGACTGTCGAACAAGCAAGCAACCTCTGCAGATTATACCAAAGTTATTACTTATTAGAAAGACAAAAAATATATGAAATTAAAAAGAATCTAAACACTTGTCACTTACTGTCTAGCAGCATGTTGCCTCAATATGATATCAAGAACCCGTATTGCCTCCTGGGAGTTTTCTGATTCTTGCCCACGCATTGCATTAGCAAGAGCTTGTAGAGGAATTTTGGCCGCATAGCTGATTTCCACTTTAAAGTTTTTGGACCGGTTAGGCCTACGCAGTCTTTTCCTATCACCATCACTAGGACTTTCGTTCCCATTGGGGCTTCCATTTCCGTTAGTCCTGCTCATAAAATCCTCAATAAGAACCAAAACTAAAGCACATAACCAATGTGAAGACTATAGTCAGATGATGTTTTACCTTGCAACAGATACTTCCTCAAGGACCACAGAAAAATCCATCTTGTTACTAGGCAAAGCTCCATATGTAAACAGCGTCTTCTCACCGTCATAAGCAAACTCTTTACCATCTAGATCAGAATGGTACGTCTCATGCACCTTGTCAAGGATTTTTCTTCCAACACCCTTTGCTTCAACAGGACGACCATCATCATAGAATAGAGCCACCTGTACAAACCCACAAATAATCCCATTAGTCTGACATCATTCAGAACCAAGTAACAGAATAAGCAAACACAACAGTAATAAAGAACATACACACTGTAGTTATGGAAACAATCTATCCTACTAGTTTAATAGGTTCAATTTACTTGTTACATTGCCCTTATTTATGTTTATGCTAAATAATCCCATTAACTAAAAATGTACTTAACAGTTTCAAAACTTACACTGTAGTGGAAGAAATGGCCCTGGAGATTAGCCACGTCGACTCTGAAATGATTAGTCAACAATGGAATCTTTTGGCCCCTTGTTCCAAAGCCTTTACGAGCCATAGGTACTCGCAAGTTCTTCTTCTCAGCAAGTTCGGTTTTAACACGAACTGGTTCCACATTTGGAGGTATAACTGGTGGCGGAGGGGGTAATGCATCAGTAACACCACTCCCGTTTGCTCCATTTGCTGATTCAAGATCAGCTCCGTTACCATTTGTTGAATCCATCTCCTGAACAAAGAAACAACACAAAAGAAAAGGTTTAGATCTCAACATTTATGAGCAAAATACACAATCCAAGCAAAATTTTCAACACACAAGCTTATCTTGTCAAAAAACCAAACAAATACACAAGCAAAAGTGGCTACATTTGTGAAAGTTTGCAACTTTAGTCTATAAAAACCCAAAGAGAAGTAATATCTTTGACTAAAACCAAAAAGCCCCAATTTTTGTTGTCAAAAGACACATGCAAGTGTAAGCAGACATGTCTAACACGAAAAACGTCAGCTTTTATCATACATACTAACGAAAATAGCGTCAGCCATGTGAAAGTTCATAGCTTTACTCATAACAAAACCCCCAAAAGGTGAAATCTTTGAAACAAAACCTCAACAAAAATCTCACCTTTAGAACAAAAATCCCCTAAAGGTGACATCTTTGAAACAAAACCTCAACAAAAATCTCACCTTCAGAACAAAAATCTCAACTTTAGAACAAAAAACCCCAGAGAACCTAAGAGAAGAAGCAAGAAAAATCCAAACTTTTTAAGACTTTTGAACTCTAAATTCAACGAAAACCCCCATAAGAACATTGCATGCGAAGTATTCAACCTCTGAGAGTAAAAAAAAAAAAAAAAAACCCAACTTTCTTAGTGGGTTTGTAAAACAAAACTCCCAAAGTAAGGTTTTTTCGATTAAAAAAACACAGAAACCACACAAAAAGGCACAAACCCAGAGATTAAAGAAGCCACATTCCTAAGAAACCCAATAAACATAAACCCCTACAGTAGAATCAAACCAAAACAAACAAGAAAAAGAAACCCTAAAATCATCAGCACCTTTGTGTGTATCGATGAAAGAAACAAAGACGGAAACCCTAGCCGAAACAAGAGAAGATCTTTTTTTTTTCCTTTTCTTTCAATTTCTCTCTCTTTTTTGCTTTTTTACTCTTTTAAAATTTTGCTCCGAGCTGAAAGGGAAAATAAATTGTTCAGTGACAGTAGCATAAATTGAGGATTCTTCGCCTTCAGTTACGTTCCTCTACAACGCGGTTCCATAGTAAGTAAACCTACTCTTACGATCTCGACCGTTCGTTAGTTTGACTTTTATTAATTGACTTAATTTTGTGTCCCGCTAGGTTATTTTGAAATTTTTAATTCAATTGTGTTTTACTGGTAGACAAACCTTCTGTATCCTTCCTAATACTGAATGTGCGCATTAATTGACACGTACTTGTTTACATTAGTGTGGATTTAACAACTGTGTTACTATACTATTTAAGCACAATATAAAATTGTAACAGTTCTAAAGTCTCTAAAGTCTAAACTCTTAACCATGTAACTGCTTATTTTATGGTTGATCCTCACTGGAATCCATTTTAATTTTTGGCCTAGAAAGGTTTCTATTTTAATTTTGAGATTCTCTTTCAGGCGCAATTAAAAAAGTATCTTAACTGGTGAATGGAGATTAGGTGGATTCAATTAAATAAAACTATATTTGGAGTTGTTTGTTAATTTGTGATTAAGGATATAAAAGGATAACAAAAGGAATTGTTTCTTTATTCTTGATGAGATTATACATTGTATAAACTATACTACTTACACCTTGAGAAATTATATAATACTGTTAGTTCGTTTGTGTTGGCATATATAGTTAGAGTTGACAATTGGAACTCATATAAGCCACCCAGCTGGAGGACGAGACTAAACTGGAAAGAAGAAAAAGGAGACCATTCTACACATTGGCAAGCTAGCTAGAAGGCTAAAGGATAGATGCACTTGGAACCATAACTAACATGATACTTTATTTAAACAGACATTTGAAGCATAGAAGATCAGGAGGTGCTTGATTTTACAGATTGCCTATGTTCTAAACCAAAGAAAATCAAAACGTTAAGGATACGATTTCTAATTTCACAAGTAATTTCTATGATGTTTTTGCTATAAATAATGACGTAGAGGTTTATGTTATAAAGTAATAAAGGGCTTTGATTGGTAACATCAATTAAACAAGACGGTTAATTTTGTTTTAGTGGTTGTAGTGAAGACGGTTAAAAAAGATAGAAAGAAAAATATTGTTGAATTATAGTGAGTATTTAAATAATAGTTATGATTAGTAACAAGCGATTGAATAGTAAACAAGCTATTATAGAAAATGACATAAAAATATATTCAAATATGAAATCATTTCAAAAATATCTTTCTATTTTCATAAATTCCTGTAGATAATAATAAATATAAATATTATTAAAAAATTTAGTTAAAAATATAATAAAAAATCTAACCACCTCGTTTGCAAAAGAAACATAATTATAATAATATTGGGTGGTTGCAAATTTTGTTTCAGTTTATGTATAAAAATAATTATCAAACATAATTTATGTTATTTATTTACTTTAAATAAATAATTTTAAAAATGGAAACGCAAGCTTCCAAAACATGATCGTAAGCTTCCAAAACATAATCGTAAGCTTCCAACGAGTTTTCAAAGTGGATTTTTTGGAAGCGCCACGAAAGCAATATCCTGAGAGCTTCCGTTTCTGAGGGAACTGGACCTCCCATAAAGCTTCGTGCTTCCTAGATGAAAACATATCGGCGTCGACCAACCAACTATCTTATCCTTTTCATTTTTGTTTTTTTTTTATAAAAAATTCTTTTTTTTTTTGTCTTTTCTTTATTTTTTTTGTTAGTTATTTATTTTAAGTATATAATTTTTAAAATAGAAACGCAAGCTTCCAAAACAAGATCGTAAGCTTCCAAAACCGAATGTAAGCTTCCAACGAGTTTTTAAAGTGGATTTTTTGGAAGCGCCACGAAAGGAATATTCTGAGAGCTTTCGATTCTGAGGGAACTGAACCTCCCATAAAGCTTCGTGCTTCTTATATGAAAACATATCGGCGTCGACCAGCCAACTATCTTATCCTTTTCTTTTTTGTTTTTTTTTGTATAAAAAATTCTTGACACTTTGTTTTGTCTTTCTTTATTTTTTGTGTTCGTTTTATAATCTCCAACGTTAAAGTGTTATACGCACAATTAAAATAAAACAAGTTATTCTTGCAAATGAAAACAATATTAAAACAAAAAGTAGTATCCAAAATCCTATTAGAATTAAAATTATATAATAATAAAAATCTGAAAAGTACATTTTATAGTTGCGGTTTTTCATCGTAAATTTTTGTAAAATATTTTTATTTAATTTTTAATATTTAGAAAAATATCTTCTACAGTTATGTATTTTTACAAAGTTGCATCTATTAATTTAAATTTGTGTCTTTTCACCATATTTTGGTGGCATTAGTTCATCACAACTTTTGTGTTCTAATATGTGTCTTTTACATATATTGTTTATAATATAATTTGATGTCTTTTTGAATCTATATATTTGTCTCTTTTCTTAGATAACTACCAAACTATTTATTCTTTGACACAAATTTTTTGTTTTATAATGAACCAAATGTTGAACCTAGAGCCCTGTCCAACCGACATCGTATCGGCTTTTTATCACGCCAGCCTCGCCAGGACAAACAGTCTCCAAGATAGAAAAATTCCAAAAAAACACAATCCTGAATCATCATGTTGAAGGAAAGAAAAGAGGATGCATGACGGAGTTTTCTTCTTCGTTTCTCATGGTTTCTCATCAATTCATTAAAATCATTGATAACAAACCAAGGGGTCGACATAGAGGACTCAATCCTTAATAACCGTTCCCAAACCAGATCACGATTCTTAGAAACCGGGTCACCGTATACGAATGTCAAATGAATCATACGACCTTTGTAAACCGCTTCAACATCAATGCGTCTGTTTGACTCAAATAAAATTGAAACATTATTATCCTCTTTATTATAGAAAAGGGCCAACACTCCACTACAACCAATAGGTTTCACTGTGTGTAAATTTTTGTAGCCAAAATGGCATACAAATTTTTCCAAAAAAAAAAAGTAAAAGATTGCTTCGTTTCCATAAGGGACAAAAAATCTGGCAAATTTTTATTCCATAAATCCCTAAGATGATCAATGGTAGCCTTGTTACCAAGGCCTTGACAATTCCAACTCAATACTTGCATTTAACAAATGTTAGAATTAACAATATATCACCACTCAAAACAACCTTCTCCATCCCTTGAAAGAAGAGACATATCCCTTTGCCCCACCTCAAAACCCAAAAATCACTTAAAAAATAAGACCAAGGGTAGCCATAGAAAAGCATAGCCATACGCAAAATCTTCTAAAAGTACAACTAGCCTAAGTACGACACTAAGCACCATGTACGCACACATAAAATTTGCTCCCCAACACAGATGAGGACGACCATAATTGAAAGCCTAACTATACCATCTATACTAGTATTTTTGCAGCAGTTTTTGCTCAAAAATACTAATAAAGAAAGTTTTAGCAATTAATGCTACTAATGCAATTAATTTTGTAACCTCTAGCAATTTTATATGGACCTCTTAGTATTTTATGGGCCTCTTGATAATTCATAATTTAAGGGCATCCATTTATTTAGGTTGTAGACAAAACGATGTCCAAAATTTCATAGAACCCGCGAAAATATACTCTTTTGCTAATAATCTAGATGAAATTTCCGGAAAATGAATTTGTAAACAAAATTTCCGGAAAATTACATCGCAATAACTACAACATTAATATCTCAATTGCCAAAATGATTCTGAATACAAATGAATAAACTCTTGATTTATCAGATATTCAAACTTTGAAAACTTTTATTTGGTTAATTCCGTTCTTTATTTTAAAGATTTTTAAAAGGTTAAATATGAAAAATATTTAAAACTTTTAAAAAGTTAAATATGATAATATAATACCGTAGATACACAATAAATATTAAAAGTTAAGATGATATAGTGCGAACTAAAATATCTCGGGATGGGGTTATATAGCGGGACGAGTTTTATCGATATTTATATAAATTAAAAAATAGCAGTAATTCGGTGTTACACGGGTAAAAATCGTTTCATTATTTTGTTAACACTGTCAGTATCAGAGAATAGACATATCTAATTAAATTTAAATTTGTATTATATAAAAAATAAATTATATTCCGGTATTATATTGTTTATTTAACAATTATTATATAATTATAACATATTTAATCAACAAATACAATTTATAATTTTAATATTTTAATTATAAATAATTTTGCTCCGCGGTGTACCGCGGGTTCTAATCTAGTATAAGAAATAACAAGATAGTAAAAAAAATTGCAGCAAGGGCGTATCATTATTATTAAGGCAATTGTCATGGATATTATCATTTTTATTTTTTGGGTCAAAAATACCACAAGGCCCAATAATTTCCATTTCTAATTAAAACATCTGACGAAAATACCCTCACATATCTCAAACCCTTGTTTGCGTCTCCTCTCTCTTAAGACGAAAAGACTGATCATCGGACTCTCGTCGCCGGCATATCTCGCCGGCATATCTTGTCGTTTTAGTAATACCTTCCTTCGAGTCGCCGTTTCGAGAATACCTTGATCGAGATCACCTTACCACCAAAAAATCCTCTATATACAGATCGAGATCTAGCCTTGTTTTTCCTCGCCGTCAGTGCTTTTGTTGAATCTCGTCTCCGCGGATCTTCTTGTTTGATCAATCTTCACCACGCGATACTTTATCATCGGTTTATTGCCATTTATAAGTAAGCTTCAGATCCATTTTAATGTATTGTTCTCAATTGTGTGATTTACGGTTTGATCTTGTGAAATTTGAAACGATTGTGTGTGTGTGTGTGTGTTTGGGCAAAAATAATCGATTCGTTTAGAGACTACGGAAACAAGAAATAGATGTTGAATAGTCGTTTTTATTGATCAAATATCGAGCTCAAATACAAGAGTTTAAGGCACAACGAGTCAATTTAGGAACCCTAGCAATGCTTTGGAATTGAGTCGTGTGGCTGTGTTTTTTGGTCTCTTGTTCTGCTCTCGATTTCGTGTCGTATTGTGTTGATATCACTCCCTTTTTATAGAGAAGTCTCTTTACCCTAATCCTCATGGGATTTGGGCTTGAGTCACCGCCTCTATATGAGATAAGGCCGTTTTGAATATTCTCTTCAAGAGATAGACTCGAATATCCTCTTAACGATATTGGTAGCCATATCCCGTTTTGGCTCGTATTGACTCATTGCTTACCGTTACGGCCCATGTTGACTCAACGTTTACCGTTACGGCCAATATTGACTGAATATTCTAGAGAATGCATAATTCTCCATTATTCATAGAATATATCATAATTATAATAGAATTTATCTATTATAATTTACATGATTAAAATTATGCCCAACAGTTTACCCCCACTCTCTATTTTCTTAGTAAGAATTTAGAGAGTAGTGTAGTCGAAGGGTATTATTTTAACAAGGCATAGTTAATAAAGTTTCATATATGACCAATTGAACTACGTACCTTAGCTATTGAACTTGATTCCGGTGTTAAGAGAACGCTTGAAACGAGATGGCGAGAGAGATATGTCTTCATGAAAGTGGGACATGAACCGGGTTTTCTAACCAATTGGTTTGTTGCAGGTGGGAAAGGTTATGCGTACATGTGACCATCTGAATTCATGTGAGACAAACTCGTATTTTACGCTTGCCTTGCATGTGTGTAGACGTCAGGACCAAACCCGATCCCGTAGATAGAGCTGGTGCTTTCAAGGTGTTGAGTCGTCAGCCATCTTATCGCATCGTAGAGTTCCTCACTAGCAAGTTTGCTTTAGAGAACACTACTATCTGGGGTTAGATTGCCTGTTCCATTTGATCCATTGTTGAGTTTCACCTTTTCGTTTTGAAAGTCGTTGATGTATCTTTTTCCCTACTAACTTTATTCTAATTTCTTCCTATGCTTGCAGGGTTTGACATGTCGAATGGCCAACCAATTCACACATCGACTGCCTTTGCACGTTTCATGACAGCTTCAGGGAAATTAGCGGGAGCCAATCCATGTTCATCACTTCAAGCACCAACTGACTTTGGAGATGACGTTCAATGCCTAGGAGATCATCCTCCTTCTAACGGGTCATTGATCAACCCTGATGCTTCATTGGTTGCCGAAGAGCTGAAGTCCAAGATTCTCGCCCATGACTTTGAATCGTTGGCCACCGTTGGGATTGCCTCCACTGTTGATGAAGCTTTCTTTGACCTTCTCAAGGCACTTTAGCTATTAGCGAGTCAAATTATGACACTGGAACTCACATTTTGACTCTCTTTCCTTCTCTTCTTAACGTTTCGGTGTTCTCATTTTTTTGTAGATGATTTCATCATTGCACCTTGCTGAGAAGAAGCTTTCATCTGAGCATCAAATCAATGAAAGTCTGAGGCGTGATTTGAGCAATGAGAAATCAAAAACTGCTTCGGCTCATGAGACCATTGCCTTCAAGAACCGTGACATCGCAACTTTGGAAGCCAAATTGGTTGAACGTGACCAGGGCCATAACTGACCTTAAAGCCGACAATGAGAGATCATTTGGTGAAAAGGAAGTGCTTCAAGATGAGATTATCTCTCTCATGAAACGAATTGAGGTCCTAAAGTATGAGCTGTATTTCTACTTGAATGGGGCAACCATCATAGCTCGATGGGAGGCATTGCGTGAATGCCTGCTGGGGGAGCATAAGAAATGGGATCTAGGTGAAGTGGATATGCAGTACCAAACCATGATGCGGAGTCAGGCGCTGTTTAAGGGGACTCCACCTACTTTTGGGGATTCCCTTGCTCAGATTGGAGCTCAAAGCCATTTTGACTTAGAACCCATTGCTCCATGACCAACTATTTTCTTCCCTCGTTATGACTTATTTAGCTCTTGTCTTATAGTTCTAGTAGAACATTGTCTTACTTAGGTCGTTGTAGTGATCTCATTATTGCACGCATATGTAATCTCTTTAGCTGCAATATCTTCCATTGTATCAATTCGATTTGACTTTGCCAGTTGTAATGTTAAGCAATGACACTGTAGTGACTAGAAAACTCATTTTTCCCAAAGTCGATGCCTTGAAATGGCTACGTACGAGTTCTTTCCTGGCTTTTCCATAGCAATGTTGCCATAACCATTCTTTTAAACAGGATACACGTTGATTCCACATTGGTTTGATATTGCCGGTTTAGCATTAGCCAATTCAATGAATTGGCTTTTCACCGACTATAAAACGAAGAAGCTGTTGTAACCAAGTTGCTTGAATTGGCAAATGAGATACGCGATGGTTCCACATTGGCTCCAATCCGTCGGTTTGGCCTTAATCAATTATCGTATTGGCCGCACATCGACCTTTTCTTTTTAAATGATAAAGTTCATGTAACCGGAGTTACATGAATCGGCTATAACTTGACTCCGCATTGGTTCCAATCGTTTGAATTGGTTACATCGTTGACAGAGTGTTGGTTTAAGCCATCATGTGGCCACACCAGGTTATTAGATTGGCTCTAAAATGCCAATTTGGCCTCAACCAATTTATTGAATTGTCTTTACATTGGCTTTAAATAGACAATGTGGTCCCTACTCAACTTTTTTGAATTGGCAGCACATTGGCAGACAATGCATTTCCTAACCAATTTCCTGAATTGGCTACCCAACGGTTCTACATTGACTTCTAGCCAATTTCTTGAATTGACTGTATGCGCGCTGGCTTTAGACATTATGACTACTACTCAATTCCGTGAATTGGCTTCACGTTGAGTCTGTATTGGCTTTAAAATGACAATGTGATCCCTAACCAATTCATTGAATTGGCTATGCATTGACTCTACATTGGCTTTTAAATGACAATGTGGTTCCTAACCAATTCCTTGAATTGGCCACATATTGCCTTTGCATTGGCTTTTAAATGTCAATGTGGTTCCTAACCAATTCCTTGAATTGACTACACACTGCTTTTACATTGGCCTTTAAGTGACAATGTGGTTCGTAACCAATTCCTTGAATTGACTACACATTGCTTTTACATTGGCCTTTAAATGACAATGTGGTTCCTAACCAATTTCTTGAATTGGCCACACATTGCCTTTGCATTGGCTTTTAAATGTCAATGTGGTTCCTAACCAATTCCTTGAATTGACTACACACTGCTTTTACATTGGCCTTTAAATGACAATGTGGTTTCTAACCAATTCCTTGAATTGGTTAGACATTGTTTTTACATTGGCCTTTAAATGACAATGTGGTTCCTAGCCAATTTCTTGAATTGGCTACACATTGCCTTAACATTGGCTTTTAAATGACAATGTGGTTCCTAGCCAATTTCTTGAATTGGCTACACATTGCCTTAACATTGGCTTTTAAGTGACAATGTGGTTCCTAACCAATTCCTTGAATTGGCTACACATTGCCTTAAGATTGGCTTTTAAATGACAATGTGGTTCCTAGCCAATTCCTTGAATTGGCTACACAATGTCTTTACATTGGCTTTTAAGTGACAATGTGGTTCGTAACCAATTCCTTGAATTGGCTACACATTGCCTTAAGATTGGCTTTTCAATGACAATGCGGTTCTTAACCAATTTCAAGAATTGGCTACACATTGCCCCTAAAATGCCAATTATAATGGCTAAACATCGACGATTTTGTCATAGCCAAATTATTAAAGCCATGCTCGTGACATGATCCGGGTTCGTGACCCAATTAAAGTGTTTCATAGCTCATTTCTTGTTAGCAAGTGTTTTGCTGTCAAGTTTGCTAAGTTTGGATCCGACCATCAGGTGGATTCCAGATTTGTTACATTCCCATAGCGACATCTCGCTAATAGGCAGTTGTAGCGAATGTTTTGCGTTTCAGGTGATTACCCAGTTTCTGCAGAGAGCCTATTGTTCATGTGTTCATGTGTCAATGAATTCAATGCGCAATGTGTTGAAAAGAAGGTCACATAGACCATAACTCAGTTTTATTAAAACCATTGCCTAAAACTTGAGACATGTAGTGTTATCCTTCGGGAAACACCAAAAATAAATAATTAAAAACCAAAAACTCAATTCACTAAAAGTAGTTTTTCTTCAGATGCAAGGCATTCCAGCTGTTGGGAAGGATTTTTCCTTCCTTATTTTGCAACTTGTATGCTCCTAGCCACTTCCTGTTGATAACACCAATTTTGGATTTTTGCTGCTTCTCGTTTCTCATCTAGTAGATCGAGTTCGAGACTCATCAATTCTTCATTTTCCTGCAAGTTAGGGTGTTCGGTACTTGCCGTTTTCACGCCTACTTCACACGGAATTATCGCTTCCATCCCGTACACAAGTAAAAACGGTGTTTCGCCAGTTGATGACTTAGTAGTAGTACTCTAAGCCCATAACACGCCTGGAAGCTCTTCTACCCAATTTCCTTTAGCCTTTTCTAACCGTTTCTTCAGTAATTTCACAATTGTTTTGTTTGAAGATTCGGCTTGACCATTGGATTGCGAATGCCTTGGGGTTGCGAAGCTTAGTTTTATTCCCCAATCATCGCAGAAGCTCTTAAATTTGTTACATGCAAATTGGGATCCGTTGTCAGTGACAATTTCATGAGGCACCCCGAATTTGCATATAACATTCTTCCATATAAAGTTGCTGACTTCTTGCTCTCTGACTTGGCTAAACGCCTCTGCTTCTACCCACTTTGTGAAGTAGTCAGTCACTGCCAACAAAAATACTTTTTGAGCGGGTGCCGTTGGCAATTTCCCTACTATATTCACGCCCCACTTCATGAATGGCCATGGTGAACTGATCGTTTTCAAGTTTTCTAGTGGTAGTCTTGAGATATTAGCAAATCTTTGACATTTGTCACAGTGGCGAACGAATCGTACAACATCCTCGTTCATCGTAGTCCAGTAATATCCAGCTCTTTTGGCTCTTAACACAAGACTTCGTGAGCCTGAGTGGTTTCCACATTCTCCTAAGTGCAATTCTGCCAAAACTGTTTGAGCTTTAACCGTTGTAATACACTTCAAGTAAGGCCCAGAAAATGACCTATGGTATAGTTGCCCTCCATGGAGAATAAATCGTGCAGCTTGCTGCTTGATCTTTCTGCATTCAGCACGATGCATTGGCAGCACGCCATCTCGAAGATAGTTGAGGATTGGCGTCATCCAATTCGATGTTTCATCGACTGTCATGACAGGAGACTTCTGCGGTTCCACTTTTGGTTCTTCCCCATGAGGTGCCAGCGGTGGCTTCTGTAATTGCTATAATTGTTGACCTTTACCCTTTAAGGTAGTCTGATAACATGAGCGTGAACTCTCTTGTTCCCCTGCTATCTCTTTCACTCCCCATGGGATGGGAAATTTGATAATCTGGTGTAGAGTCGATGGGACAGCACCCATGTCGTGAATCCAAGGGTGCCCCATAATGGCATTGTAAGCCGAAGCACAATCCACTACTAAAAATTTCGTGTGTTTGTTAACTCCCTCAGCATACACTGGAAGTGTCACTTCACCAACACTCTGCTTGACCTCACCACTGAATCCAACTAATGGGATAGATTTTCGTGTCAATCCTTTTTCGTCAAGACCCAACTCTTTATATGCTTGCATATAAAGGATGTTGGTTGAGCTTCCATTGTCGATTAATATCCTCTTCACTAAGCAATTAGCTATTGTCAATTGTATGACTAACGTATCATGATGCGGGGTTGATACGCTGCTCTCACTCATTGTAAAAGTTATTTTGCACGATGGCATGTCGCCTTGCGTAGCTTGCCCTTTGCTTTGAGAGTTTTTGACAGCTCTGGTGTTTCTTTTTGCAGCTGAGTGAGTTATCCCGCTTATTTCTGATCCTCCTGAGATAACATTGATAACTCGATCATGTTTTGGAGGTGAAACCGGACCGTTGGCAATTGTGACTTGTTTGTTGCCTTCACCATCCAATCGATTTCGGGTTTTCTCAGACAAGTATTCTCTGAAGTATCCTTTTATCAACAGCTCATTCACTTCCATCCTCAATGAGATGCAATCTTCTGTTCTATGGCCGTGATCATTGTGGAATTCACACCAATTTGAGGTGTTACGCTTGTTGTCAGGTGTCTTCATCTTTGGAGGCCATCTCACGTTTTCACCCATCTCTTTCAGTACACCGACTAAGTGTGCATGTGAGATTGAAAGGTTACTGATATCTGGCCATGTTGATGATCTGGGTTTCACGTCCTTTGCTCCGCTCAATGGTCGATGCGTGTTCCTTCTCCCACTCTTAGTGTTCTCGTCCTTAGGTCTTTGGTAAGGTTTGTCATCCCTACTCGACCTTTCGTTTCTCACAACGCACGAATCAGACTGTGGTGAACGTCGTTGGTGATAACCAGAGTCTTCTTCCCATTTAATCTGAGCCCATGCACGTGAGAGTACATCCTCCATCGTTCTACATTGGTATTTGGTTAGCTCTTTGTATAAGTCGCCATCTGGGAGTAAACCTCTTTTGAATGTCGATATGGCAGTAGACATGTTGCAGCTCGGTATTGACACCTTCTCCTTGTTGAATCGTCCCACATAGGCACGTAATGACTCATCTCTCTTCTGTCGCACCTCATACAGATCATCTGCTATTTTTTTCGAGGTTCCTGCTACTTGCGAATTGTTCAACAAAAATATCTGTCAATGATGCAAACGAATTTATTGAGCCGTTTGGCAAGTTGATAAACCATTGAAGCGCAGCCCCTGTGAGACTTGAGCCAAAACCCTTGCACATAGTCGCCTCCCTACACTCTTTCTGGATAGCCGTCGTTAATATTCGTTGTTTGTATTGAGCTATGTGGTCATCCGGGTCGGATGTTCCATCATACATCTTCATTGTCGGTTGCATGAATTTTCTCGGCATCTCAGTGAGTGCGATTTCATCAGAGAACGGTGTATCAGCATAAGAGTGCAAGTTGCTTTTCCGAATCGGTGGAGCCACTCCTGGTAGTCGTTGAATCATAGTTTCTACTGCTCCCAAGCGTTTTGTGATCAAAGCTTCCAAGTAAACGGCTTCAGATGACTTGGTATATGGCTTATGTTCGATTCCTGTTATGCCTGGTGTGTTGACAACTCCTTGTTGATCCAAGTAATCTTCTCGGGTAAGGATTTCACGTGCCTGCCTTGTTTCTGGGTTTCCTCCGCCGTTCTCTTCCTGACGAGGAGTCTCCAGCCGAGCATCTTCCATTGTGGGTGTTCGATTATTGGGTCTAGGCGTTGAGTTAAGGTCTTGCATCTGATTTACTTGCACGCTGCGAAATCTAGAGCTTGCTTCGGTAAAAACTCTCCCTGCTGTCATCAGCGAAGCGTTCTCCTCCCGTAGTCTGGCGTTATCGGCCTCCATCTGCGTCAGCTTCTGCGCCGTCTCGTTCATCCTGGCAGTCAGGACTTCCAGTTGAGCGGCAACAGTCGCTTCGACATTAGTCGTATCACTTCCGTTTCCTGTCATCTCACGTAGTTTACTCTGCCCCTCCTTCTAGCGCCAATTGTTTGGGCAAAAATAATCGATTCGTTTAGAGACTACGGAAACAAGAAATAGATGTTGAATAGTCGTTTTTATTGATCAAATATCGAGCTCAAATACAAGAGTTTAAGGCACAACGAGTCAATTTAGGAACCCTAGCAATGCTTTGGAATTGAGTCGTGTGGCTGTGTTTTTTGGTCTCTTGTTCTGCTCTCGATTTCGTGTCGTATTGTGTTGATATCACTCCCTTTTTATAGAGAAGTCTCTTTACCCTAATCCTCATGGGATTTGGGCTTGAGTCACCGCCTCTATATGAGATAAGGCCGTTTTGAATATTCTTTTCAAGAGATAGACTCGAATATCCTCTTAGCGATATTGGTAGCCATATCCCGTTTCGGCTCGTATTGACTCATTGCTTACCGTTACGGCCCATGTTGACTCAACGTTTACCGTTACGGCCAATATTGACTGAATATTCTAGAGAATGCATAATTCTCCATTATTCATAGAATATATCATAATTATAATAGAATTTATCTATTATAATTTACATTATTAAAATTATGCCCAACAGTGTGTGTGATATTTTAGTAGATTCTTATGATTTTGGTGTAATTTGAAATGACTGTGAGTGATATTTGAAACGATTGTGTGTGAAACAAATACCTAAACAATTTTGGGTGAAAATTTTAGTAAATTCTTATGATTTGGGTGTAATTTGAAATGATTGTTTGTGATATTTGAAACAATTGTGTGTGAAACAAAAACCTAAACAATTTGGATGAAAAACTTAGTAGATTCTTATGATTTTCTAGTAAAAAAATATTCTAAACTGTGGGTTACAATGTGGATGATAGTTTTGTTGAGTACAACGGGGATGATAATTTTGGGGATGATAGTCATGGCCAAGAGCGAGTTCAAAGGGGATGATAGTTCTCACGTTTTGTTGAGTACAATGGCGATGGTAGGTTTTTAAAATTCATGAAAGAATCTATATAATTTAGGATCAATTTCCTGACACGATATGCGTTTCTTCTCTTTCTTTTATATGTTGCAGGATATGGGTGATTCTTTCCATATAGAAATCAAACTTCTTGAACTTTGTTTCAACATTGGAGAGGAACCGAGATCAGACGTGACGATAAACCAGTTTGTAAACAACGATGGCATCACAAAAGTGAAAAGCATCCTCTCGGTTGCAGAGTATGAGAGGATCAAGAATTCCTTCCTAGGACCAATTTTGAAGGTTATCAACAGAGGAATGATGATGTCAGGGAAAATGGTGCACTGTTTTCTGAGCAGGAGTTTAAAGGTATCAAAGAAAAATGAGCTATGGATGCATTTGGAGGACAACCTATGAGATTCTCAGTAAGAGAATTCCATATGGTCACTGGATTGAAATGCACTGAATGGGGAGGTGATGAAGATCAACGGCAGAATTGTTATAACTGAGCTAACACTGAAGATGCTCAGACATATGAAGATCTTTTGGATATACTACAAGAAACTGATCTAGAGTAAGCAGATGAAAGGTTCTCTCTTGCGATGCTGATCCTTATAGAATGCATCTTCCTTCAGAGGTACAAAGGTAACATGCTTCCTGCAAAAAACCTTAAGAGGGCTTAGCATCTGGGTGTCATGGCTAATTATCTGTGGGGAAAAGATGCATATAATCTTCTGATTAAATCAGTAAAGAAGAATGTCGAATTAAATCTGAGGAAGAATAAATATTACATACATGGATATCCGTTGGCATTGCACTTGTGGATCCTTGAGTCTGTTCCTATGTTAAAGTCTGCTTTCAGCACATTGAGTGTAATTGAGCGACCAACAGCATACCTGTGTGAAAAATACACACATACAGTTAATCCATCGATTGCTCAAGTGGAGAACATTGAAGCATCAAACCATGTAAGTTATATTCTCTTTAATTTTAAGAAGGACTAATAGTAATTTAGGACTTTCTAACTAAACAGAAATTGTTTGTGTGCAGCTCAAGGTTATTCACATATTACCATCGATACCTGATGATGCAGAAAATACAATCTTCTTGGAAGACACTCCTGGTAAACCTACCAATACATACGATCAGGTAAAACAAATTTTCTCTTTAAGAAATTTTTTTCATGAATGTAATTTCTAACCGTTTTCATTTTGTGTTGTACGATCCACACCAAGATAGTGGAATGCCTACATTTCCTAGTTCTCCAATTTCAAACCCTCCATTCCCCAGTTCTCCATGCGCTAAACAAAATACGGAGCATGTGACTCAGGTTCCTGACTCTCAGATTCCTATAGAGGTAAAGAATTGGTATCTTACTTGTAAATTAAATTTTAGGGAAAGTAGTCTTGATTATGTACTAATGCTTCCTAAAAATGATTTGTACTTGCAGAGTGGTGATGGGATCCGTCCGACTAACAATTCTCCCACTGAACAATATACATCTGAGACTCAGATTCCTAAGGAGGTAAGAATTTGTTTCTTATTTGTAGTTTGAATGTTAGGGAAAGTGTTCTTAATTATGTACTAAAGCTTCCTAAAAACATTTATATTTGCAGTGTGGTGATGGGATCCGACCATCTAACATGTCTACCACTGAACAAAAAACAGTGCATGTGGCTCTGACTTCTGAGACTCAGATTCCTAAGGAGGTAAGAATTGGTTTGGTACTTGTATTTTGAATGATAGGGAAAGTATTCTTAATCAATGTATTAAAAGCTTCTAATGTTTTTTTTTTCAGATACAATTGCTGCAAGAAGTTGAAGTTAGGTATAAGAACAAATGGAGCAAAGGAAGAGTGAAGGCAATTCTTGAAAACGGAATCAGTGTTTTGATGGACAAATCAAAGAAAGAAGAATATTTGGAAAAGAACAAATTTGGTTCTTCGATAGAGAGAATGAAAGTGAACCAAATCCATAAGTTTTAACTACTGAGGTAAATGAAATGATTCTTAGGACTTTTTAAAAATATTCTAACACATTATATTGACAAGTGAAATAATTCATATCCAGTTCTTTACTCCAAGGGAAAACCAAACAGAGGAGTTAACCCAAACGGAGGAGTTAACCGAAAAGCTCAATACCATCACTGAGGAGATGATCCAGAAGCTCGATTCAGCTGTTGATGTAAGATTTATTATACAACTTTTTCCTGTGATTTAATTTTGTAGGAAAGTCTTCTTAAGCTAAAAAAGGTTCTAAAACGTGTTTTGCTTGTAGGGTGATGAGGAGAACCTTCCTCAGGAAGGTGATGACGAAGAAGATGACAATCAAAGTCATCATGCAGATGAAGGTGAGAATCTAAATGATGGTCTTGATAAAGAAGAAGATCATGTACCAGAAGGAGTGAGCCCAAATGATGGTGATGATGAAAAAGAAGACAAACAGAATCCACAAGACGAGGGACCATCATTTGATCTTAAATGTTTTAGTTCACCTCAGGTATGTCAATTTAATTCAGTTCTTGTTTGTTTTGTATATATCATTGCTGATTTTTGTAAAAAGTACAAAGAATACATTCATAAACACGTTTCTTTGTGACATCTTGATTTCAGGAAAAAAAGAGAAAGCTGGATAAGAAAGATAAAATTGTTATTCCAAGAAAGAAGCAAAGAGTTGATGGTGATGGTGAGAAGCAAAAAGATGATGGTGATGGTGAGAAGCATGTTCCAAGGCGAAGCAATTGGCTCACAACTCCATCATTTTCAACCATTACTCCATATAAAGCACCAAGAAACCCTGCCACATCTGCTATTCATCCAATGTTCAACCCTTTCTTGTCTCCATCTTTCAATGATATTGAAGAATTGAATTCTTGGAAGAGCTCAAATATCAGAACAGGGTTAGAGTGATGTTTTAACAATTCTTGTCAACTTTAAAAATTAAGTTTTTATCCAAGTATAAGAGAATGTTTTTTGATAATTTCAGGATAATAACGGATACAGAACCATTAACCTCACATTGGATACATTTACTGGGAAGACCAGAGAAGAAATTGCAATAAACGGTACTGCTCACAAATTTTGTTTCGGTTTCTTTTGTGTTGGGTGGACTCATGAATCCTATCCTGAATGTCAGATTATCAAATATTATTGTGTCTATTTCTCCTAATACACTAAAAGGCTTTTTTTTTTTTTTTAATGTAGCATATTGATGCAGCTTTGGGATTACTTTGGTTGAGAAGAAACAAGGATACTATTTATTTTTACAACAAGAGACTTCTGAAATCAACCTTTGTGAGGCCAGACTTCTTTTCAAAATTGAAAGCTGGATACTTCAGTTTCAAGGAGGATAACTTTAAATCACAACATGTGTTTCCAAAAGAAGTCACCGATATTGTGAGTGGGAAGTTGCCTTCGGTTTGTCTTCCTACTGAGAAGTGGCAGGATCTCGAGGGAGTTTATGGTATTGCCTATATGTATATATACAAACAGTTCATTGGTATGGAAATAAGCTTCAAGTCCAGGAAGATTACTGTTCTTGATTGTCGAACTCATGAGAGTAAAGGTGACTTGGTGGAAACTCATGTTAAGCCAATTGTAGGTAAGAACTTATTTGATTATGACGTGAATCTTATGCTTATGATATATTACTGATAACTATTTGTGTGTATTGCAGAGATGATACCTTATCTCTTAGGCACTGAGAGGAACAGTTGATCTGTTTCCATTTAAAGTCTTATGCCCTAAAAAGTTCTTTCGTCGCATTAAGAGTGATGCAAACTGTGGATTATTCATCCTTAAAATGGTGTAATGCCACTCAATGGGCGTAGAAGAGATGATGAGTAAGCTTCAAGAAGAGGTCTCAGAAGATATAAGAGCCAAGTTATGCTTTGATATCTATCATGATATCATTCTTGAAGATTGAGATGTTTAGAGGTTGATTTTTTTGTTTTCAGATGGTAGACTTTTCTTTGGATTTATAAATTTACAATGGATTTATTGGAATCATATGTTGTGTGTTTTGGGATTATGATTTAAATGTTAAATACAGTAGAACCTCTATAAATTAATACTCTTTAAATTAATACTCGCTTTAAATTAATAAATTCTTCCGGTCCCGAGTTGGGGCGGTGTAAAAAATGACACATTTCGATAACATAATAAGATAATAATTTTTTTGGAAATCCTATGTAAAAATATAGTCCCATCAATATCATAAATTAATAATCAAATAAACTAAATATATATATATATGTACATATATATCTAAAAAAATCTAGTGAGATATGATTATATTGTTGTTTCCCTATCTAAGAAAATCTAGTGAAAATGTGACTCTATTGTTGTTTGTATATTCTTGAATTTGCATTTTTGTTAGAGTTCATCTCTAATCTTTTTTACTGTTATCTTTTCAAATCACATCCAAAAATTGTGAATATTTATAGATGCGATAATTGTTTCTTTAGTAACTGGTTTTAAAGATACTATAATATCTTCTTCGACTTCATCATTACCATGAAGGATAGTAGTAGCAAGTTCTTCTAAACTCTAAACTTCTAACATTTATCATTTTTACTTAGATAATCTAGTAAACAGTTGACATTCATCCTATTACGATAACTAAGATTATAAATTAAAAAAATCTTTAAAAATGTGAATGATAACAAAATATCTTATTTTGTAATATAAAATTTCAAAATTATGAAAATAAAAAATCTCTTCATAAATTAATATTTTATTAATTTATCGATAAATTAAAACCTCTATAAATTAATAAAATTTCATGGTCCCGACCTTATTAATTTATTGAGGTTTTACTGTATACTTAGTAAATGGTGTGTTTTGTGAAACTTTTCTTATTTTGGATGGTATTTGTACAGATTAGGAAAAGAATGAAAGTTATTTCGGAAGGGTTTATAGAAAATCAGGATGGCTTTTCTCAAAAAAATTAAAAATAAGGATGGCATTCCTCAAATGCGCATCCAGGAGGTTTGAACCCACGACATCAAGAATTTACAAGTGGGAGAGTAACCAGTAGGCCAAAGTCTGTTATTCAGGAATTAGTAATAAGCTTTAATATATATGGTCAAACATTTAGGAAGGGATTACAAAAAATAAGGAAGGCATTCCTCAAATGCGTATCCAAGATATTCGAACCCGCGACATCGAGAATTTACAAGTGGGAGAGTAACCAGTAGGCCAAAGCCTGTTATTCGAGAATTAGTAATAAGCTTTAATATATATGGTCAAATATTTAGGAAGGGATTACAAAAAATAAGGATGGTATTCCTCAAATGTGCATCCAGGAGGTTCAAACCCACGACATCGAGAATTTACAAGTGGGAGAGTAACCAGTAGGCCAAAGCCTGTTATTCAGGAATTAGTAATAGAAAGAATTACTCAAATGTTATCCAAAAGTTGGTTTATTACTCATATCTATAAATCTTTTGAAAATTACTAGAATGTTTAGTGCTCTGGGTGTAATTACAATTTACCCCTTGGGTTTTGTTTCTCGAATTTGAGTAATTTTTTTTTTTAAAAATACACATCAGCAAATTAAAATACACGTCATTTTGGATTTTCCACGTCTAATAAACAGTTTTTTTTTCAGAATCAATACAGTTGTTTATATAAAAGAGAAGGAAACTGAAAAGGTTCAGTGTTCATAACCCGAAAAAAAAACTGGGAGATCCGACGGCGACAGAGCCAGGTAGTCCAGAATCGCCGGTGGAGGTGAGCAAGACTCATCCGATCCCGCCTTTGAAATCAGATACAGCCGTGAGAGTCCCGCCGTCACCAAATTCCGCGTTGGAGATTGTGTTTGTTCCTTCGCCGATCTTGGTTCCTATGCTCAGTTCATCGTCGCCGATCAATCTATCATGTTCCTTGTACCCGAAAGATGCGACATGGTTCGCTGAAGGCAACAGGAAGCGCAGCTGCATCAACCAATCAATGATGTTCTCTGCTGCTGCGCAAGCGAGTGGTGGTAATGAAAGAAACATTTTGGACGAGAATTCAAACTCTAATTGCAGCTCTTACGCTGCTGCAGCTAGCGGATTCACTCTCTGGGATGAATCTGTTTCGGGGAAGAAGGGACAGACAAGGAGGGAGAATAATGTTGGGGAGAGAGCAAACATGAGAGGTAACAAGAAAAATTCATATTGTGATGTTATATTAGACTAGTTTACAAGTGTTTAGAAACAACATGAAATGATGATATCAGTTGTTTTCTTTAATGTATATCATATTGTGATGTTATATTAAACTAGTTTACAAGTGTTTTCAACATGAAATGATGTTGCAGCAACTATGGGACAATGGCCAGTGGTGGAATGACGGTCCCAGTCTTTGACTAATAACCATATGAGCGGTTTCAGTTCTCGCTCTTCCTCTCAGTAAGTCTCAACTCTTCTCTTGTATGTTTTAGATTAAACTTGGAGACAATGATCACTTTTTGTTTTCATTCTGATTCTATATCTCCGAAGTGTGTAGATTAACTCATCTGGTTTGTGATCATGGTAACTAGTTGTAATACTTTGATAGGGCAATTTAGCTTACCTTTCTTTTAGGGCTCGAATCTCTTTTGTAGGTATATTTGTCCATCTAAAAATGCAAGAATGTTCAGTTCACATATAGTTTGTGTGTTCATATGATGCTATTTGATGATTTGACTCGAGAAAAACTGTTCTGTGGTGGTTAATTGGGTAGCCAAATTAGTTCTCATGTCACTTAAATTTGAATACAATAGTTGTTTTACTAATTGCTAAGGCTGTTAGCTAATTATTTAGATGATAGAAGGTCATAGAGTTGCTGGAGCTAACTATCTTGGTACAGTAGGCTATGTGCATAGGTAGCATGAAGTATGCTCTCAGATTTGACATTCTAAATTAACAAATTGGATGATGTTGCATTTATCAAATACGCAACATGATCGAATACTGTTTAACTTTCATTTTCTTTTTTTTGCATAGGTTAATTAGGTAGCATGAAGCTGTTTTTTTTTTGTTTTCTCCCATTTTTTTTGGCATCTCATGTCAATTACTGTTTAATTTTCGTTTTTCTATTTCTCTGTTGTTACATTGAACCTTTACAGAGAGAGAGAATCTGGCAGGAGCGTGAAGCAGCAGCTGCATCCTTAAACAGCACAAACTCAACACAGAAAGCAACTCTTTTTCTCTATTACTCGGTCTTAAAAGGAAGATCGACTATCGTTTTTACTTTGGTTGCGGAGGATCTGGGCTTAAGAGCCGAAGCTTCATGGACATGATAAGGTCAGCAAAAGGAAGTTCACAGAAAGATGATCTAGATGAAATGGTTTACTTTCTTGGTTTGAGTAGATTGAGAAATTGATGTAGATTTGGGAATGTTTATATGACTGTTTCATGTAAAGAGATTAAATTGGGAGGCTACTAAAGCAAATCTTCAAACTTTTAAGCTTTTTAATACAAAGACATAAGCTGAGTTATGGTAAAGTTATGGCTGAGTTATGGTAAAGTTATGGCTGAGTTATGCAACAGATATATTAATTTATTATATACCTTCTCGGAAATACAAAGTGTTGTTGGGGAGACACAAACAATAATTATGTTTATTGTTAAGAACCACACACGTAATAAATGAGATTTTAGCGATTTTTTAATTTTTTTAAAAAATCAAAATTTGAATTTGAATTTAATTTTTTTTTTTAATAAAAGTATTTCTCAAACAATTGACTGATATGGCTGAGTTATCGACATAAACGGCTGACTTATGAAATATTTGTAAATTAGAATTATTATAACTCAAAAATTAAAATATAGAATGAAAAAATGAATATTACAATCATTATAAGCAATAAAAAGTAATAATTATAGAAAAATTGATTTTTACACAGTTTGATCAAAATGTGTATAACATTCAAAACATGACATTTAGGGGTTAGGGTTAGGGTTAGGGTTTGAGGTTTGGAGTTCATATTTCCAACATTATGAGTTTTAATATAACAATTTGGTTTTGGTTATATTGTGTTTGGTTTAAGGTGGTAATTTGGATATACTAATATGATAACCATTTGAAAATTTTTGAAATTACTTTTCGGTTATTTCTGGTTATGGGTTGAAATTACTTTTCGGTTATTTCTGGTTATGGGTTGGTTAGATGAATATATAACCATAAATAATTCAAATGTTATCCAAATTAGGTGGATTAACTTAATATAACCGATAGCAAGCCGAATATAACCGTAACTAACCAAAAATAATGGAAAAAATAGTTTCTGGTTTGGTTCGGTTTGGTCGGTTATTTAGTCATTCTAATTTGAGGGTTGGCTGAGTTATGGTAACGTTATGGCTGAGTTATGCAACGGATATATTAATTTATTATATACCTTCTCGAGAATACAAAAAGTGTTGTTGGGGAGACGCAAATAATAATTATGTTTATTGTTAAGAACCACATGCGTAATAAATGAGATTTTAGCGATTTTTTTATTTTTTTAAAAAAATCAAAATTTGAATTTGAATTTGAATTTAATTTTTTTTTTAATAAAAGTATTTCTCAAACAATTGACTGATATGGCTGAGTTATCGACATATACGGCTGACTTATGAAATATTTGTAAATTAGAATTATTATAACTCAAAAATTGAAATATAGAATGAAAAAATGAATATTACAATCATTATAAGCAATAAAAAGTAATAATTATAGAAAAAAATTGATTTTTACACAGTTTGATCAAAATGTGTATAATATTCAAAACATGACATTTAGGGGTTAGGGCTAGGGTTAGGGTTAGGGTTTGAGGTTTGGAGTTCATATTTCCAACATTATGAGTTTTAATATAACAGTTTGGTTTTGGTTATATTGTGTTTGGTTTAAGGTGGTAATTTGGATATACTAATATGATAATCATTTGAAAATTTAAATTTTTTTGAAATTACTTTTTGGTTATTTCCGGTTATGGGTCGGTTAGATGAATATATAACCATAAATAATCAAAATGTTATCCAAATTTGGTCGATTAACTTAATATAACTGATAGCAAGCCGAATATAACATTAACTAACCGAAAATAATGGAAAAAATAGTTTCCGGTTTGATTCGGTTTGGTCGGTTATTTAGTCATTTTAATTTGAGGGTTGGCTGAATTATGGTAAAGTTATGGCTGAGTTATCGTTTAGGGTCTTCTCAATAATATGAAAACGTATTATTCTTTCCTGGGTCTTTTGTTCTGTCAGATTCCTAATAAGTATTAAAACATCTCTCGATATTACAAAAAGTGTTGTTAGGGAAGCGCAAAAAATCACTAATTATGTGCCTGCTCAAATCCACACGCATAATAAATCATAAAGTGAGATTTTTATCACAAGATATTATTGCAAATAATATCTGGGTCTTTTGTTATGTAAGTTTCCTAATAATTATTAAAACGTCACTCGATGTCACAAAAAATGTTGTTAGGGAAGCGCGAAAAATCACTAATTTTGTGCCTGCTCAAATCCACACGCATAATAAATTCATAAAGTGAGGTTTTTATTACAAGATATTATTGCAAATAATTAACTAATTATTATCCTTTGTAAAATTGTTAACTAAAAAGATTATTCAACATCATGGAAATTTTCATGAGTTAAAGATGTGATAAGTTGAGTTATCTATTTTTTTAATTAAAAAAAACGAAAATTCAGTTATATAATACAAAAAAATTATTTTTTCGTTTTTATTTAATTCATATATCAAGAAAAATATTTTTTACAGTTTTTCTTTTATTTATTAATTTTTTTAATTAGTTATTTTATTTCTCCTAAATTATTATTTTTTTATTATTATTTGAAATGAAAATATACATCGACCTAAATTTTATTCAAAAATGTTACCAATCACTAACAAAACTAATTTTTTTGAAGTTGAGTTTAAATAATCATGTGTTATGGTTGATGTACAAGTTTCCTTTGTAAAATTGTTAACTCAAAAGATTATTCAACATCATGGAAATTTTCATGAGTTAAAGATGTGGTAAGTTGAGTTATCTATTTTTTTAATTCAGAAAAACGAAAATTCAGTTATATAATACAAAAAAATTATTTTTTCGTTTTTATTTAATTCATATATCAAGAAAAATAATTTTACTTTTTTTATTTTATTTAATAACTTTTTTAATTACAAGATATTATTGCAAATAATTAAATAATTATTATTCGAATTTAGAATTTTATTTTTCTAAAAGTATTTCTCCAACAATTGAATATTAAAATTATTATAACTCAAAATTTAAATTTAGAATGGAAATATGTCTATTATTAGGTTAACTGATGGTTTCCCGCCAAAATATCGCTTTACGGCTGAGTTATAATCATTACGGGAAAACGAAAGGTCATGTGACGGCTGAGTTATAGTGAGTTATGGCTGAGTTATCAGAAGAAACAATCTGAAAGTAAATGGATGATATATATGACTTTACGGCTGATTTATAATATTTACGGGAAAACGAAAGATCATGTGACGGCTGAGTTATAGTTAGTTATGGCTGAGTTATCAGAAGAAACAATCTGAAAGTAAATGGATGATATATATGACTTTACGGCTGAGTTATAATATTTACGGGAAAACGAAAGGTCATGTGACGGCTGAGTTATAGTTAGTTATGGCTGAGTTATCACAAGAAAAACCTGAAAGTAAATAGATGATATATATGACTTTACGGCTGAGTTATAATATTTATGGGAAAAACGAAAGGTCATGTGACGGCTGAGTTATAGTTAGTTATGACTGAGTTATAACAAGAAAAATCTATATATACATTTTTAGAGACAATTATGAAATAAATCCTGAAATTCAGTACTATTTACAGGGAAGGCCACTGACATTAAATATTTAATTAAATTCATTTTTAATAAAAACTAAATGTTATACATAGTAATTGTTAGAGAAGCATATGCCATAAATTTTGGTTTAATTGTTATAAATAAATTCGAAATGTATTCATAGAAACTAATTAGTTCTACCTAAATTATTAAATAAAAAATATACATTTTTATATTTTAACACCATTTCAAAAATAAAAAATATATTTCTATGTTAAACTTAATAAAAATTAAAATATTATGAATCTTTAGATTTATAAATGTTGAAAATCTCATAAAACATGAGGTAAAATCTCATAAATTTTAAATATTATTAATCAAATGCTAGAACATGGGTTAAATTTTAATTAATGTATAAATATAAGGAAAAATAATTTTTATTTAATTCATATATCAAGAAAAATAATTTTACTGTTTTTCTTTTATTTAATAATTTTTTTAATTAGTTACTTTATTGCTCCTAAATTATTATTTTTTATTATTATTTGAAATGAAAATAGACATAGACCTAAATTTTATTCAAAAATGTTACCAATCACTAACAAAACTAATTTTTTTGAAGTTGAGTTTGAATAATCATGTGTTATGGTTGATGTACAAGTTTGAGGTATATCCTTTGTAAAATTGTTAACTCAAAAGATTATTCAACATCATGGAAATTTTCATAAGTTAAAGATGTGGTAAGTTGAGTTATCTATATTTTAATTTAAAAAAAAATGAAAATTCAGTTATATAATACAAAAAAATATTTTTTTCGTTTTTATTTAATTCATATATCAAGAAAAATAATTTTTACTGTTTTCTTTTATTTAATAACTTTTTAATTAGTTATTTTATTTCTTCTAAATTATTAATTTTTTTATCATTTGAAATGAAAATAGACATAGACCTAAATTTGATAAGATTTTAAATATTATGACATAGTAATTGTTAGAGAAGCATATGCCAAAAATTTTGGTTTAATTGTTATAAATAAATTCGAAATGTATTTATAGAAACTAGTTAGTTCTACCTAAATTATTAAATAAAAATATACATTTTTATATTTTAACACTATTTCAAAAAAAAAAATATTTCTATGTTAAACTTAATAAAAATTAAAATATTATGAATCTTTAGATTTATAAATGTTGAAAATCTAATAAAACATGGGGTAAAATCTCATAAATTTTAAATATTATTAATCAAATGCTAGAACATGGGTTAAATTTAAATTAATGTATAAATATAAGGAAAAATAATTTTTATTTAATTCATATGTCAAGAAAAATAATTTTTACTGTTTTTCTTTTATTTAATAACTTTTTTAATTAGTTATTTTATTTCTCCTAATTTATTATTTTTTATTATTATTTGAAATGAAAATAGACATAGACCTAAACTTTATTCAAAAATGTTACCAATCACTAACAAAACTAATTTTTTTGAAGTTGAGTTTGAATAATCATGTGTTATGGTTGATGTACAAGTTTGAGGTATATCCTTTGTAAAATTGTTAACTCAAAAGATTATTCAACATCATGAAAATTTTCATGAGTTAAAGATGTGGTAAGTTGAGTTATCTATATTTTTAATTTAAAAAAAAATGAAAATTCAGTTATACAATACAAAAAAATATTTTTTTGTTTTTATTTAATTCATATATCAAGAAAAATAATTTTTACTGTTTTCTTTTATTTAATAACTTTTTAATTAGTTATTTTATTTCTTCTAAATTATTAATTTTTTTATCATTTGAAATGAAAATAGACATAGACCTAAATTTGATAAGATTTTAAATATTATGACATAGTAATTGTTAGAGAAGCATATGCCAAAAATTTTGGTTTAATTGTTATAAATAAATTCGAAATGTATTTATAGAAACTAGTTAGTTCTACCTAAATTATTAAATAAAAAATATACATTTTTATATTTTAACACTATTTCAAAAAAAAAATATTTCTATGTTAAACTTAATAAAAATTAAAATATTATGAATCTTTAGATTTATAAATGTTGAAAATCTCATAAAACATGGGGTAAAATCTCATAAATTTTAAATATTATTAATCAAATGCTAGAACATGGGTTAAATTTAAATTAATGTATAAATATAAGGAAATATAATTTTTATTTAATTCATATGTCAAGAAAAATAATTTTTACTGTTTTTCTTTTATTTAATAACTTTTTTAATTAGTTATTTTATTTCTCCTAATTTATTATTTTTTATTATTATTTGAAATGAAAATAGACATAGACCTAAACTTTATTCAAAAATGTTACCAATCACTAACAAAACTAATTTTTTTGAAGTTGAGTTTGAATAATCATGTGTTATGGTTGATGTACAAGTTTGAGGTATATCCTTTGTAAAATTGTTAACTCAAAAGATTATTCAACATCATGAAAATTTTCATGAGTTAAAGATGTGGTAAGTTGAGTTATCTATATTTTTAATTTTAAAAAAAATGAAAATTCAGTTATATAATACAAAAAAATATTTTTTTCGTTTTTATTTAATTCATATATCAAGAAAAATAATTTTTACTGTTTTCTTTTATTTAATAACTTTTTAATTAGTTATTTTATTTCTTCTAAATTATTAATTTTTTTATCATTTGAAATGAAAATAGACATAGACCTAAATTTGATAAGATTTTAAATATTATGACATAGTAATTGTTAGAGAAGCATATGCCAAAAATTTTGGTTTAATTGTTATAAATAAATTCGAAATGTATTTATAGAAACTAGTTAGTTCTACCTAAATTATTAAATAAAAAATATACATTTTTATATTTTAACACTATTTCAAAAAAAAAATATTTCTATGTTAAACTTAATAAAAATTAAGATATTATGAATCTTTAGATTTATAAATGTTGAAAATCTCATAAAACATGGGGTAAAATCTCATAAATTTTAAATATTATTAATCAAATGCTAGAACATGGGTTAAATTTAAATTAATGTATAAATATAAGGAAAAATAATTTTTATTTAATTCATATGTCAAGAAAAATAATTTTTACTGTTTTTCTTTTATTTAATAACTTTTTTAATTAGTTATTTTATTTCTCCTAATTTATTATTTTTTATTATTATTTGAAATGAAAATAGACATAGACCTAAACTTTATTCAAAAATGTTACCAATCACTAACAAAACTAATTTTTTTGAAGTTGAGTTTGAATAATCATGTGTTATGGTTGATGTACAAGTTTGAGGTATATCCTTTGTAAAATTGTTAACTCAAAAGATTATTCAACATCATGAAAATTTTCATGAGTTAAAGATGTGGTAAGTTGAGTTATCTATATTTTTAATTTAAAAAAAAATGAAAATTCAGTTATATAATACAAAAAAAAATATTTTTTTTGTTTTTATTTAATTCATATATCAAGAAAAATAATTTTTACTGTTTTCTTTTATTTAATAACTTTTTTAATTAGTTATTTTATTTCTTCTAAATTATTAATTTTTTTATCATTTGAAATGAAAATAGACATAGACCTAAATTTGATAAGATTTTAAATATTATGACATAGTAATTGTTAGAGAAGCATATGCCAAAAATTTTGGTTTAATTGTTATAAATAAATTCGAAATGTATTTATAGAAACTAGTTAGTTCTACCTAAATTATTAAATAAAAAATATACATTTTTATATTTTAACACCATTTCAAAAAAAAAATATTTCTATGTTAAACTTAATAAAAATTAAAATATTATGAATCTTTAGATTTATAAATGTTGAAAATCTCATAAAACATGGGGTAAAATCTCATAAATTTTAAATATTATTAATCAAATGCTAGAACATGGGTTAAATTTAAATTAATGTATAAATATAAGGAAAAATAATTTTTATTTAATTCATATGTCAAGAAAAATAATTTTTACTGTTTTTCTTTTATTTAATAACTTTTTTAATTAGTTATTTTATTTCTCCTAATTTATTATTTTTTATTATTATTTGAAATGAAAATAGACATAGACCTAAACTTTATTCAAAAATGTTACCAATCACTAACAAAACTAATTTTTTTGAAGTTGAGTTTGAATAATCATGTGTTATGGTTGATGTACAAGTTTGAGGTATATCCTTTGTAAAATTGTTAACTCAAAAGATTATTCAACATCATGAAAATTTTCATGAGTTAAAGATGTGGTAAGTTGAGTTATTTATTTTTTTTAATTAAAAAACGAAAATTCAATTATATAATACAAAAAAATATTTTTTCGTTTTTATTTAATTCATAAATCAAGAAAAATAATTTTTACTGTTTTCTTTTGTTTAATAACTTTTTTAATTAGTTATTTTATTTCTTATTTTCTTTTATTTAATAACTTTTTTAATTAGTTATTTTATTTCTTCTAAATTATTATTTTTTTTATCATTTGAAATGAAAATAAACATAGCCCTAAATATGATAAGATTTTAAATATTAAGGCATGCATGTAGTTAATTTTTTAATTTGCAATGTAACAAAGAAATTTAGTTAACAATGTAACTCAGCCACAACACGAAAAACATTACAGTAATTAAAAAGCAAAAAAAATTGTTGCCAAACTCAGCCACTTCATGAACTGAAAATATGTAACTCAGCCGTATCGTTTGATAAGTCAGCCGTAACTGAAAAATATTCTAGTAATTAATCTTTTGCCAATAAGTCAGCCGTCAAACGGCTGACTTGTCGATAAGTCAGCCTATGACGGCTGAGTTATTGTTTTTTTACCATAACTCAGCCGTAACTACATCTCATAAGTCAGCCGTTTTTCATAACTCAGCCAGTCGGAAAATGGCAACTCAGCCGTGTCGTTGTGATAACTCAGTCAAAATTTTGACAACTCAACCATCAGTTGAAAACTCAGCCATTACTACAGCTGAGTTATGCGCATAACTCAGCCGAATTTAATAAGTCAGTCATAACTCTTAGCTGACTTATGAGCATAACTCAGCCAGATTTTCATAAGTCAGCCGTCCGCTCTTACTCAAATGTTTTTTCCGATAACTCAGCCGCAACATACCTATAACTCAGCCGCAACATACTCTGTCTCGCGTTACGGCTGAGTTATGGTACACGTCAGCGATTTCTGACGTGGCGTCTGACGTGGCAATGGCATTTTTGTAATAACGTTTTTTCCGATAACATAAAACAGGGGCACGCTGGGTATTTTGAAAATACCCGAAACATTCTAGTAATAAAAAAGTTTTTTGTAGATTCTGGTAATATTACCTAAAATGAGTAACATTTGAGTAATTCACCCTTAGTAATAAGCTTTAATATATATGGTCAAACATTTAGGATGACATTTAGGAAGTGATTACAAAAAATAAGGTTGGCATTCCTCAAATGCGCATCCAGGAGGTTCAAACCCGCGAAATCGAGAATTTACAAGTGGGAGAGTAACCAGTAGGCCAAAGCCTGTTATTCGGGAATATGTTATTCACTTTAATATATAGTGAAAATATACCAGTTTGACACAAATTTAGGAGAAAATAACTAGAATAACTCTCAATCGGATTGAAAAACTAGATTAACCCAACATTTTTGTATAATGACCAAAAACCCTTGTTTTAATATTTTTTTTATTAATCATAAAAAATAGAAAAAGGAAATAAGCCAAAAAAACAAAATCAATCAAACATTTTTTTTCCACATCCTCCTCTTCCTTCTCCGGCATGGGCAAACAAATCAATCCAACATTTTTTTGTGAAGTCTGCATTTAACTCAGAATCAACTGTATTTAGGTCTAGCTCTGATATTTACTATCTTCGGGAAGTTGGTGGACTGTTGGAGTCAAAAATTACATGGCCAAGTGATAAAATTATTTTGAACACTAATGTTGATTCGCAAAAGACTAATGGATCCAGGGTATTTTTTATTAACTGGGTTAATTGTTATAACTTTTTGAAAATCAGTAGTCATTGCTTTACTAATATTGTGAATACATAACTCTTTAGGCTGCAGGTGGAGATGAATTCGATGACAAATAGGTGAATTGTTGTTGATGTCAAAAAATAATATTTTATTGTTATATATACACATAAATTATAACAGAAATTGATATTAGACAACAAACAGTTACAAATACAAAATAAAAAACATATATGAAATATTGTTTCATAGAATAATCAATATATATAACAATCATCAAAATAAAATTAAAGTACAAAGGTACCAGCTATCATTTAAATTTTGATTCAAGTAGTTTAGGCCTTTAGGGTATTGGAGTATAGGGTTTAGGATTCAATCTCTTCAAACTTATTTTCCGTCTTAGTCAATTAACAAAATAAAGTACAATAAGATTATTCTCAAATGTATAAAAGTTTGTTTCATTTCTAACAGTTATGAATTTATGTTATTTAAACAATGTAATTGACAGAAATTTAAAAATATTCAAGAGTGATTGTAGAAAAAACAGAATGCAACTTGAAAACAAATATGTCATTATATAATACATACCTCTCATTACAAAATTCAAAAGAAAAAAATCTATCATGACACAAAACGGTCTCTTAAAACATAAAATAAATCTGTCACAACATGAAATAAATCTGTAAAGTTATTATAGCAATTACTTTTCACTGTAATAAATCTGTTATCACAAGACAAAATTTCGGATACAAAAAAAAAATCTGTCATAACATAAAATAAATCTGCTATAACATGCTACACCAATGTTATCACTGTAGGTCAAACTAGCAATTTCTATTTTCCAATAAAAAAATCTGCTATCACTCGGCAGATTTTATGTAAAATTATAAAAATCTGTTGTAAAAAAAAAAAAAATTGTTATTACTAGACGTCAATCTAGTAATTATTTTTTAATCAACAAATCTGCCATGTTATGACAGATTTTCACCGTTTTAACAAAATCTGCAACCGCTACAAAAAAATCAGCCACAAATGAAAAAAAAAAAATTTGTCATGTATTAGGAAAGTCTGTTGTGTCGTCAATGATAAATCTGTCATGAAAAAAAATCTGCTGAAAAAAAGAAAAACTGTCGCAACCATTTTGAATAAGTCTGCCAACTAAAATAAGTCTGCTGAAGAAAATCTGCCATTGACACTAAAATCTGTTACAAACTTATAAATCTGTCATAACTTACGGGCATATTTTTTTATTTTTTTGTCCCTATCGTTGGTAAAAATCATTAAGGATATTTTGGTATTTTATTTTTTTCCTAACAAAGCAATAAAGGATATTTTAGGTATAAAAATAACTCATCTAACCTTTATATTTTAGGAGTTAGTTTAGTAATTAATTCCTTAATTTGGGTTAGTCTAGTAACTTTCCCTAATATATATGATGAAGTATATAGGATATTTATTTTAGGAAGGCTATTTTATTATTTATGATAGCATTCCCTAATAGTGTAGGTATGTAATTTAAGGGGGGTGTATTCAAAACAGGATTTTGGAGGATTTGTGTTTTTTTTTTAAATCCACTGTTATTCAACTAGTGATTTTAAAATCTCATCTCAAATCCACTGTTATTGAATATGAAATTTGTTACAAATCATTCAAAATCACTCACAATCCACTGTTATTCAATCAACTATTTACAAAAAACATAACAAATCCACTGTTATTCAAAACCAAATTCTTTTTTTTTAGAAAAACATAAAAGTGATTGTGAAAGACTTTGGATACAATTTTATAAGGGAAATCCTGTTTAAACAATCCCACCTTTGAGAATGGTTTTGAAGGATTGTTTAGAAAAAAAACAAATTACGAACAAGGCTCTCGTTAAGAGGTGATAGTAGGGATGTCAATTGGGCTGTCCATGTCCAACTGGGCATGACCAATTGGACACATACATTTTATGGTCATGTATGGTCAAGACCCAAATAGACCCATGTCCAAATATGTCCAAACCAAATAAGACCATGACCAATTGGTCTGTCCATTGTGTGCAGATTGAACCAAAATTTACTAAAGGTTCATCATAAACTCATAAATTCAACACATATCAATCCATTGACATAAGTTCATCTAACTATTAAGTTCATACAAAACTCATAAATTCATCATAAAACTCATAATTGAAGCAAATTTTACTAAAGGTTAATCATAAAAATCATAATTGAAGAAATTTTTTTTTCCCAAATTTAGAATCTCTAATATTTAAAGCTTATTGGACAACCCATGTCCAGATTAGCTTGGACCATTTATTAATGAGCTAAATTGGTTTTGGGTCCATTTGACCGCTTCAAATTTGGTCATGACCATAACCGGTCCAATTTAATTTGGACATGGGCAGCCCATGGTCTGTAAGACCAATTGACATCCCTAGTGATAGTGACGCCAATTTATAATGATACGAACATTATGTCAAAATTATTGATTTTACGAACATTATAATTTGGCATATCATTATAATTTGGTTACAAAGTCTACACGCCAAATTATAATAATACGAACATTATGTCAAAAATTATAGTGATACGAACATTATGTCAAAATTATAATACTATGTTCTATACTTCTCTCTCGTTACAGAGGTGATAGTGATTGTGACCAAATTCATTCACGGTGGTGGAGTGTTGCTCTGTTTTGGTGTGAGAAAACAGAGTAACGTGACCAACATTCACCACTTTGTAATTCACGGTGAGTAATACTCTGGTATGGAGTTATATCAAAAAATCTTTGAGTTATGCGATCGTATTCATCCGTTTGGCAAGTGTAAAAGCTGTACTTTTTGGAAAGTCTTTTTGTCATGGATTCTCGTTTATGGACTTGACAATCTTCTTAAAACCCACTTAAAATCTCACCGAATTCCATCAAATCTCATCAAATCACAATTTTTTTTTTCAAAAATAGAAAATAATAACAAATCCACCAAACTACCTTAAAATCTCACTGAAAATCTTCTAAAATCCACTAATTTATAAATCCTCCAAAATATTCCAAAATCCTGTTTTGAATACACCCCCTAAGAAATAATGATGCAGAAATGCATTCCCAACCTATAAAAACACACAAAAACAACAATGTGTGTTAAAGAAACTGAAAGCTTTCATAAATAACAACATAGAGGTAAGACAAATTATATTTGCTAAAAAACTTAATTATATTTAGGAAGGATTTTCTGAAATTCAGGATGACATTCCTTTACAGTATAAAAGTATTTTGTCTTAATGTTTCACATAACAGAATGGCTACCCAATCAAATGAAAACTATAAATTGAAACTAAAGAATAGAATATTGTAAAGTATGAAACACATCATCCTAGTTGTATCATCCTCTACAACACCTACAAAAAAAAAGAATGAAAAATGTTAAAATACATATCCCAAAAATGTCACAGATTCAACATATAGCTTTGTTATGAAAGTTATCACTAACCGATAATCATATGGGAAGTCGGCATGTACTCTTATTGTGTCCTGCTGTGCCACGTATACTGCACTTGTGACTCTGAGACTTTGAACCTGGCACCTCAAATTCTCCAACAGATCGCTTTCTTTTTTTTGGTGGTCTCCCACTGTTTAGCTTACTAAATGGAGGTGCACAAAAGAATTCTTCTATAAAATCAGGGAAAATCCAATCCTTTATATCTCCATTCGGGTGTATGCTTTCAGCATATACTTTAGCCCATGTCTCAGTCAAGTAGCAAACATGAATAAACTTCTTTTCATCCCTATTTGAACGCTTCGCAGCAGCAATGGCGTGAATGCACGAAATTTTGTCGATGTCAAAAACACAGCAACTGCAATGCATGTTCTTCAAGTGAACAATAAACTTGTTAATGTTGTCCTTCACCTCAAACTCGTCTTCATCAACTTGGAAACCGTCAAGTTTCATTTCATCTGAGAACCTTGATACCAATTTATTCACTACTTGCGGCGTGACAAGCTTGTTATGTTTAGCAGCCTTTCCACGTCTCTCATGAAACCACGAAGTCAAAGTTAACCTGATTGTCTCAAGAGGAGAAAGAACTGGCAACTCTTGTGGTTCTTTCAACATCGGATTAAATGACTCTGCAATGTTTGTTGTCATAATATTGTCACGATTTGAAGGAGCATAGGAATGAGCCCACTTTCTGAAATCAGCCTTTTGTAAATACTCAGCCAACTTAGGATTTGCATCTTGAATCTGGATGAATATTTTAGCAAACTCTTTGCGAGTATAAGCGATGGCTGTAGATTCAACAAGTGGCAAATATGATTGGCCCTTGAAACTTACTTTGATGTTGTTTCCAAGGTGGTATTTGCAGATTCCATGATGTGATGTTGGATACAACTCTGTAAGTGCTTTTGCAATGGACGATGCACGATCAGAGACAAACACCAAATCTGGTGCATCAAGTATGATAGTACGAAGACACCTAAAAAACCAATTCCAAGATTTATCATTTTCTGAATCAACAACAATAGCAAAGCCTATCGGGTATAGGTGATGATCTCCATCTTGTGTTGTAGCTACTAATAAAGTTCCCTTAAATTTCCCCTTCAAGAAGGTACCATCTACTGCAATCACTCTTCTCAGCAAATCAAAACCTCTTATCGATGGACTGAATGCAATGAACACATATTTGAATTTAGTACCAGAATCCCTCTCAAGATAAACAACTGATCCTGGATTTCTTTCCTTAGCCATGAACAACCATTTTGCTATGTTGTGGTAACTGTCCTCAGGAGTTCCTCTAACCAAAATCTGAGCTGCCTCTTTTGCTCTCCAAGTTTTTTTGTATTTTATATGAACACCATGATCTAATCTAACTCTCTCAATTATCTGTTTTAACTTGAGTCCAACCTTCTTTTCTGCAAAATGATTGCAGATAAAAGAACCAAGCAGTTTTGCAGTAGCTTGCCTATGGTTCGCATTCTTGTAAGTTGTATCACAATTGTGTTCTCCCAGATACTTAATAACTACAAAGAAATCAGATGACTTGAGCTTCGTTGCACGCATCTTCCAGTTGCAACTAGGATCAACACATCCCAATATCAATCTCGTTCTGTTTGACCACAAAGATCTGAACTCAAAATTGAACTCAAGTGCAAACAGCCGCATCTTCATCATCAACTCTGCTTTGTCTTTGAAATATTTCCCCTCATGTATATAATCAGTCGCTTGAGTGTGATGTGAAAAACCTCTAGGAATACCATCATAAATCACTTTTTCAGCAGTTGAACATATATCATTATGTGATTCATAAACTATGGCGCCACTTCCACTTGGTTCATGAAACTCCTACATATAAAATGTAACAGTTAGGGAATGGCTTCATATCTCATAAAGATTTTAGGATGACTTTCCTAACATATAAATATCAGACTTCATTTCACCATATCCTTCTTAATGCAAAAAGAAAGATTCTAACTATATATATGACTCTATTTTATATACTCACAGCAAACACCTATTACAAAAAGCACTTGTGTATTCTATGATTTGTAAGACATTGTTTTTTGAGTAGAAAAATAGAGCCAAGTTTACCTTGGTTAGATAACGAACTGATGCAACAGATATATCACTATTCAAACACTGAAAACCTTGATGCATCGGTTGTTCTCTAAAGTAGCTGACAGAGTATCACTATTAAAACACTGAAAACCTTGAATGCATCGATTGTTCTCTAAAGTAGCTGACAGAGTATTACTTTCAACATTCCTAGAATCAATAGGCAGCTACATAATTAAAAAAAACATCAAATATAGCAAAAACATACTAATGCAGTAAGAAAACTACAGTGTATCACTTACTGTTACACTTAAACGATTCAACTCAGAGTCATCTTGAAACTTCCTGAAAAACGTATGTACTTGACGATCATTTCGCAAATACATTGGTGGAGAATCTTCTACCATCAAATTCATCCTTGAAGAAAGCCTATAGCTAAGTTTGATATCATTCACTAAACAATCAAGTCCAAAATCTTACCATCTCAGCTAAAACCTTATATGTGATATTCTCATCTACTTCACTAAGAGATCCTCCTTTTTTAGAATCAATTACAAAATCCCAGACTCCTCTATTGTTTTGTTTCCACTCCCCACAAACAGAGTATAGCTCAATCATAGTCACTAATCAGGTTAGAGATCACCTTGCGATTGAGGCTAGATCTCGATATGAATCGAGAGGAACCATTACCAAATTGAACTTGCGAATCGAGAGGAACCACTACCAAATTAAGCAGGATCGATCACTAAACTGACATCGGAGCTAAACAAAGTTGACAGATATCACCGGAAATGATGGAACACAACGACGGAGCTAATCGTTATCGGAAGATCTCGTCTGAAAAGTTGGTGCCATCGTATCTCGTCGAAGAAAATAATTGGAGTTTATAAAATCTTAACACAATTTGGGTTTATAAAATGCAAGGGTAAAAGATTCATTGTGTTTATTAATGAATAGTATTAATAGAAAAATAAGGAATGTGTGGTATTTGAGGAAGAAAAACTATTTGGGTGGCATTTTAGGGTATTTCTCTTATTATTTCAAGAACCTTACAACCACGATCATCTAAAGCAAGATAACCATAACCATAATCAACTTTAACCCTACTTATTTTTCCCTTTTTTTAGATTATTTTAATTTTACTGTTAGCCTATACTTTCAAACTATTTGATAATATATCAAATCTAATTAGATCAAAAAAAATCTTGGTTATTGAAAGATTTTAAAAAAAAATTAAAAAATTATTTAAAATTCTTAGGCTTCAAATGGTAACCAAAATTTAGGAAAAGAATGAGGAGGAATGTGATATTCCTCTTTATTCTACAAAATTTTTACCATTTGATAGTAATATTTTTTCCTACACATTCCTCTACATTCTCCAAAAAATAAAGAACAATATAACAAAATTGTTCCTCCCCAAAATTGATGAGGAACAAATGGAACTAAAAAAGAACAAATATTAAAATTCGTTTTTTATTTAAAAAAAATATATGTTTATTAATAATATTTTAATTTTGTAGTAAAGAATTTTCATATTTTCACAATGTATTGATAGAAAAAATATTTTTGATATAAATTTCATGTTAAACTAATCTTAAGGCTCTATTGTAGTCATTTTTAAATGACTTTGGATTGTGATCTAAATCTTTTTTTGTTGACAACTGATTTATAAATCTTGACTCATAAATATTTAGTTGATTAAATTAGGGAAACTCGCATAAATAACACTAAAATATTTTTTTTCTCAAAAATACTATTAAAATGAGTTTTCTAAAAATACCACAAAATTAAACTAAAGTTTTGATATTAAAAACTAAACCCTAAATTCTTAACACTAAATTATATCCTTAAAAACTATACCCTAAATTTAAAATTATCAACCCAAATCTAAAAAAATAAATTTATCTTTAAAATTTAATATTTTTGTGTTTGTAGTATTTTTGTAAAAATAAACCTTTGTGGTATTTTAAGAAACAAAACTTAAGTATGCTATTTTTGGGGAAAAAACTAAAATATGATATTTTGAGAATTTTTTTTTTACACAAAGAAAATTATATTAAATTAACCAGAGTTAATACAAAGAGACTCGACTAGCCAATTTGGCTTTATTACAGACTCCACATAATAATCCATATTTTGACAGCCTAGTTTTGCAAGAGAATGAGCAGCTACATTATTTTTCCTATTTGTGAAAGTAAAAGAAACATGTTGAAATTTCGAAAACCATAGTTGCATATCTCAGAGTAGATTTGTGAGTGAAGCATTATGGAGACGGCCATTGACTAAGTTCATCAGATTTTCACAATTACCTTCGAAGACAGTCGAACTAGAACCATATCTTCGGATCCAGAGCAGTTGTATGCTTGATAACAATGCCTTTGTCTCTACCTCCAAAGCTGAATTAGAAAGAGATAGTTTCGTTGCTCCCCACACAATAGCTTCGCCCAAGTGATGCAATATCCATCATCCTGAAGTTTTGTGGTATTTTTAAGAAAACAAAACTTAAATATGGTATTTTTAGGAAAAAAATGATATTTTGAAAAATACTCTTTAAATTATCGTTCGAATTTAATGAACCGGGTTTTGATATTAATCCAGGTCATCAAAGATTTTTTTTTTATCTGCTTTTGACCAATTTTTAAACGGTTCAACTTAAATCTAATGACCTGACTTTAATTTGGATTCGGCTAAATGAGTAATTCCATGGCCGGTCTGGTCCGGTTTGGTTCCCAAAAAAAAACTGTAAATTTCACCTACCGGCTACCGCGTCTTGTGTTGTGTAATGTTGTGCACCGGACCGACGATGAAGTCACTTTGATCCTCAGCGTCAGCGTCAATCAATGCTCATTTAAAAAAAAAAAATTAAATATTTGGAGCAAAAAAAATGAAACGGTGCGACTTTAATTAAAATAATTATTTATACTCCCTCCCATCACCAGTTCACCACCAAAGCATCTTCTCTCTCTTTCTTCTCCATCTACAAAAACCCAGAAAACACACAGAGTAATAAATGTCTCTTTCTCCCCCCCCCCATGTGATCTTTAATTGACTTTTCTTCTTCTTCTTCTTCATCTTCCTTGAAATTGTGGGGATTGATCAAAATTAAGACTTCCTTATCTGTTTATTATTATAACTTTCTGGAAACAAGAGAGAGATACCACTTTTAGGAGGTGTTCTTTATCTGCAAACTCTTTCAGGCAACACTCCTTTGTCTCTTTGCTTCTCTTCTTGTTTTGTTTCTATTTTATTTTATTGTGTTGATGAGATGGCTTTTGTATTTTTATCAAGTTCTTGCTCCCCTTTGATTGGTCTTCTTCTTTTTCTAGATCGTTTGGTTTAATTTGTTTGACGATCTGTGTTTTGTGATAAGAACATTACTTATTGGTCTCTTCACTTTGGTTTGATGATTCTTCATAAAGTTAAAGAGTTTTTATTTTATTTTATTTCTTTGACTCTTAATCTTCTAATATGATATGATCTGGTGTGTTTGTTTTGTGGTGATTGATTCTTTTTCTTTTTTTTTTCAGGTTGAAGAAGTTGATTGGGTCTGGTCTTTGATTGTGGTGGAAGAGACATGATGATGTTCAACGAGATGGGTATGTACGGAAACATGGATTTCTTCCCCACCTCCACACCTCTGGATGTGTGTCCATTGCCACAAGCTGAACAAGAGCCAGTGGTTGAAGATGTAGACTATACCGATGATGAGATGGATGTGGATGAGCTAGAGAAGAGGATGTGGAGAGACAAGATGCGTTTGAAACGTCTCAAGGAGCAGCAAAGCAAGTATAAAGAAGGTGTCGACGGTTCGAAGCAGAGGCAGTCACAAGAGCAAGCTAGGAGGAAGAAAATGTCTAGAGCACAAGATGGGATCTTGAAGTATATGTTGAAGATGATGGAAGTTTGTAAAGCTCAAGGCTTTGTTTATGGTATCATCCCTGAGAAGGGTAAGCCTGTGACGGGTGCTTCTGATAATCTGAGGGAATGGTGGAAAGATAAGGTGAGGTTTGATCGTAATGGTCCAGCTGCTATTGCTAAATACCAAGCAGAGAACAATATTCCTGGAGGGAGTAATGATTGTAACAGTTTGGTTGGACCAACACCTCATACACTTCAGGAGCTTCAGGACACGACTCTTGGATCGCTTTTATCTGCGTTGATGCAACATTGTGATCCTCCACAGAGAAGGTTTCCTTTGGAGAAAGGAGTTTCTCCACCTTGGTGGCCTAATGGGAAAGAAGACTGGTGGCCTCAGCTCGGTTTGCCTAACGAGCAAGGTCCTCCTCCTTACAAGAAGCCTCATGATTTGAAAAAAGCGTGGAAGGTTGGTGTTTTGACTGCGGTGATCAAGCATATGTCGCCTGATATTGCTAAAATCCGTAAGCTTGTGAGGCAATCGAAATGCTTGCAGGATAAGATGACAGCGAAAGAGAGTGCTACTTGGCTTGCCATTATTAACCAAGAAGAGGTTGTGGCGCGGGAGCTTTATCCCGAGTCATGTCCTCCTCTGTCTTCTTCATCGTCTTTAGGAAGCGGGTCGCTTCTCATCAATGATTGTAGTGAGTATGATGTTGAAGGTTTTGAGAAAGAACAACCTAGTTTCGATGTGGAAGAGAGAAAGCCAGAGATAGTGATGATGAATCCTCAAACAAGCTTTGGGATTGCTAAAATGCAACATTTTCCGATAAAGGAGGAGGTTGCCACTACGGGAAACTTGGAATTCACTAGAAAGAGGAAGCCGAACAACGATATGAATGTTATGATAATGGACAGACCAGCAGGTTACACTTGTGAGAATGGCCAGTGTCCTCACGGTAAAATGAATTTGGGATTTCAGGACAGGAGTTCAAGGGACAACCACCAAATGGTTTGTCCATACAGAGACAATCGTGTTGCATATGGAGCATCCAAGTTTCATATGGGTGAAATGAGACCTCAGCAATCAGTTCAACCGATCGACCTATCAGGCTTTGGAGTTCCGGAAAACGGGCAGAAGATGATCACTGAGCTTATGGCCATGTACGATAGAAATGTCCAGAGCAGCCAAACTTCTCATCCATTGATGGGACATCAAAGCATGACCCTTGATGCAAAACCAGCTCAGAATCAGCAGCTGAGTTTCAACAGTGGCAATCAAATGTTTATGCAACAAGGAACCAACAGCATGGTTAATAATCGGTTTCAAATGGTGTTTGATTCGACACCGTTTGATATGGCAGCATTCGATTACAGAGATGATTGGCAAACCGGACCAGTGGAAGGAATGGGGAAGCAGCAGCAGCAGCAAGATGCATCGATGTGGTTTTGAATATCTCATTCTCTGTAACATTCTTTCCTAATGACTTTGTTACTGTTCCTACTTACCTGACTTGGGTTTGTATTCTATTGGCACCAACACATCTATATTGTTGATGATGATGAAGCCATCTATTTTTTTTTTTGTGTGAAAGTCATTAACTCATTCTCATGTTTAATAATCTCTTTATCCATTGATCATCTCTCTGATGCTACAAATATTTCTTGAGTTCTATGTTGTGTTAATCTTAGGTTCAAGTCCGAAGTACAAATATAGCAATAGTGAAACAAACTAAAATTTCTCACTTTTGGTAGTTTTAAGACAATTCCAACAGATAAATTAAGTTAAACCATCACCAGATAAATTATTTAATGCATGAGTGACCAAATGAACAATACAACTCTGTCACTTTTGTTGGTTGTTCTCTAGTCAACTCAATTCAACATATCATTATAATAAGGAAAACACATGGCTTAGCCATATTGTTAGGGTTATCAAAAAGCATTTATCTTATAATATAAGTTATCTTTTTTTCTTTCATGTAGAAAGTATATTCTCTTATAATTTGTTTGGTCAAACTTATATTAAACAATAGAGTAACAGGTTGCCAACATTTGCTTCAGCGTCAGCTGTTGTGGCCTCTTCTTCACCACAGGCAAATTCTAATGTAAGTTTTAATCCACATTGTAATCCAAAAATGGATATTTATATAATAATAAGGTGAAGGAGCCAAAATAGTGAGATTTTTTTTGGGAGGAAGAGAAGACAAACGTTGTTGTCTCCTTTAGTTTGGATTTGGAAGACAGCCCATGTGATATGCCTTGTGAAACCCCACCACTCTTTTAGTCTCTTCATCGCCAAAACTGACTACATTCATCCACTCATTTTGTTTCTTTATTATTATTTTATATCATATGTTCTGAACATTATAAGTAAACTAATGTGATTGTCAAAAAAAAAAAAAGTAAACTAATGTAAAATGATAATATATATATATATATTAACAATTTTAATCAGTAGTAATTTATGTAAGTGTTGTGATTTTGTCACCGTCCACATTTAAATTTACTTTCATTAAAAAAACATCGAATAGTTTTAAAAAATAGGGAGTTTGTTAGGAATTTTATAAAAATAAAGTGGTTAAAAATAATTTTAGTAGTTTTTGAAATTTTGATTAAAAAAGATATATAAAAATTATTTTAACGGAAAAAATGTAAAATAAAATCATGAACTTAGCAAAATGGTAAAAAAACCATAAATTTTGTTTGTAGTGAATTAAATCTTTAATTTTATTAATTTTTCAAATAAATCACAAACTTTTGTTACTTATATATGTATGATGTAATGAAATTTATTAGTGGTTATTAAACGTTAAAATTGACTTTCTAAACAAAATCACAAACTTTTTTTTACCATTTGAAAGAATTTGTTAATGGATAATCAAACCGCCAAATTATTTCTTATGACAATATTAATTCATGTTTTAAATTAACGAAAGTTTGTAATATTTTTAGAAAGTCAACGAAAGTTTATGGTTGATTTGAAAAATCAATAAAAATAGATATTTAATCTATTACATGTATTCATGATTTTTTCACCACTTTTGGTAAGTTGGTATCCCCTCTGTCTCACAAAGATTGATGTTTTGGGATATTTTTTTGTCTCACAAAGATTGATGTTTTGTAAACTTCAAAAAGTAATCATTGAAAATATTTAAATTTTTGAATTGTTATTGGTTTATATTTTCTCTCTCTACCAAAAAGTAATTATAAATTAATTTACAAATAAAAACTAAAATTTTTCTTAATATGTGTGAAAATGTCAAAACATCAATCTTTGTGAGACATAAAGAGTATTTTTTTTCATTTTTTGACATTTTCCCCTTATTTTAACGTCTTCTTTCTACAATTATTTTAACTATGTTTTTCATAGGTTTGTCCGGTTTGAAACTAAACGATCGATTGAACCTCAAACTACTTTACTTTTTTTTTTCTTAAAATTTCTGGTATTATATTCATTAGTAGTTATCAGTTACATAGATCGTAAGGTGCCTGCAGCAACAGGTATAACGCTGGGGTGAACAAGCCCGGTACTAGAACGATACAGAAAAAGTAAAGAAAGAGTTAGGAAGGTGGTGAGGCGAGGGTGGAGGTCCGAAACCACAGCAGAAGCATGTCTTGAAGCTTTGGATTACAGTGTCTTGTAGAACACGTGTTTCGGATGCGACGATCGAGCTGAGCGAAAAGTCCTTCAACCGGGGTGCGGATGCCAGTGAAAATGCGGGCGTTTCTCTCGTGCCAGATGGAGTAGATCACCGCTTGAACTGCAATAAGCTTTAAGGGGTTCATCTTCTCTTCAGAAGAAGGAGCCTTGAGCCAAAGAAGAAACCGCTCCCACGTGTTGAAACCTATGAAAGGCATCTGTAGTCTACCAAGGCACCATCTCCACAAATCGAGCTGTATGGACATCTCAGGAAAAGGTGGTCCTTGGTCTCAAAGTAAATTTCACAAAGATGACAGGTATCATCTTCTACCATTCCCCAGTTTCTCAATCTAGATAGAGTAGGCATACGATCTAGACAGCAAAGCCACATGATGAATGAATGTTTGGGGATGGAACCTGTGAACCAGACCTGATTATGCCAGTGCACTTGTGGAGCCGACATTCTGCACATGTTCCAAGTATCGAAGAAGCCAAAACGGTCATGGGGATCCCCATTTGGTTTAGCCCACAAGTAAATGTCCTTGACATTCTCAGAGAGAGTTGTTTCAGTGAGATGGGTGAGGAGAAGCTCCATGTTATGAGTACGAGCACCTCTTATTATCCATCCAGTCTTAGAGTGAACTTGTGCCACAGTAGAGTCCAATGGGAGACCAATTCTCTGATGTTCATCAGTTCCGAGGAAGGTGATAAGGTCCCCAAACGGGGTCCAATTATTATACCAGAAGGAGCAGGACTTACCATCACCTAGACTGCAAGAGAGGAATGTTTTTGCTGTGGGACGCAGCTTGAGCATTTGCTTCCACATCAAACTACTTTACATTATGTTCACGTGCTGATACTAACATATATAAGTTCCAGTTTAATCTCCTAAAATTAAAGTAAATCACCTCAAAAATTATCAAACTACATATTTAAATATTAGAACAAAGTATTATCAAAACATAATCTCGTCAGATCAAAACAGAACAACAAGGTATTCAACAATGCAGCATCGGAATGGTACAACCCTAGCATTGGTTGACCCAAACCATATACTTACATAATATATTCTATAAGAATGCTGGCCCCTAACAAGGTGATAAAGAAGTACAATGCAACAATATTCTACCCAATAATACCAAGCTAGCTCCACAAATCATTTTCAAGCTGGTGGATTGTGAAATCAAGAATATAGTCACTGCCCGGGAAGCTAGGAGGCACTGGCAAAGACTACAGTCCCTTTGGATCCGATAAAGCTCCCTCAAATCCTTATGTTCTATAACCTTGTTTTTACTTTTTTGGCAAGGCTACTTTTGTTATAGGAATTCCTATGTAAATCCTTTATTCATTTCTAATGATATTTACATATTTAGCAAAAAAAAAAAAAAGTACAGTCCACAACATTAACTGACCTCAATATTACTAATAGAATACCAAAAATAAATCTGTTGAACAATCACATTTTAGCTAGCTCTATTGAGCAACTTGTGGCGGTCGGAGATGATGAACAAAAAAGAGATTTCTCATATGGTTCTCACCATTTTTCCATTAAATTTTCCAACTAAACTAGTTTTATTATATTTTTATTTATTTTTCTATTTAATTGAGAGATTACCAATGGAGATGCTCTAAAATATCACCATGATTTCGCTAATTCATATCTTCACAAGTCACTAAGGATGGGACAATTAATGTTGAGTTTGACATAATTGACAAGTGTTTATGATTTTATCTAATAAATATAGATACAAGTAAAAAAATGGTTTTACAATCAATTTTTCTTGAATTTTGTCAAGTTGATGCAAAGATCAAGAAACAAATAAAAATTTGACACTATGCAATTTCCCTAATTTGATTTACACTTGTTAATAAGTAATTTTCACAAACCTTATATAAATATTAGCTTAATCATATGTCAAAACAATCGTATTAACTAATTTTTTAATATGTTATTAAATATTTATGTGTTATCCACGGGGTACCAAAAAAATTAAAGTGGGATATATTTTCTCTCAAATCAATTTAGCAACTTTAAGGGTCTAATTGGTCGGGTTATATTTTTGGTTTTGTAATAATTTCAGGTCAATTTTAGCATCAGCCTACATTTGTTTGTAAAGTTCGGGTGGGTTGAGCTTTAGTAGCAAAAATTTGTATTATATACAGAAGTAAATTTAAAATTTAGAATTGATAATGAAAGAATAACATAATACAAAAATAATATCATTACAATGAAGTAATGGACATGAAATTCATGTAAAAGAAAAAACCAAACGAGATATTTTTGTGTAAAGCACAAAGTTTACTATCTTATTATATAAACCTTGGTTTTCAAAGTTAGTAACTCACCAGATCGTGACACGTGTTAATTTTAACGATTAGAGATTAAAGTTAAAAACTCACCAGATCATGACACGTGTCAATTTTAACGACCAGAGATCAAAATTAGTAATTCATCAGATCGTGACACATGTCAATTTTAAAAAGTTAATAACTCACCAGATCGTGACACGTGTTAATTTTAACGAACAGAGACCAAAGTTAAATACTCACCAGATTATGACACGTGTCAATTTTAACGATTAGAGATCAAAGTTAGTAACTCATCAGATCATGACACATGTCAATTTTAACGATAAAAAATATCACAGTTTTCAAGCTGCATAATATAATTGTAATCTTATTATATTAAAAAAACAACTAAAATAAATATACTATGTGCCATCCATATCAAATTTTCACTGTTACAAAGATTCTCAACCACTACATGGTAAAATAAATATACTATGTGCCATCCATATTTGGTCGTATAAATATACTATATAACCTAGCACATTAAATTTTATGTCTTTGTTTGCACAAAAAAAAATATGTCTGTATGGTTAGCCAATTTCGGACAATGAGTACTGCAACAAGATTTGTGAAGGTCATGCGAAGAAAACGAAGATCATGGAGAACCGATTGGCATTCTTAGGAAAAAAGTTTGAACTAATATTTTTATTATATTAAAAATCTTATTATATAAAGCTGGGTTTTCAAATTAGCCACATGTAAGTATACTGATGAAATGTTGACACGTGTCAAAAATTATTATTTTCAAAATAGCTAATTAAACAAATAACATTAAATCTAAATAAAATTTACATCTTTATCTAAAAAGAATTCTAAATCAAAAAAGAAAATTAACAAAACTAATATATTTTCCATTGTAAGCTACTTATGTTATATGTGTTTTCTCAATAAGTTTTTGACATGTATAAACAAAAAAGTAATTCACTAAGCATGTATATTATTATTAATAAATTATGTCAAAATAATAAGTTGAGAATAATTAATAAATTATCCCCCTCTCCAGGATATCGTCGCCATACTTTTGATTCGGGTAAAAATAAGTTGAGAATTTATGATTTGAGAATATTTGAGACGAGGTCATAACTTTAAGTTGTTTTGGTACAATTGGATACTTATGAAGAGTAATTAGGTTGTTGATCCTTAACTTGATTATAACATATGTCGTGTTTTGGATTGTATATAAAGTTTCTATTTTGTATATCTTAATTTTCTAAGACTTATATATACCATCATGATTATAATTTACAAATTTTTATGTTTATTACATTATATTAAATTTCTTTCAATTTCTCAATTTTTTTTGGGTTAGTCATAAAATCATTATAATTGAATTGATAATTGTCACCAGTTGTTCATCCAATATATTTGGAGTAAAAAAAAAGTTCATGGTTAAAGAAATTATGTCACAAAATAATTTTAGTAATTATAAAAACTATAATTATGCCAAAATGAAAGTAAAGCAACATAAAAGTTGTTTAATTTGTTTAAAAGACATTTTATAGGTGGTGATAAATAGCATACTTTAACAATAAAATAATTTTGGATGTAAGAACATATTTTTAATGGTAAAACATAGAGTAAAATTGTATGTGGTTACTTATTAGATGTTGCTTTGATGAATTTGTTGCATGTAAAATATTTTGTGAATAAGTTGTGAAACGTTTTTGAAATATGACAATAATAATATTTGTAATGATGAATAGTTGGCAAAAGTTTTAGTGGGATAAAATTTAGCTTTAAATTATTATAATCATTGTTATAATATATTAAAAATATAAAAATATAAATAAATGTATGAAGGTAAATACAAATATTCTCTAACTTAAATTATTTATATATTTACTTTATAAAAAAAATTTCTTTATATATTTTTGAAAAATTGTTTTAGATTTAGGATTTATTTTTTCAAACAATTTTTGAACCCGCACATCGTGCGGGCCCTTATCTAGTTGTATATATATTACATCGTTTTATCAAAATTGCAGAATTTTGTCAATTTAATTAATTAATTAACTATTTGAAATATTTTTTTTTTGTCTATAATTTAAAAATCTAACTTATAAATCAACCGCTGATATTTTATTTGATGGTTATTAGAGAAAATGTTATTACAGCATCAGAAATTGATAACATTGAGTTATTATCAAAAATAATTAATTGAATCTCAAATTTAGGATAATAACATATAAATACACCTTATAGGGAGAATTTCAAACATCCCTTTTCTTGATACATGATAAAACAGACTCCATATAGTATCTTGCATTGTTTCTAGTTTTTTTTTTTAAATACATTTATCAGAAAAAACAAATTTTGATTTCTGTACGCCAAATTTGTTGATAAATAAGTGCAATGTTCAAAATGGACTAAAGATATTATATTTCATTTCTCGAACAAAATAGTTTACCAAGTGGAATGTTTAAAGGTCAAATTCCAGAAAGTTTAAACTTTGACTCAGTTTGACATGGCATATCTACCATAGTTCTTTACTCATTTCTCTCATACATGACATACGGTTTTAAAGTGACTATTGTTACCTTTAGGGAACCATCACATACATAAATAAAGCCTTACACACCAACTAGTTCGTACATGGGACACAAATCAGCCATGTACTCTTTGGAAAATACAGATTTGTTCAGTTCAAGATGCAACTGTCTAGTTTTTTTTTTTTTTTACCTAGACTGCTAAAAGTGAATTTTGGAACTAAACACATCATTTGCTACAAATTACACAACCAACATTAGAGCATCTTCAAATTTAGTAGTTCCCACAAAAACACACCCAAAGAAAAAGAAGACAAATCAACATAGAAGTGCGTATTATGAAATATTGTGATTAATCCATCATAATACACATGGCACAACACTTGTCATTATCAAAATTCATGAGTGTATGACTCATGCTTTTGTAATTGTACTATAAATAAGTTGTTAATAAGAGTAAAATGAGATGGTGTCTTTGATCAAAAAGAAAGTATTCTCTAATCTCTCTCACTCTCACTCTCGTGCATGTCTCTCTCTTTCCCTCTCTTTATTACTTCTTTTACTCTTTACAAAGTATTGTAAAACACATATAATTGTATTCTACTTATAATTCATAACACGTTATCAGCACGATCGTCTCTCTGCTCCAACCGATCCAACCGTTTCTATACAGATCACTCTTTTGAGGTAACATCTAATTTTTGTCGAATTTGTTTATTTAAATTTTTTTTAAATTCCTTTAAATTCAAGAATATATATATGAGATATTTACGGAGTAAAAAGACTATGTCTTCTCCTTGATCATAATGGTAGGCTCTGCCTCCTTGATCATATAGATCTACATTCTTGATCTGAAAGATAGGCTCTGCCTTCTCGATCATATGTTAAGATTTATATTATATTATGGAAGGCTCTGCCTCCTCAAAATCTCATGAATAAATTAATAATGGGCTTATTATTCATGTAGATAATTATGTCAAATCTCGCCAGACTCGAAATCCTTGCCCTTGATGTATCCGGAAAAATTATATGACATGGGCATCGGATGCACGAATGCATCTGAGATCGGATGGGCTTTTAAGCACCATCGATCCGTCGAAAACGACGTCAGATGAGGATAAGGCCAAGGCCATGGTGTTTTTACGCCACCACCTCCACGATAATCTGAAAAACGAGTACATCACGAAAGAAGATCCTGTAGATCTTTGGCAATCACTCAAAGATAGGTTTGATCACCAGAAATATGTGATCTTACCAAAGGCTAGACATGAGTGGTTAAATCTCCGGTTCTTGGATTACAAAAGTGTTGGTGAATTTAATTCCGCTATGTTCGGAATCACCTCCAGGATGGCTTTGTGTGGCGAAGAAGTGAGCGATTATGATATGATCGAAAAAACACTCTCAACTTTTCATCCTGGAAATGTAATCCTGCAAGAACAATACCGGACCAAAGGATACACTCGATTTTCTGAGTTAATGCATGTTCTTCTTGTTGCTGAACAAAATAATCAACTCGTGATGCTGAATCATCAAACTCGTCCAATTGGATCAGCTCCACTTCCAGAAGTGAATGTTGCTTCATCCAGTTATCATAATTGGCAAGGACGAGGACGCGGACGCGGTCGAGGCCGTGGCCGTGGTCGTGGGCGTGGAGGAGGTCGTGGCCGAGGTAGAGGAAGAGGTCACTATTCTAATAGCTTCAACGCTGGCAAAGCCAACAACGATCTTCATGTAAATGATGCCAGCCGTGTTATAAAGAAAAAAGATGAGAGTAGTTGTTACAGATGCGGCATGAAAGGTCATTGGTACCAAACTTGTCGTATACCAAAGCATTTGGCCGATCTATATCAAGCGTCTCAAAAGGAAAAAGAAAGAGACGTTGAGACCAATCTCATCTCAAATGAAGCTGGACCTTCCTACCATGGTCTCAATGATGAAACTCATCTGGATATCGCAGATTTCCTCGTCAATCAAGAGAGTGGAAAATCATGCGATTAAAATCTTTATGTAAAATATGCTTGTAAAACTTTTGGTGTTTAAAGTCTTTTTGTAATATATTTTAAATCTCCTAAGACTTTGTTATATATTAATGCATATTTTATAAATATTTTATCTCCAGAAAATGCCAACTTTTGAGATTGAGGATGAAGAAATGTGTCTAGCAGATAGTGCTACTACGCACTCAATATTTAGAGATAAAAAATATTTCTCCTCTCTTAAAATGAATGACTCCGCTAAAGGCGTGACCACTATATGTGGAAATGCAAAGATTATAATGGGCTTTGGCGAAGCCAATTTTTCAATGCCAAGGGGAACAAAATTTGAAATAAAAGATGCATTATATTCCCCTAAGTCTCAACGAAACTTGATAAGTTTCAGAGATATCCGAAGAAATGGATATCATATAGAGACTATGAATAAGAATGGCATTGAATATCTTTGCATTAAATCCGAGGAAAAACATATATTGGAAGAGTTACCAATGTTATCCTCTGGATTATATTGCACAAAAATAAATGTATTCGCATCGTATGTTACAGTAAACTCAAAGTTTACTAATACATTTAAGATTTGGCATGAGAGACTTGGACATCCTGGTTCAATCATGATGCGAAAAATTGTGCAAAATTCTAATGGCCACCCGTTAAAAAACCAGAAAATTTATTGCTCTGGTGAGTTTTCATGTGATGCATGTTCTCAAGGAAAACTCATAATTAGGCCATCGCCAACCAAAGTCGGGAATGAATTGCCAATATTCTTAGAGAGAATACATGGTGATATATGTGGACCCATTCACCCTTCATGCGGGCCATTTCGTTATTTTATGGTAATGATTGACGCATCTAGTAGATGGTCATACGTGTGTCTTTTGACAACACGAAATACGGCTTTCGCAAAATTCATTTCCCAAATAATCAGGTTAAAAGCACAATTCCCTGATTATGCCATAAAGAAAGTAAGGCTTGATAACGCTGGTGAATTCACTTCACAAGCTTTTAATGAATATTGTATGTCAATGGGAATTGATGTTGAACATCCGGTCCCTCATGTTCATACACAAAATGGCATGGCTGAATCTTTGATTAAACGGTTACAACTCATTGCTAGACCGTTGATATTGAGAACAAAACTCCCAATTTCTATATGGGGTCATGCTACATTGCATGCTGCAGCGTTGGTCCAAATACGACCAAGTGCATACAATACATATTCCCCTTTACAATTAACGTCTGGTCAAGAACCAAACATTTCTCATCTCCGTGTTTTTGGATGTGCGGTTTATGTTCCTATAGCCCCACCACAAAGAACAAAAATGGGGCCACAAAGGAGATTGGGAATATACGTCGGTTATGCATCACCGAGTATCATAAATTATCTTGAACCACAAACTGGTGATATGTTTACAGCACGTTTTGCTGATTGCCATTTTAATGAAGATGAATTTCCAGCGTTAGGGGGAGGAATTAAACAGGTACCAAAAGAGATTACATGGAATACACCATCTTTGGTACATCTTGATCCCCCTACGAATCAACGTGAGCTGGAAGTTCAGAAAATTGTACATTTACAAAATTTGGCAAATCAATTACCAGATGCATTCATAGATACAAAAAGGGTGACAAAATCACATATTCCCGCTGCAAATGCACCATCAAGAGTTGAAATTCCTAGAGAGGAAATCGATGGGAAAAAGGTTAATGAGCCTAAAGTTCAATTGAAACGGGGGAGGCCAATAGGTTCTAAAGATAAAAATCCCCGAAAGAAAAAGAAAATGGGAGACGGAAATGAAAAGGTTCAAGAGGAACCAAGTAAAACGAAAAGTCATCAGGAAGACGATACAGAAAATTATGAGATCTCTATTAACTATGCCCAAGATGGAAAATTATGGGCTAGAGATGAAATCGATGATGAAAATGGAATATTTTCTTTTTCTGTATCTAAAGAAATTAATTATGAAAATGATGATCCTGATCCAAGGTCTGTGTCAGAGTGCCAACAAAGGCCTGACTGGGAGAAATGGAAAAGTGCAATGCAAACTGAATTATTCTCCCTTGATAAAAGAAATGTCTTCGGACCTATTGTCACTGCATCTAATGATATAAAACCTGTTGGGTGCAAGTGGGTTTTCGTGAGAAAGAGAAATGAGAAAGATGAGATAACACGATATAAAGCCCGGCTTGTTGCACAAGGTTTTTCTCAAAGGCCGGGAGTTGATTATGAGGAAACATATTCTCCGGTCATGGATGCAATTACATTCAGGTATTTAATGAGTCTAACAGCTTCTAATAATTTAGAAATGTACCTTATGGATGTAGTGACAGCGTATTTATATGGATCATTGGATAATGAAATACACATGAAAATTCCAGAAGGATTTAAGGTTCCTGAGACTTTAAAGGAAAAGCCTAATGAGATATACGCAGTAAAATTACAGCGATCACTTTACGGATTAAAACAATCCGGACGCATGTGGTATAATCGCTTAAGCGATTACTTATTAAAGAAAGGGTATGTAAATAATGAAATATGCCCTTGCGTCTTTATAAAGAAATCCTCATCGGGATTTGTGATCATTGCTGTATATGTTGATGATCTCAATATAATTGGAACTCAAAAGGAGATTGATGATGCTAGAACTCATATGAAAGAAAAGTTCGAAATGAAAGATCTTGGAAAGACAAAATTTTGTCTCGGTCTTCAAATAGAACATCTCCAAGATGGAGTATTTGTGCATCAGTCAAATTATACGAAAAAGATTTTAAAGCGCTTTTATATGGATAAAGCGACTCCTTTGAGTACTCCAATGGTCGGTAGGTCCCTGAATGTTGATACAGATCCATTCAGACCTTGTGAAGAGAATGAAGAAATACTTGGTCCCGAAGTACCTTATATGAGTGCTATCGGTGGACTTATGTATCTTGCAAATTGTACCCGACCAGACATTGCATTTGCAACTAATTTACTTGCAAGATACAACTCAGCTCCTACCCGCAGGCACTGGAATGGAATTAAGCACATATTCCGCTATCTTCAAGGTACGATTGACTTGGGATTGTTGTATCGTAGAAACTCTGCGTTTGGTCTAGTTGGTTTTGCAGATGCAGGATATTTATCGGATCCACATAAATCTCGATCCCAAACTGGATACGTTTTCACAATTGTGTCGCTCAAATCAAAGAAGGTTATATCAAGAGCGACAGAACAAAACATATTCCTCCAAGATTCTTCTCCTACATTCAAGAACTCGAGAAGAACAAGGAAGTCAATATCCAATATATCCGATCAAGTGACAACGCAGCAGATCTCTTTACAAAATCGCTTCCGACTACCATGTTCAGAAAGCATATTCATAGTATCGGAATGCGTCATCTACGAGATCTTTGAAGAAAAGACTACTCATATCTTTTCCAGGGGGAGATTACGTCACTGTACTCTTTTTCCCTTGTCATGGTTTTTATCCCAATGGGTTTTTCCATGATAAGGTTTTTAACGAGGCAGTACGTAGTTCTCTGGTGATGGATAATCAAGGGGGAGTATTATGAAATATTGTGATTAATCCATCATAATACACATGGCACAACAGTTGTCATTATCAAAATTCATGAGTGTATGACTCATGCTTTTGTAATTGTACTATAAATAAGTTGTTAATAAGAGTAAAATGAGATGGTGTCTTTGATCAAAAAGAAAGTATTCTCTAATCTCTCTCACTCTCACTCTCGTGCATGTCTCTCTCTTTCCCTCTCTTTATTACTTCTTTTACTCTTTACAAAGTATTGTAAAACACATATAATTGTATTCTACTTATAATTCATAACAGTGCGAATAATATAACTGCATAAAAAAAATTAAAGAGCCTTACCTACTTCTTCTGTCTTCATCTATCTCCTCCATTGATTACGCTTCTTGATTGAAGCGCCCTACAGAGGCCAAAAACAAAAGAACACATATTCTCTAGATTCCTTCTTTCTTCTTCGTCTTCTTCTACTTCCCCGCGGGAACGTTCGTCTGGGTCTCTCTTTTTATCTTCTTCTCTTCTCTCCAATTCAGAGCAAAGCTTTGCTCTTTTAAGTTGCCCATGGTGGGTTTAAAGTTCGTTCCTTTACTCAACTTCGAAGCTCTGTGTCTGTTTTATCTCTTCTTTTTATCAAAGCTGATGAGAAATTGAGAATGTGTGTTTTTGTGACTCTTTAATTCCTTGTTTAGAGAACTGGTTTTTGGGTTTTTCTGAGTTGAACTGCTCTGTTTTTTGAAGCTCTGTTTTTTGAAGTCATGCAGATAATATGTTCGATGATATTACTGTTAGTGATGATAATAAGCGTTTCAGGTTTTTCCGACTTTGAAGCTCTTTTGGAGCTCAAGAAAGGTTTTCAGAGTGACCCTTCTGGTAAAGTTCTTACTTCATGGGATCCTAAAGCTTTGTCCTCTGATAGGTGTCCTTTAAACTGGTACGGGGTTACTTGTAGTAGCGGAGATGTTACTTCCATTGATTTGAATGGTTTAGGTTTGCTTGGGAACTTCAGTTTCCCAGTCATTGTTGGTCTCAGAATGCTTCAGAACTTGTCCATTTCCAATAATCAGTTTGCTGGAACTCTCTCCAACATTGGTTCTTTTAAGTCTCTTAAGTATTTGGATGTATCTGGTAACTTGTTCAGTGGCTCACTACCTTCTGGAATTGATAATTTGAGGAACCTGGTGTTTGTAAATCTCTCTGGTAACAACTACTTGGGAGGAGAGATTCCTTCTGGGTTTGGGAGTCTTGAGAAGTTGAAGTACCTTGATTTGCAAGGCAATAGTTTCTCTGGGGAAGTGATGAGTCTGTTTTCTCAGCTAAACAGTGTGGAGTATGTAGATATAAGCAGGAATAACTTCTCCGGTTCGCTTGATTTGGGACTCGCAAAGTCAACCTTTGTTTCCTCGTTTCGTTATTTGAACGTTAGTGGGAATTCTTTGGTAGGGGAGCTATTTGCTCATGATGGTATCCCATTTTTCGATAGCTTAGAGGTGTTTGATGCTAGCAGTAATCAATTGTCTGGTTCTGTTCCTGTCTTCAGTTTTGTTGTCTCTCTCAAGATTCTTCGGCTACAAGATAATCAGTTGTCGGCTTCTTTACCACCAGGCCTTCTACAAGAGAGTTCAACCGTCTTAACGGAGCTAGATCTTAGCCTCAATCAACTTGAAGGTAAAATCTCTATGAATATTCATACCCTTTTGGTTCTCTTATTTTCAAGACTTTCTTTGCAAATCTTCTTAACTGGGAGTATTGGTGGCAGGTCCTATTGGAAGTATAACCTCTTCAACACTAGAGAAACTTAATTTGTCTTCAAATAGACTATCGGGATCCTTACCTCTAAAGGTAGGGCATTGTGCCATTGTTGATCTGAGTAACAATAACATTTCAGGAGACTTGTCAAGGATACAGAATTGGGGGGATTCTGTAGAAATTATTCGGTTGAGTTCAAACTCACTCACTGGAACACTACCTGGTCAAACTTGTCAATTCTTGAGGCTGACTTCACTCGAGGTTGCTAACAATATGTTGCGGGGCGTACTACCATTTATTTTAGGAACCTATCCTGAACTGAAACTGATTGATCTTAGTCACAACCAGCTTAGCGGCTTTCTACCAAGTAATCTGTTGATATCTGCAAAGTTAACTGATCTCGACCTGTCAAACAATAATTTCTCTGGTTCACTTCCTCTTCAGGATGCAAGTACTGCGGCAGACCTGAGCTTGACTTATATTGGTCTGTCACATAACTCCTTAGGTGGAGTTCTCTCAGAGGAACTAACTCGCTTCCACAATTTGGTTTCTCTTGACCTTTCTTATAACAACTTTGAAGGGCAGATCCCTGATGGCCTCCCAGACAGCTTAAAGGTATTCATTGTCTGTGCCAATAATCTCTCTGGAAATGTCCCGGAGAATCTTAGACGGTTTCCTGATTCAGCGTTTCATCCCGGGAATGCCTTACTGAATGTCCCCATTTCTTCAGAAACACCAGAACATAAAGCAGATATAACCTTACGGAAGCATGGGTATCATATGAAGTCATCTGTAAAGGCAGCCCTGATCATAGGCTTAGTCGTGGGTGCTGCTCTACTTGCTCTTGTTTGTGCAATGTTTCATTTTATGTTGAGAAAGCAACATGATGAAGAGAAATCAGATGTCACTGGAGAAAAGAGCATTATTCCAAAAGCTGAACTTTCTCCTTCCAATGTGATTGCAGAAAAGAACAGTGTACAGGAAAACGAATCTTCGTCTTCTACTACTTCTACGCCCTCAATTAAGGCCAAGCTACCGGTTTCTTCTTCACGTTTTTCCCAGTATAGTGACTCTGAGAATTCTCCATCATTTTTAAAAGAACAGACCGAAGAGCTTCACCCTGAATCAACACGAAAAGATGAAAGCTTGTCATCCAAAGTTTCCCTGGTCTCTTCTTCAACTTCATCGCTGTCTAATATCCAGAATTCACCAAATCCTAGGTCTCAACAAACTTCTGTGAAACTGGACGGGAACCTGTATATTTTCGATAGTTCTCTTAAGCTTACAGCAGAGGAACTGTCTTGTGCTCCGGCTGAAGCTATCGGAAGGAGCTGCCATGGAACTCTATACAGAGCAGTACTTAATTCTGATTCTGTATTAGCGGTCAAATGGTTAAGAGAAGGGACTGCCAAAGGTAAAAAGGAATTTGCAAGGGAGATAAAGAAACTTGGGAACATCAATCACCCAAACCTCGTTTCTCTTCAGGCTTACTACTGGGGCCCGAAAGAACACGAGAAGCTCATCATATCAAGATACATGGATGCACCCTGTTTAGCTTTCTATCTCCAAGGTAAAGACTAGCATATCACTTTGTAGTAGAATCTTGATTGGTTTTTTCACTTGAAACATGAATTCTCCTACATGACTATATATATCAAAGATGATTTACTCATTCTCTGTTGTCTGCAGAGGCTGGACTGCTAAACCTCCCACCATTGTTGCTGGAAAACCGTCTTAAAATTACTCTTGACATAGCCAGTTGTCTTAGTTACTTGCACAACGAGGAAGCAATTCCACACGGGAATCTAAAATCAACCAATGTTCTCCTAAAACCTCCTGAACTCACTGCACACCTAACAGATTACAGTTTTCACCGGTTAATCACACCAGAAGCCACATCAGAGCAAGTCTTGAATGCAGCTGCTCTCGGCTACTGCCCTCCAGAGTTTGCCAGCTTGAGTAAACCATACCCTTCTCTGAAAAGCGATGTGTATGCCTTTGGGGTCATTTTGTTAGAGCTTCTAACAGGAAAGGTTTCAGGAGATATAGTTTGCAGTGATCCAGGGGTTGTTGAACTCACTGAATGGGTTCTACTGCTTGTGGGACAAAACCGTGCTGCTGAGTGTTTTGATCCATCCATTATTGAGTCACAGGTTTCAAGTAATTCCTCTGGAGTTCTCACTGATGTCTTACAGGTCGCTGTGAGCTGTATCTCACCGGCACCAGAGAGGCCGGACATGAAGTTGGTCTATCAGGAGCTCTCCAGAATTGTTCTCAAGAGGACAAACTAGAAGAGCTTTCGTTGGGAATGTCGCTGTAAAAATGCCTTGTTGGATTCATTTTGTTCCATTGATCCCGTTTTTCGTTTTAGCATAAAATGAAACTGTAAATCTAAATCCAATAGTCCAACTAGTTTCGAGACAGTAGGAATATAGGATTGACATATATATCATTGTTGTAACTTTGTAAGTCTCAAGTCCCAGCAGAAAATTAAACAGAACTCATGTTGCTAAGCCCCGTCCAATCATTCAATATCGAGCAAGTTAAAACTTAATTCAAAAAAAAGTTTCCATAAGACATAACAAAGACAATCATCATGATATATGAAAATGGTTGAAATCAGGAAAATATCTCAAATTAATATCCCAAGCTGATGGGAAATTTTCCCAATGCAAGCTATACAAAACCAAGTTTAGAATGCAACGGATGTAAGAGATATCTAGGAGTTGCGAGCGCTAACTTAAGATCAAAAAGATTGATAGTGAATTAAAGAACTAAATGAATGAACCACATATATATACCTTCTTCGGAAAATGAGATCGAGTAGCAAGAAGCAGTGGTACAAAGAGAAGAGCTAATTCACAGGAAATATGGTCACGTTACATATTTTAAAAGAGAATGACAGTGTAACTAAGCAACGATACCTAACCGCATAGAAAGCGCTTAGCTTTCTTTCGCACTTCAAAAAGAATTCCAACTTGAGAAGATAACTGTCTATGCGGGAATGTGTAATGTGTACCTTCCATGTATCTCTCTGGCCCTTAAAAGGTATACACATAACTCACTACATAAATAACATTTCAGTCACTGAAACAAAACATGTGCTGACACAAAAATCAAATTAAACAATAAAATCTAAAAGGCTTAAACTGAAAGCTCAACAACAAGCAGTGAAGACGAAGGCATGTTAACAAGCATATCAACTACAGACAAGGCTTCTCCAATTCAGTATTTATAATAAAGTAGTCAAGATCACCTAAGGCTCAGACAACAAGCAAATCATATACGTATATATACACACGCAAACATAAATGAACCAAGGCTCGTCTAAGCTATAACAACTATATATTGTAAGATAGGAGAGGGGTAACTAGGGATTACTAATGTACATAAGTACCCTTAATACAAGTATGATACATAATATTCTCTACAATAACCTCCTCTGTTGTATTCACCACCATGACCATCAGGGTGCACGGTTTCCTCACTCTCTGGCTTCCCCGTGCCTGTGCAAAACAAGACATTATTCAAAGATAATGGTTAGCACGTGGAAATGTGCATTCCTCTTCCTGATTTCAAACTTTGTATTTTAACTTCAAATATACATATAAATTGGGAAGCTCCTTCTATAATTAAAAAGCTTTACAACATTAACTATATATAAGTTCTATATAAAATTTGTATAAACAATCTAAATTGGACTAGAAATCCACAACATAATTAAGTGAAGTATGTTTTGACTCAAATAACAATTGGATGAGATCAAGTTATATTAGCACCATAAGCGTAATATATATATTTTTTGTTACTAGCCTCCCAAAGGAAGAAGTTGACTGAAATGTATTAAAAGAACTTTTACCTACCCGCAGACACTTCGGAGACGACGAGAAGAATTGCAAATAGACCTAACAGAATCAAAGCCTTGGAAGCCATTTTTTTTTCTCTCAACTTCTTATAACTCTCTTAGTATGTTAAAACCAAGTGATGAGTAAAATGTTACACTGGCCTCTACTTATAGAAAACGAGAAGGAGGGAATTAGAAAAGTCAAATGCTACAAGAAAAATAAAATGCTACAATAAGGAGATAAGAATCAAAATATGCATATTGTTGCATGTGTCGGGTCTCCGTAAACGGCTTACTCCACTAGTATTTTAGATATTTCTACAAACTTATTAAGAACAACGCACTTGTTCGTACACATAACAACATAACACATGTAACCTTGTAGATATTTAGAATTCCATTATTGGATTATTTATTATCATTTGGGCAGAAATGTCGTCCACAGTGTTTCTCTACTGATACTTGTTATAAGTATATTCCTTCCAATCTCTGCCGACAGATAAATCTATATATTTTTGTCAAAGGACAGAAAAATCTATATTCAGTGAAAATGAGTAACTATAATGAAATAAGTAGAATCTAGAGAGGAGCAATACGTAGTAACTACGAAGGACTTACTCAAAAGGTCTCAATAATTTTGAGTATTTGACGTGGAAGGGGGAAATCTGCTGGTTATTTACTAAGGAATTGTCTTCCATGTGGTGCAGCACGTTGCAACAAATATAATTTATAAAACGAATGAAAAACTTCTATTTCGCACTTTGTTTTATGTATTTTTTTTTTTTGTTTTACCTCAAGACACTTGGTAACCTATAAAAGATGATATATAATAGGGTGTGTAATAATTTGAGGAGAGAAACCTTACTTTCTAATATCCCCTTTATAATAAAACGGAAGTACACAACATTGTTTCGGTAGACTTTATAATTTTAATAAATGGTTACAAATAGGTTATACATATATTATAAATTCATCCATATATTAATTATAACAAATAAAATCTTAATTGTAACAGAAAATCTTAAACAGGTTATTCCAAATTGATAGTTCATGGATATTCCAAACTTTTTTTTCGGAAGATCACATATATAGTTCCAAATATTTAGAATCACAATATTACCAATTTATTTTCCACAGATTTTATTGATAAACCACATCAATAAAAAAGTTATTAAAGGGATAAAAATATACTCTTAATCATAAAAAGGAATCAAATCTCGTTAATTTAACAAGATTAATTGTGATCTTTGTGATCGTATTCAGAAATTAAAAATTAAATCTTAATGCTAGATTAGGACCGTGGTAGAGCACGGGTTGAAATTCTTTTTATTTATATTATAATTAGAATAAAATATAATTTATATGATTGATTTTAAAAGTTTTTAAGGTCCTAATCTAGCATTAATTGTGATCTTCGGAATCGTATTTTATTCTAAAATTATAATATAAATAAAAGGGTTGAATTCAACCCGTGCTTTAGCACGGGTCCTAATCTAGTGTTTATATAAGATGCATGTGTGACTATTGATTAATTAATGTGTCGTATAATAATTAAGTTATTAGTTTCAGTCCATTCATAAAATTAAAAACATATTCATAAAATTAGATAGGTTCAGTGGAAGGATTTGAGCTTTGTGCACTAGTGATCGTGTTTCAAAAACGTGAACGAGAAACAGATGAATCCAATGAAAAACAGAATTGAATCTCCATTGCGAGAGCTCACTGATGTCAGAGATGTTATAAGGTTAAATTCTTAGAATGCATTCTGTTGTTGTGAAAGACGATCTGGTTTGATTGAATTTGACTAGTAAGAATGCCTTCTTGAAAAGTAAGTTGATAAATCTTGTTGAGTCTTGCTTCCCTAGTAATTTGTTACTCCCTCTGTTTCACAAAGAGTGTCATTCTGGAGATTTTTCTTTGTTTCACAAAGAATGTCACTTTATAATTCCAATACATTATTTTATATTTCCAATGCATTTTTTACCTTAAATTTCCTAGTTTTACCCTTAATTATAACTAAAAATATATATTAAAACCTTATTAAATAAGGGTATATATGTATAATTCAATGTTTTCTTAATTTGTGTGAAAAGTGTCAGAATGACATTCTTTGTGAAACGGAGGGAGTATTGTTTTGGGTTGTATAGATAGAAACACAGTATGTGTTACTATGTGCATCGTAGTCTCAACTTTCATAATATATATATATATATATATATATATCCTCTACTATGTACTATATTTTATAACTCGCTAGTCACGAGTTAAAAGTTTTCTTTAATGAAAGTTTGTGAAACACATAGAATCTGAACTCTAGTTAAAAGTTTGAACAACAAACAGATTTAAAGAGAGGAAGCCAACAAGGCAAACAATAAAATTAGTACATGTCTCGGTTATATATATTAGGAATGTTCATATATGTAAAGGAAGATTTGATTGATACAAATCTCTCCTCTGATTTATTCTCATTCACTACTCGTATATTCTCATTCCTTACATGTAAATATCCTTTGTGTATATATTTGTAATCTCTATGTCAATAAGAAATCACCTTCAATCTCATAACTTCATATGGTATCAGAGCACTTAGCGATACCGCAAAACACAAATCTCAAATTTTTTCTTTCCTTTCTTCTTCTTGTCTTTCTCGCACTCTTTTTCATGGCTGCCGAAGCTATCACCGTCTCCGACAACACCACTCTCCTCAGCGTCAACATGACGAACGTCACTCGTCTCACCACCACCAACTTCCTTATGTGGAGCCGCCAGGTTCACGCCTTGCTCAATGGTTACAACCTCGCTGGATACCTTGATGGATCCAAGGTTGCACCATCTCTCACCGTTACCTCTGCCACCGGTGTTGTCACTCCCAACCCTGAGTATCTGCTCTGGCAACGTCAAGACCAACTGATTTATAGTGCACTCCTAGGCGCTATCTCGGTCTCGATTCAGCCTATCCTCTCTACAACAGAGACCTCTGTTCAAATCTGGAAGAAGCTCTCTCTCACTTATGCTAATCCTAGTCGTGGTCATATTCAGCAGCTTCGTCAACAAGTTCGTCAATGGAAGAAGGGCTCCAAAACCATTGATGAATATGTTCAGGGTCTTGTGACTCGATTTGATCAGTTGGCGCTTCTCGGTAAACCCATTGATATTGAAGATCAAGTTGACTATCTCACTGATGGTCTTTCTGACGATTACAAGCAGGTTATCGATCAGATCCAAGCCCGTGACGTGTCCCCCTCACTCACTGAAATCCATGAAAAGTTGCTGAACTATGAAGTCAAGCTCCATGCCTCGGATCCCTCCGCTGTGTCTTTCCCGGTTTCTGCCAACGTGGTTCGTCACAACTCTCACGTGCACAACAGCAAATCCACCTACTCTCGTGGTCAGTCTCGCAACACCAATTACCGTGGCAACACCTCCCAGCAGTCCACCTATGCACCCCGCCACGACCAGTCCTCTCCTCGTGGTTATCAAGGCAAGTGTCAGATCTGTGGAGTTTTTGGTCATAGTGCACGTAAGTGTCCTCAACTCGGCATGACCACCAACTCCATGCCTCGTGCCAATTTTGCTGGTCTTCCCAACTCGGCAAACCCATGGCTCCTTGACTCTGGTTCCACTCACCACATTGCGTCTGATCTCGCAAATCTTTCTCTTCATCAGCCGTATAACGGCGGCGAAGAAGTGGTTGTTGGCAATGGCACCGGGTTACCCATAACTCATACTGGTTCTACTCGTTTACCCTCTTCTTCTAAATCTTTGACACTACGCAATATTCTTTGTGTTCCGCAGATGCAAAAGAATCTTATATCTGTCTACAAACTATGCAATGGTAACCAAGTCTCGGTACAATTTTTTCCTTCTTGCTTTCAGGTGAGGGATCTCAGCACGGGGACCCTGTTGTACCAAGGACGGGTCAAGAATGAGCTTTATGAGTGGCCTCTCTCGTTGCCTTTCGCCTCTACCTTCTCCACAACCATCAACAACATCAAAACCACCACCATTGATTGGCATTCAAGACTAGGCCACCCCTCTTATCCAATACTTAAAAATATTATCACATGTTTTTCTTTACCACATTCTGGCTCTTTTTCGCAACCACTGCCATGTAGTGATTGTTCTATTAATAAAAGCCACAAACTCTCCTTTTCACAAACTTCTATCTCATCTACTCGTCCCCTAGAATACTTATTCACAGATGTTTGGACATCTCCTGTCACTTCTGTTGATAACTACAAGTATTATCTCCTTATTGTTGATCACTACTCTCGATATACCTGGTTATACCCTTTAAAATTCAAATCTCAAGTTCGAGAAACCTTTATTCGCTACACAACACTTGTTGAAAACAAATTTCAAACAAAAATCGGAACACTATTCTCTGATAATGGTGGTGAATTTATCGCTCTTCGTGCCTTTTTGTCCTCTAAAGGAATCACTCATCTTACCTCTCCACCTCATACACCGGAGCACAACGGTCTAGCCGAACGCCGTCACCGACACATTGTCGAAACTGGCCTCACTCTTCTTACCAAAGCTAAGCTTCCTTCCTCTTTCTGGACATATGCCTTTGCTACATCCGTCTATCTCATCAATAGAATGCCTACCCCTACTCTCTCTCTTCATTCACCATTCAAGATCCTATTCAAAACTGATCCCAACTATACCAAATTAAAAAATTTTGGCTGTCTCTGTTTTCCTTTGCTTCGGCCATATACCTCTCATAAACTTGACTCACGCTCTCTACCGTGTGTCTTCCTGGGCTATTCACTCACTCAAAGTGCTTTTCTCTGTTTTCACCCTCCAACCAATCGTCTCTACATCTCACGCCATGTCCACTTTGATGAATCCTCATATCCCTATCTGCAACTAATCCGCACACCATCTGATCCTCCTCCTGATTCTACACCTCTCTACTCTGACCCTGTTGTTCCTATCTTACCCTCTCTGCCTCCACTCACAACAGCTCATTCTCCCTTTCACTTGGACACAACAGCGGCATCCTCGGACTCGGATTCTCCACCTGATGGCTCTGCACCGACCCTGGCACCACCGTCGGCTCCATCTCCGGTCATCTCGTCGCCGTCACGTGACACCGACTCTGTATCCTCTCTTTCATCACCGGCTCCATGCTCGTCTCCACAATCACCATCGATAAATGACTCTGCTCACAATGACAATCCAAGCCCAACATCATTATCAGGCCCAACAACAATCTCACATGATGCAACTCAAAGCCCAACTAGTACACATTCCTCTGCGGCCCAGTCCAGTCCATCAAGAACGACAACTAACACATCGTCGTCTTCATCCTCGACTAGTACAGCTCCGATTGATCCGCCGCTTGTTGATAAACTTCATCCCATGCGAACACGAGCTAAAAACAACATCGTCAAGCCCAATCGAAAGTATGGCCTCACTGCAATTGTCTCCGCCGATGATCAGATTGAACCAAGAACCATCACTCAAGCTCTCCAAAATCGGTGGTGGCGAGCCTCCGCTTCTGCAGAATTTAATGCACAGCTCCGTAATCACACTTGGGATCTCGTTCCACCTCCCAAGAATGCCAACATCATTGACTGCAAATGGGTTTTCCGTCTTAAGTATCTTCCGAATGGCTCTCTTGACAAATATAAATCACGGCTTGTTGCGAAAGGCTTTACTCAACAACCAGGTATTGATTACTTTGAGACGTTTAGTCCAGTCATTAAAGCCACCACAATTCGGATAGTTCTTGATACAGCCGTTAGTCGTGACTGGAGCATCCGACAAATCGACGTAAACAATGCGTTTCTTCAAGGAACTCTTGATGAAGAAGTTTATATGCGTCAACCTGCCGGTTTTGTTGATCCTGATCGCCCTACCCATGTTTGTCGTCTTCGGAAAGCTCTTTACGAACTTAAACAAGCTCCCCGAGCATGGTACCTTGAATTGAAACAGTATCTTCTGTCCATTGGTTTCAAAAACTCTCTCTCGGATACAGCATTGTTTGTTCTACACCAAGGTGCTCTCTCTATATATTTATTGGTATATGTTGATGACATAATTGTCACAGGTAATAATGCTACTGCTGTTGATCATACTCTCAAGACTCTTGCTGATCGAATCTCTCTCAAAGACATGGGCAATATATCTTATTTTTTGGGTCTTGAAGCTATTCGCACATCTCATGGTTTGCATCTCAATCAACGCAAGTACACGATTGATCTACTTCATCGCATGAAAATGCAAGATGCCAAGCCCGTTAACACTCCGATGGCATCCTCACCAAAACTCACCCTTCATGGCGACTTACACTCTGATCCCACCGCTTACAGAACACTTGTTGGAAGCTTACAGTATCTGTCTTTCACACGCCCGGATATTGCCTATGCCGTCAACAAGCTTTCTCAGTATATGCATCGGCCTACGACGGACCATTGGCAAGCAGCTAAGCGTGTTCTACGCTACTTAGCCGGTACACCAACATATGGGATCATGTTTCGCAAGTCTAATCCCCTCGCCTTACATGCTTTTTCAGACGCAGACTGGGCCGGGGATGCTGATCACTTTACCTCCACCAATGCCTACATTATTTACCTTGGCACTCACCCAATTTCATGGTCCTCCAAAAAGCAGAAGAGTATTGCTCGGTCGTCTACGGAAGCTGAGTATCGTGCTGTTGCAAATACCGCGTCTGAACTCCTATGGGTATGTTCCTTACTTAGTGAACTTGGAATCAAACAACAAAATCCGCCTGTCATTTATTGTGACAATATTGGAGCCACATATCTCTGTGCCAATCCTGTTTTTCACTCCCGAATGAAACATGTGGCGATCGCATATCACTTTATTCGTGAACTTGTTCAAACGGGCCAATTACGTGTTGCGCACGTCTCAACGAAGGATCAGTTAGCTGATTGTCTCACTAAACCTCTCAGTCGACCTCAGTTCCTACTCCTGCGTGACAAGATCGGTGTGTCTAAAGGCCCACCATCTTGAGGGAGGCTATTAGGAATGTTCATATATGTAAAGGAAGATTTGATTGATACAAATCTCTCCTCTGATTTATTCTCATTCACTACTCGTATATTCTCATTCCTTACATGTAAATATCCTTTGTGTATATATTTGTAATCTCTATGTCAATAAGAAATCACCTTCAATCTCATAACTTCATAATATAACGAGACTCGGTCAATTATCACAACAGTGCTTGCCTCAGCACCACCCAGTTTTAGACATTCGATAGCTCCTCTATCAGTCTGAAGATATCAATCAATGTAAACAAAAAAAAACAAGAAACATTCAGCAAAGTGAAAACACCCTAAAAAGTTAAACGAATAGATTCATCAAACAAACAAGACGTTTTATAATTTAGATAGATATTTCATTCATATCCACCTTCTTTCACTGCAATTTCAATGGATTGAACTGCCAAAACAATCCAAACAAACCTATGGCAGGTCCAAAAGCTGTCTATTAGGAAAGACAAAAGGAAAAGAAAAGAAAATAATGGAGTACCTTTTTTTTCTCAGGTGTGGGATAGCATGAGATGTACAAGGGCGGACAGAGATAATAATAGCAGACTCTAGCTCGGAAATGTTTTGGCTGACCATTAGAAGGATCCATACCTTCAAAGGTAATGAAATACATTACCGAAGCAGCACCAGTCGCGTAAAAATTGGCTTTGATAGCCTCGACAAATTCATATTTTGTACCCTGTGTTTTCGAAACAAATTAAGGGTAAACCAATCGTCAACGAGAGAACAAGCACATCTTTGCTAAACAAAGAGACTACATGCAGTTAGTATTCGACCTCCCTTTCTTAAAAAAGAAGAACCCCTAAGTTTTTGTTTTGTCTGGAAGTGTACTTTATGAATTAACATCATTTTCACAAAATATAAGAATCCAGACATAATATTAATTCCCATTTTAATTGAACTACAGCCCCTCTAAGTTTTTGTTCTTTTCGAATTTAGTCTTATATTTTTGGTAGTACACCAATAACCCTTGGGACAGCACTAAGAAATTGCTCTTGCTTTATCACACTCACAATTTAATTAATGGGTGATCCTGAAAAGTTATGACGGAAACTATTATCGAGAATTTATTTATACATTTTGAATTCATTTTGTCATGAAGATCGATATTTTTGTTTTTATTTTCAGTTTTCACTAAATTAAGTCAAAAGAATTTAGTAACAAAACTCGAGCTCGGTCGTGGCGGCACGCTTACATACTAGTTACTCTGTCTCAAATATATGATATGGTTCCGAGGCTTTTACACCTTTTTATATACGGTATATGAAATCTCCATATACTACTTGCAGAAAAAGATTTCCCAACCCATTTTTTCAGAGTGTGACATTTGTAAATTTTGCATCACCACACACGATTAGACCATATGTAGTACTAAATGGTAAAGCATGAACTCTCTATTTTGTATTTTAGTAACAATATTAATTGAAAAGACATGCATATTTATTGAATATTAGAAACGAAAGGGTCAAGTGCGGCATTTCTTGTCTCCTCCTTTCATTTTTCTCTGCGATACCTCAGCATCATTGTGAGGAAGAAAAAGAAGAAGGAAAACAAATCTTTAGAGCTCCTTCATTTTCAAGGTATGTGCAATTTCTTCTACTCATCATTTTCTTGTTTTTTTTTATCGATGATGATAGATGTTGAAATTTTCTTTCTGTTTTGTCCACATTTTGAAAATTTATCTTATACGAATGATCATAAGATTCATCACTCATAAGAATTGAAAATTAGAACAAGATATTGAGAACGGTTCCTCTTATTTCATAGACACTGATACAAGATAGCGTGTGCGATGTGTGATATTTTTTTTTCTACCTTTGTAAATATAGTTTTTTACTCACGAGTGAGAAGTTCTATAGTAACTCGTATATATGGTCAAATTAAATTGAACGTACTATCATCTCATGATGAAAAATGTTTGTTGTATTATAGTATAAGATGAACGATCGATTAGAGATAACATTCTAAATTGTTTCTTTTAGTTAGTTTGGTGTCAGTTTTCTCACACAATTAGGTTGAACCACTGTCATTTTTTTTTTTTGAACCACTGTCATGTTTTTTTCCCCCCGGAGCAATGGTCAATCTAAACCAAAGCTGTATTGACCATTTCTGTATTTGACCTTTGATTTTATGACACTCATATCATCTTCTATATTTGGTTGATATTCATTTGAATTCAGTGTATGTATACTTATCTCCAAAATATATCAGTATCCTAGTTTATGGAAGCATATTACCCTTTTTTCTTAATACTTTGGAAGTAAATTTTCAAACCATTCAACTAATAATATATATTTTTAAAACAAATCTTAGGAAGTTATTTTTTTTTTTTGTTAAAAAGATAGAATTAATTTGTTCTTAAGTTGTTGATGAAGTGTAAAAAATAAAGAAACTATATCTATATAATAAAACCTAGCCTGTTGTTGTGATATTGCCGCCTAACGTGCACTCCACAGTATGACAGTCTTATTACTTCGTGATATCCGCATACTATACAATTATTAGACAATTAATAATGTAATTATGTGGATATATATATATATATATATATCTGAATTGCATATTTTCCCCTGAATATGAAATGTGTTTACCCCCTAGCCTCTTAGGTGATGGTTTTGATTAATATATACGAGTACAGGTATGATATAATCTTTATCATAGAACGTATTTTGTATGTGCAAAAGAACCATGACTAGCTAGTACCAGAATTCTAGAACTCTAAAAGTATATCAAATATTTGGTCTGTCTATGAATGTTTCTAAACCCAACAATTGAACTTTTGGAACTTTTTTTAGAAAACTTGTTTTTTCGATATTTAAAGGTATTACTCTTTCTAAAAAAAAAAAGCTATATTATATATTGATAGATAACTTGTATGTTGGAAGTTGGACATATAACCGACTAATTAATATCAGAACTTATTGTTGAAAGAAATGTTCATAAATGGTTTGGTAATTTTGGAGGTTAACTCAATTTGAATGGGTACGACGAGTCTATGTTCTATCTAATATCACACTTGTGTAAACGGATGTATCATTTGGAGTTGGACTTCCGCGGTTTAATACTTACACAAACCGTGTTTGCTTTTCTGCCTCTTAGCTGTAACCCATCAGTCATCATTACTCGTACGCACGTAATCTTCCATACTATATAGTACTAGTATATTTTTAACTTTATTAGTTAATTATAACGATAAGATAACTAAGTCAAACGTAATGAGGTTTCTTTTTTGTATTTTACAATTACAATAATTGGGATGACCAATGTTCCAATCTTTGTATTTTACTGTAGTTTTTAACATTGGGTAATTACTGTGAGCGTTTTCTAAATTATAAAAATACCTGATTTTCTTCTTATTATTTTTTTTTAAATAGTAAAGATTTCTATATGACATTTTATGGTTATAAAAATGAAAAAAAATGACATATGAAAAGAATAGTCATTATAGTACAGTATTTAATACTTTAATTCCCCCATTTTATAAGGTAACCTTAACAACCCCCTGCAAACCTGTCTACCAGAAAAAAAAAAAAAAAAAAAAAAAAAATGCTTTCTTCATTTTTATAAATTTTACATAGATTCGTAGGTGAAGGTCCTACCAAAGGAGGCCTTGTCCTTGTCTTTTTTAGACAAAATCAACACTAATCCCGTCTTGATTTATTGCCAATTTGAATTTTAATTAATAATATAAAACATTTAAAATAATTCAAAAACAACATTAAAAACCAGTAGATTTTCATTTCATATTGCCGCGTGCAATCTTTTTTTTGTTTTTCTTTCTTTCTCTGTAACGCGTTATCTCCTCCACTTTATATTTGTTTTCTTCTTCTTCTTCACTTTCACTAATCTCTCACATATTTGTTTTTTTTTTTTTTAATCTCACTAGTCTTCTTATCTCTCCAAAATGGCTGAAAGAGTCTACCCCGCCGATTCACCACCAGAAAGCGGACAATTCTCCGGCAACTTCAGCTCCGGCGAGTTTCCAAGAAAACCAGCACCACCACCTTCTACATACGTTATCCAAGTCCCTAAAGATCAGATTTACCGTATCCCACCGCCCGAAAACGCACACCGCCTCCAATACCTCTCTCGTAAAAAACCAAACCGCAGCAACTGCAGATGCTGTTTCTGCTCATTCCTCGCCGTCATTTTCACCATCGCCGTCCTCGCCGGACTCTCCTTCTCTGTCCTCTACCTAATCTACCGTCCCGAAGCTCCGAAATACTCCGTCGAAGGCTTCTCGGTCTCCGGCATCAACCTCAACTCCTCCTCCCCGATCTCTCCCCGGTTTAACGTTACCGTTAGATCGCGTAACGGTAACGGAAAAATCGGGGTTTATTATCACGAGATAGGAAGCTCGGTGGATGTGTACTACAACGGCGTTGATCTGTGTAACGGTGTTTTGCCGGCGTTTTATCAGCCGGCGAAGAATGTGACGGTCGTTAAGTTGAAGTTGAGTGGGTCGTCTAAGATACAGTTGACTAGTGGTATGAGGAAAGAGATGCGTAAGAAAACGTTGCCGTTTAGATTGAAGATTAAAGCTCCTGTGAGAATTAAGGTTGGTTCTGTGAAGACTTGGACTATGATCGTTAAACTTGAGTGTGATGTCACGGTTGATAAGTTGACGGCGCCGTCGAGGATTGTCTCGAGAAAATGCCGTCATGACTTTGATCTTTGGTGATGATGATATATGATCAAGTTGTGATACTTGTTACTTTTGGATTTTTAGGAATTTTTTTGTACTGATTAATGTTTTTTTTTTTTTGGGTTATTTGACTTTTGTTTTATTTTTGTATGAGAAAACATAAATATGTTGTGAATTTGTTGTGATTGGATGGGGGTATATTTTCAAATGAGGAAAATTTCCAATTTGATCTTTAAGTTTATGAAAAGTTGATAACTTCTTTTTTGTACGGTTACAACAATTTCGAAGGAGTAGTTTCGGGTTTTGAGAAAATATTTTTTTTTTTTTTTTTTTTTTGTAAAGGGTTTTGAGAAAATAGATAGCACGAAGCTTAACTATGGAAAGAGTCAAAAGAGATGAATTAGTCTATAAAAATGGCATTATCTTATTATATTTTTGTCATCAGAAAATGATATGTTTGTAGCTGTCAAGATCATTATATTAGATCCAACATGTCAGGAACTTTGGTAGATCCAATGAAGATCGAGAATTACATTAAAAAAAAAAATCTAATAAAAGTTCCTAGAAAAATAAATAAATTTGGAGCTATAGAAAGAGAAGGTGAGTTGAGATAAAAACTTACAACATAAATAAATTCGTTGTTGCAAAGTATATATATCCTTGCGAATCTTCCACTAGTAAACTTGAGAATTCTCAAATTAACCACCATTTTGTCTAGCAAAATCCTACCTATGCAAACTCACCAAGTTGTTTCTTGACAGAGAAAGCATGCGAGGAAGGCATTTGAAGTTGGCAGTATGCTAAATGTAGGGGAAATCTAGTATATACTATGACATAGTTATCCGAAATATCCATACTTCTCAAAAACGAAACTAAGGTTTTAATATCCATACTCTCCGCACAATATACAAAATACGTAATCTACTCTCTTTATAAGTTTTGATCATAAGTTTTAAAGATCTAGGTGATTTGTTGTAGTGACTTTTTTTTTTTCGTTTTCTACTGATTCTTTGAGATATGACAATGTAATAAAAATACGGCTGATGCTAGAATATTATACTGTAGATGATATTGTCCATAGAAAACATTCAAACATAATCCTTTTTCGAAGCAATCTTTTTTCAAAATTTTAACCTAAATGATTCCTAATGCCCTATATAAACCAGAAATACTCTTATGTTATTGACTAGATTTCTTATATGTTTTCTGTGATTGGACAAACTAAAAACTATATTTATTTTGATATGCCCACAAACCACAAAACTCTGTCACAATCATCCTCCATATCTATGCTTGAAGAAATCTTTTCATATAATCCCTTTTGCATTTACAAATGCCAAACCCAATTTGCCTCCAAAATTTTTAACCTGACAAAATTCCATTTCTCCAAGAAACCAAAAAAAAAATCATTTTCCTTGTGAATAAGCCTTCTTCAAGTGCTCGTAGTTGTTCTTGGCATCGTTGATTCCTTTCTTAAGTTCCTCATACATGTTCACTGATGATTCTGCAAACTGGTTGAGTTGTCCAACAAATCCTTCCAAGCTTGTCCTAAACCGATCAAATCCCGGACCTCGATCCTCCACTGTCTCATCTGGCAACATGTGAGCTGTCAGATCGTTTTTGTTCTCACCAGACCGATGTTTCTTCGTACGATTCTTTTCCTGACGTGGCAAGAACCTGGCGACATCAGATGCAAGTGCTTTAATGGAGCTCGAAACCTCTTTGGTAGGCAATTCTTCGAGTTTGTCTAGCCAGATGTCACAGGTTGCATAAATGGGAGGACCATAGTTTCTCAGTTGCAGCTGTGGCGCACCACGCCTTTTTCGTTTGGAGGACTTTTGTGTTAAGGCGACACATTTCACCAGCCACTCATTTATCGCTTTGATATATGATTTCTGGCCTGTGATCCACTTTGTGAAGCTTGAGGCCAACGCGCTGAGTTCATCTTCAAGGTGAGATGTTACTTGTCTGTGCACCTCCGACTGCATGTTGAGTTTAATGTTTCCGCCTCTGTAACACGCTTTGATTAACTGAAACTGAACCTTGTGGCATTCGAACATCACTTCCCACATACGACTCAACCTAATCACATCCAAGAAATAATAAATATAATTTTTCAGGTAAAATGAAATATAAAGACTTGAGTATACTGGAGACAGTGACTTAACACACATACCCTTCAATGAGTTCCTCAAGTTGAGGCTGGAGCTCTTTGTCACGGAGTTCTTCAATCCGTCTTGATATGGAATCGATCCTGTGAATCGCCACTCTGATTCTGGAGTGAAGGTCTTTCACAACTGCACGTGTCTTGTCTGTTCTTTGTGAACCTTTACCTTCTGATTCAAGTTCTCTCAAAATTCTGCACTTTTCGTCATACTCTCTCCGCACAGTCTGACTCCCCTGAAAACCGGTAGAAGTGAAGAAAACAAATTGAATAATCTCACTGCAAAATCTTGTTTTTTAACAAAAAATATATTTAAGGCACTATAAGTACCTTAACTTCATCATAGAGCTTCCGCTCCCATGCATATAGTCTGTCTAGCGTTGAGGCATGGCTTCCAGCAATCATGCAAATATTTTCAAAGAGATTGCTATTGAGCTCTTCCACATCATCAGAATTCATTCCTCCAAGGGGATTCCGAGAAGATGAAGATCGTGAAGAGTCAGTCCTATGCCAGGTCAAGTATTTCACCGAGTTCTGAGCAGGCTCTGCACAAATTACTTAGCCTGTAAACACTCCATACAATCTGCAACAATTGACCCAAAATGTAAACGAAGTTTAATTACCTTCTGGTACATCTTTGGGATCTTCCCCACAAGAGAGACAGGTTTTGAACAGAGATGATGCACCGGAGCCATCTGCAAAAAGCAGAGATATATGTGATTTTCCTTCAAATATTCATCACAAAACAATCTAGGTGCAGACACGCATTAGGTTAACTAAGGTGAAATTTGCTCATGCATATACGGGCAAGTACGTCTTCAAGAGATGAGAATTATTACTTTCTTTTGACGGAACTATTGGACGGAAATGCAACTTATTGGCTTCAAGCATCCTAGGAACCTCTTTTCCAGTCTCTGAAGCTTTAAGAAAGAGCAACTCGATCTCTTTCATGCTTGACAAGAAGTCCCTCGGAGGAAGCTTGTTCTCGGTGTGATCTCCCTTGTGTGGTGTTTTGTTCACTGGAGTGGCAGTTAAAGGCGTCACTGGTGGTGATAACTCAGGAGTTCTACTTTTCTCAGCGTCTGAGAACTCGCTTTCAACTCCCTCTCTTTGAGGCAAAGCACTGTGATCACGGTGCACTCTATTGAAGTTTTCAAAGCTTCTGACAAGTGTATCACTTGTGGGCTCATCAAACTCATCATCATCCGAATCTCTGGACGCTTCCCTTTCTTGAAAAGAAAAATTCTCACCATCATCCTCCACCTCTGGAGTTTCATCTTCTCCCTTCACGGATCTCGATACATGACCATTCCCAACATGAGAAGAAGAAAGCTGGTTGTCAATTGGATGAGAAAGACCAAAATAATCCCAAGGTGCTTCAGGTGGCATGGTAGAAGATTCATCAAATCGGGTTGGTTCCAGCTTTTCCATAGACCTGCTTTGTGGACTACTCGATGAGGTTACAGTGGCAACAATAGAAACCGGAGGTTTCTCTTCCACTTTTTTTGAAGAAGACCCTCTGAATTTCATATGATTGACCTGGAACGGACTGGTACTAGGAGGCGACGGAGGAGGTGAATACGTGTCATGATGGGAATGCGAATGTGACGCAGGTGGAGGAGAGTATGACAAATGAGAAACTGATTTCTCGATTAAGGCAAGAGGTTGTTCTGGTGTTGCACTAGTGGACGTGTACAAGGAAGATTCAACTGGAACTTCAGTCTCAGCAAATTTCCTGAGGGCAGTTCCGGTACTCTTAAGAGACTGAACGTATGAAACGTGAGCAGCAGCTAACAAACATCTTCCATCAAGTGCTTGTTGGACAAATTTTTTTCTTTCCCGACATAGCTGCAAGGCTTTATCTTCATCTATTCTGGATGTTGATGCACCCATTGTCCAAGCTTACATGCAAAAAAAGAGTTAGAGAATTAGATTTATAACCTGGAGAAATGCAAATTATACAACAATTAGATCAAGAAATACTTGAATAGTTTCAAATACAGAAAAGAAAACTTCCAAACTCAGAGGAATGATCATAAGGGTGATAATATGTCACTTAGGACTTTAATAACTAATTCCCATTTAGAATTCTTCTATTATGCGATTTTGGAGATTCATTTAGGTAGGAAGGAGGAACTATTTGTGAGATCCATCCTGCGAAAGAGGCTTTGCGTGGGTTTATCAGTTCATACCAAGGGAAATGAATTCTGCGTTTTGGTGTTTTTTTTTAGTTATCTTGTTTTCCTGAACTCGAACAAAAACTACCACAGCAAACACAAAGAAGATACATACATCCAAAGGCAATGAACACAGAGAAGAAAATTTAAGAAGAAACACCACTAATAAGATGAGTACAAAGAAACAGTTACTTCCAACATAAACACAATCAAAGTTTCCAGCTTCATCATACATACCTAAAAGCAAACATCTAGCTTCAGTTACAGAACAAATTTCTACTCCGAAATCACAACGCAATATGACCTATTATTCATTTAACCCTAGTAACCTGTTCCGATGTTATAAAGTTTATAAAGCAGCAAACTCCTTATAAAAAAGAGTAATACTTTCACAGAACCAAGTTGCAGTTTTTATCAATCAATAGATGAGTAACAACAATCAGAATCAGACACACACAAAAAAAAGGCAACTTTTATGCTAATCGGAATCACAGGAGAAATCCAAAAACTAGGACGAGAAAGGAATATAAACAAAGCCACACCGTAGCCAAATACCCAAACTGATTAAACAAAAATTAAGGATTTTTCTCAAGCGTAATCGAAAATTAAAAAAAAAAAATGAAAAGTAGACGAATTTGACCAAAACTGCAAAAAGGAGAGATTTTTATAGAAAGGTAAAAGAAACCCAATTGAAATTGGACCATTAGAGTAGAAGAAAACCTAGAAAACGCGAATAGAGTGGCTTACCCACAAAAGTAGAAAGAAACCCAGATGAAGAAACGGCGATACCTAAAGAGTCGGAAGAATTAAAGAGAGGCTCTTGAGCTTTGGAGTTACGCGAGAGAGGATCAAACGAAAACAAAAGAAAACGTCTTCTTCTACAGGAGGCGAAGAAGGAGAGAGACAGAGAGAGAGAGAGAGGTGTGTGAGTCAGCAGCGAATCAGATGGGCAGAGAGAGAGAGAGAAAGAGAGGAATCTTATGCGGGAGGAGAAAAAAGGGGATTGTGTGTGACTGACTTACAAACAAAATAACATGCAATAAAGCAAATTTTGCTTGCTTGTAAGTTGTATAGATGATGACTTTGACGGATGACTCCAAAAACGGTAACTTTCTCTTCCCCTTGTTATTCTCTCCGGTCACCTTTTTTTTACACTTTTCTTTTTGTTGTCTTTTTTTCTTTTTCTTTTAACATGTCTTTTGTTTTCATTAGTTTATATTGTCTTTTAACACCCTTAATCTATTGTTTTAGTCATTGCTTTATAGTTTGACAAAAAAAAGTCTTTATAAAACCATTTTTATATATGTCAACTCACAAATTACTTTGAGAAAAATAATCAATCACATCATCACTATTATATAAGATTCTTTTAAAAAAACTTCAATAAAGTTTGTAAGTTAGAAGCCTAATCCACATTTTCCTTTTTGCTCTCATTAGCTTCTCCCAATAGATTTAACACATTTTCTTTTTCTTCATACTTGAATTCCACCAGAAGCAATTTAACACTGATTGTATGCCCTTGTACAAAGAGCAAGAAAGCTTGAAGCAGGATATGGAGTAAGTTGGTACAGCCGCTACGACAGATTTAGAAGTTTCATTTTACCTGTCGTAGATAGGAACCATGATGGCCAGCTAAAGGCTCTCTCGCGAATCCTATCGACTATGATCGTGAATAAGTCTTTCTTTTTCCTGCCAAACAATTCAGGGAGTGTCAAATACTTCCCTAAGCTGCCTTCCTTTTGAATCCCAAGCTGTAGTTTAATCCACTATTTAGTCTCATTTGATGTTTTGGCAGAGAAAGTAATTACTGACGTGGATGCATTGTTCATTTGGCCTGACGCTTCTTCGTATTTATGTACGATTTGAATCAAAGTATTGTAATTCTATTGGTCAGTCTTGCAAAAGAACATGGTGTCATCTGCAAAAATTGACTGATACTTGGGATATATTTCCCCACTTTTATCCTTGTGAGCTTATTCTCATTTTGAACGTTTTTGCAAAGACCTGTCAGAACTTCATTGTAGAAGATGAAAATGTATGGGGAGAGTGGATCTCCTTTTCTGATTCTACGTGGGGTGTTACTAGTCTTTGTGCCAACTCATTCAGGAGGTACGAGTAGCTAACGACGGTGACACATTGAAGGATCCAGTTTATCCAGGTAGGTTAAAAACCCAGTCTCTCTAGTACTTCTCAAATAAAACTTCATTCTATTTTGACCAAGCGTCGATAGCTCAATTGGTAAAGACTCTCTGGCAAAGTCTAGAGGTCGCCGGTTCGAGGGACGGCGCTTGGAAGGGGACCATATAAAATGCTCTGGTCCCTGGCCTAAGGGGATGTACAGGCCTAGGCCCGGAACCTCAAAAAAAAAAACTTCATTCTATTCTATCACAGACCTTACTCATACCAGTTTTGACTGCCATATAACACCTCTGTTTTGCTATAGATGAGTGAAGATATTGGAGTACTTCATGTGTGATGAGCACATTATATGATATTGCTCTCTCTCTGGTACAAACGCAAATTGGTTTTCTGGTAATCTCTTTTCTACTAAATCACAGGTGGACATAGCGTTCAAGTATTTGAGCTTTTTCCTTGAAGATGATTCTGAACTTGAACGCATTAGAAATGTACACTAGTTAATAAGTTTGTTATTAATTAAGATCACTACGCATAACGAAAATGTGTCGAAGGATTTTTGAATATTGTACTATACTAGGATTTCACCCGCGGTACATCGAGAGACTAACTTATAAATTATTGTATTTTAAATAATAAATTTTAATTTATTTAGTTTTCAAATTCTCAATTAATTAATTTTTGTCTAATTAATTTAGAATTTTGTTTAGAATTTTTTTCTTCTTCTTACATTTTATAAAATTTATTATCTAATTATATTAAATTTGTTATTAGTTAGAATATAAAATTCTAGATTTGTTTTGTTCTCTAGAATTAAACAGAGGTATATAGTATGTCAGTGTATATATTTATGTGTAGTTAATTTTTTTTTGGAATATTAAGAATGTGTTATAGTATGTGTAATACTTTGTAGTTCATATACTAAATAATTTATAAGTTAATTTTCAAAATTATGATTACAAATCTATAGTATATATGAGATAAACTAATAGTTTTAGTGTTGGTTCTATAGTCCAAACCCGCCATGCTAGGCGGTGAGGCAACATGTTCAATGATTTTTAATCCGCAAAAACTCATCATACGAAATCTGTGAAAGTAAAAGCTAGTTTTAAATATGTAATAAAAATAAAAATAAATCTGTGAGCAAGCAATATCTTTTATATTTTATTATTATTCCTTGAATAAGATATCAAATTGAATGGTAAATATGTTTGTTACCTTTTAAAATCACACAGTTAGTTTTGTTTTTGAATGAATGTTTAATTTCAGAATTTATGTAGAACAATTACATCGAAATTAATAGCATTTGCTCCTATAACAGTTAACCGAATTTATGTAAAACATTTAGTTTCTACAAACAATCTGAATTGTGTATGGAGAAAATATTGTTTTGTAGAATTGGAAACTTAATATTAATTAAATTAATTACAAAACTTAATAATTAATGTTAAAGGGAGTGGTTCAGATTGTTTAGAAACATATTTAGGATGAGAAATCTTGTTTTCAAAAATAGAAACTTAATATTAATTAATTAAATAAAAAATAAATTAACAATTAATGTCAATAGTATGTTTGTAAATAAGTATGAACTTCATGATTTATTTCATAAATATCTTTAAAAATGTATATATTGTTATAAACCACTTAAGGATGGACTCCATAACCAAGCCTATACACAAGCCCATCAGCTAGAAGCAAAGGCCCATCGGCCATAAGCATTAGACTAGGTCGGTTTATGTTATGTATTTCCTATTCTGTTTTGGACTAAGTCCTACACTATATATATGTAACCTCATTCATTCATTAATGATAAGAATAAGAGATTTCAGCCTCTGAATCCTCTAATTTACAACACGTTATCAGCACGATAGACTCTAAAGTCCAGCTGAGAAAAAACCCTTACCCTAAAACCCTAAAATTGCCGCCTCTCTTCCTTTGTTCTTCCCGAACCCTTCTTCCCTTACTAGCTCACGATCAACCCTTGTTCGTGACTAGTTCTTGTTCGAGATCAGTTTGAGCAGCCTGTGCTCGTGATCAAGTTCCATCCGAAACTAGTCCGAGGTTTGCGGTTTCGAGAAGAGAGCGATACAAGGAGAAGTCCGAGATCCGTTCGTGGGAAGCTGTTGCGGTTCTGTTCGAGGTTTGTGGTCCATCCAAGTTCGAGGTTCGTGAGAGATATCTGAGGTCTTTAGCTCCCATATCAAAACCGGTCAGACCCCTTTGGTGTTAAGGTAAAATTGAAACTCATGGAACCATATAATCGAACATGATCTTAAAACCATTGAACCCTAAAACATACAATTACACAACTAACAAAGCTTGAGATCCCTAAATCCTAAAACTTAAAATCAGATGGTATGATGTTTAAGGTTGTTAGATTTCTTGTGAATTGAATCAACTATATCATGATTAAAATTTGGTTGATTGTTATTGCTTGGTTGTTTATTGTGTTGCATGCATAAGTATGAAAATCGGATCATGTATAGGGTATTATAGAATCGGTTATTGCATAAATTGTTTCTGCATATAATCAATCTGCATGAACCATTAAAATCGAGTATATAGAATTGTTCTTAGGTTCTTAAAACTTCCAATTCAATCTTAGTAATCATCCTAAAAACTTAAGAAAACTTTAGCTTTGTTGTTCTAGGATTAAATCCGATTGAGCTTAAAACTTTTGTTAAAATCCTAAGAAACTAAAACATGAAATCGAAATTAAAACATAGATTAGGATAACTCCTAAAATTAATTCAAGTAATTATCTAAAAGTCTAGAACAATATTTACTAAAATCCTAATTGGAAAAGGAAAACTTAAAAAAAGGAAATTCTATCTAGTTAAAAGGAAATTGTTGCATGATAGTACCTACTAGGTTTGTTGTCTTGCATGGATGAATTAAACTACAAAATTTTGAGTGAAGGCAAGGCATGTTTCGGTCTCAAATACCGCATGACCTAAAGTTTAATATTTATTGCATAGATCGGTTTCTTCTTACCGATCGGTTGTCTATTTCTGTGTTATACAGATGGCAAGGCTCAAAAACCTAGATTATGGTGTTTTGAATGCTTCTGGAGACAACTACTTGCAATGGGAATTGGACACTAAGATCCATCTGAAGTCAAATGACTTGTTTGAATGCATTGAAGAAGATTATGAGTGTACTGACAGACAAAAGTACAAGGCCATTCAGCACATACACCATCACCTTGCTGAGAGTCTCAAGAATCAGTACCTCACCATAGAAGATCCTCTTGGCCTTTGGACAGCGCTTAAACGCAGATACGGACACCAAAAGACGGTGCTCCTACCAAAGGCTGAGTTTGATTGGAAAAACCTAAGGATCCGGGACTACAAATCCGTGGATGAGTATAACTCTGAGATTTTTAGGATTGTCTGACTCCTTAGGTTGTGCGGTACTGAAGTGACAGAGAAAGAACTGCTAGAGAAGACGTTGTCTACTTTTAGCACTCACAAAATAGTCCTTCAGCAACAGTATCGGAAAAAGGGTTTTGACAACTATGGGGACCTTATCTTGTGTTTACTGCTAGTTGAGCAGAACAATGAGCTGTTGCTGATGAATGGTACTATGAGACCTCCTGGTACAACCCCATTACCAGAAGCACACAAGGTTGATTTGGCAAAGAAAAATTCTGTAGAGCCCAAAGAGCCTAAGGAGACCAACTATGTTCACAGAGAAAGACATTATGGCTGTGGCCGTGGTGGTCGAGGAGGCCAAGCTAGCCGCTTTGATGGTTATGGTCGTGGTGGTAGGGGCCATGGGTCCTTTAAACCACAATCCAAGGCTAAATCGGTTTGTCACCGATGTGGTATGTCTAACCATTGGGCAAAGAATTGCAGAACACCCAAACATCTTATTGATGCACATCAAGAGGTTTTGAAGAAGAACCCAGAAGCCAACTATGTGCATCTCGATGGTGAAGGAGACTTCGACTATGAGAATGATGACTCACAAGCATATGAGACTTCCGATTGCCTTAAAGATGATAACTAAATTTCGGTTTTGTTTTGGTTTAATTTATATGCTTTTATGTTTTAATTTCGGTCTACGTATTGGATAATTACTTTGGTTTAGTTTCAAAGATTTTATTTTATATACTTGATTGCCTTATTAAGTCAAAATACAAATTATTGTTCTATATAGAAATGGCTAAAGACATGAGTGTACTAGTGGTGGGCAGTGGATCCAGCCACACAATATTGAAGAACAAAAGATATTTCATAAACCTCATAATGAAAAGTGCCAATGTTAGTACAATTGCGGGTATAACAAGCCGAATAGAAGGCTACGGCCAAGCTCACATATTATTACCTAATGGCACACATATTGAACTAAGTGATGCTTTGTACTCACCCAGCTCTAAGAGAATTCTATTGAGCTTTAAAGACATTAGATTGAATGGTTATCATATTGAAACCAAGGGTGAAGGAAATAAAGAATTCCTATACATTACAGAAATTGTGAAAGGACATAAGAAGGTCCTAGAGACTATACCTGCACTAGCCACTAGTTTATACCATGCTAAGATCAATATGATAGAAGCTAACTTGGCAAAGCACAAAATGTTCAATGAACAATTCACTCTATGGTATGACCGGCTAGGCCACCCGGGTTTGAACATGATGCGTAAATTGATTAAGAATTCGAATGGGCACACTCTTAAAGAGAGAAAAGTATATCCCTAAACATCTCATGTGTGTAGCATGTGCACAAGGGAAACTTATCATAAGGCCATCACCAGTAAAAGTCACTAAAGAGACTTTAAACTTTCTAGAAAGGATACAAGGTGATATATGTGGACCAATACACCCACCTTGTGGGACATTTAGATATTTAATGGTTATGATCGATGCATCAACTAGATGGTCACACGTTTGCTATTTATCCACAAGGAACCTAGCATTTGCTAGGCTGTTGGCTCAAATTATAAGGCTAAGAGCACATTTTCCAGATTTTCCACTTAAGACTATACGTCTAGACAATGCTGGTGAATTCACATCCCAAGCATTTAATGATTACTGTATGTCCATGGGGGTGAGTGTGGAACATCCTGTGGTACATGTCCATACACAAAACGGATTAGCTGAATCATTCATTAAACAAATGCAATTGATAGCTTGGCCATTGTTAATGAGATCGAAGCTCCACGTGTCGCCTTGGGGACACGCAGTCTTACATGCAGCAGAACTTATACGCATCAGGCCATCTAGTGAACACAAAATTCTCCATCCCAACTATTAACGGGTCATGAGCCAGACATATCCCATCTCAAAACATTCGGATGTGCTGTTTATGTACCTATTTCTCCACCACAGAGAACTAAAATGAGACCTCAAAGGAGGATGAGAATATATGTTGGATATGAGTCACCTACTATTATAAAGTATCTTGAGCCAACCACAGGAGATTTATTTAAGGCCAGATACGCGGACTATCACTTTGTTGAGTCCAAATTCCCTATGTTAGGTGGTGAGACTAGCAAGCTGGTTAAGGAATTAACATGGAATCAAACATCCTTAAATTGGCAAGATCCTCGAACTATAGCATGTGATGCAGAGGTTCAAAAGATTATTCAATTACAGAAGCTAGCTAATCAATTGCCAGATTCCTTTGTTGACCCAAAGAGAGTAACAAAATCGTACATACCAGCTTGTAATGCACCAGTACGTATTGATGTTCAAAAGGAACACAATATTCAAGTTGCTACAGAGTCTAAGCCACGTTTGAAACAAGGTAGACCATTAGGTTCCAAAGATAAGAACCCTCGGAAGTCTAAAGGTGCAAAACAAAGGGAATTACAGAAAATACAGACATGGCCGCAGCAAATCCTAAGGTATCAAATGAGGTTTGGGACGCTGAACCTCAAGGACCTGAAGGTATTGATAATAATGAGATCTCAATAAATTATATCATGTCTGGAATTCAATGGAACCGAAAGGATGTCGACATTAATGAAATATTTGCATACAAGGTAGCACTTGAGATAAATGAGGATCATGAACCCACGTCTATATTAGAGTGCACTCAAAGTAAAGATTGGCTAAAGTGTGACGTGGAGTTAAACTCTTTAAAGAAGAGAAGTGTGTTTGGTCCGATCATAAGGACAACACCTAATATAAAGCCAGTTGGACATAAATGGGTCTTTGCAAGAAAGAGAAATGAGAATAATGAAATAGTGAGATATAAGGCACGGCTTGTAGCACAAGGATTCTCTCAAAGACCATGAATAGATTATGAGGAGACATACTCCCCTATGATGGATGCAACGACTTTTAGATATTTAATAAGTCTGGCTATAAGAGAAAAACTGGATTTGCGGTTAATGGATGTTGTAACCACATACTTGTATGGTCCACTGGATAATGAAATTTATTTGAGATTACCAGAGGGTATTGAGCTCAAAGATAAGAGCTCGAGAACAGTACTACATTAGGCTGAACAAATCCCTTTATGGACTGAAACAGAGTGGTCGAATGTGGTATAACCGATTAAGTGAATATTTAGCTAAAGAAGGCTATAAGAATGACCCAATCAGTCCATGTGTTTTTATAAGGAAATTTGCAAACAAAGGATTTGTGATAATAGCAGTTTATGTTGATGATTTAAACATATTTGGAATCCCTGGTGAAATCGCCCAAACAGTTGAGTATTTAAAGAGAGAATTTGAAATGAAAGACTTAGGTAAAACTAAATTCTGTTTGGGGCTGCAACTTGAGTACATAAATAATGGAATCCTTGTGCATCAAATGGCATATACAGAAAAGGTACTCAAGAGGTTTAATATGGACCAGGCTCACCCATTGAACAGCCAAATGGTTATGAGAAGCCTTGACTTGGATAAAGATCCATTTGGTCCAAAGAAGGATTATGAAGAAATCTTTGGTCCAGAAGTGCCATACCTCAGTGCTATAGGAGTGTTAATGTTCTTGGCTAACCACACTAGACAAGACATATGTTTTGCCGTGAACCTCCTAGCAAGATTTAGTTCTTGTCCAACCCAAAGGCACTGGAATGGAACTAATTTTTTGTTATGTTACCTACAAGGAACTAAAGATTTGGGTTTATATTATACTAACTATAACAAGGAAGGTTTTAGTTGGTTTTGCTGATGCAGGTTATAACAAAGAGTGTTTAGCGTGTCTAGTTGAGGTCGATGACACAACATATCAGGACGGATTGTGGTATGGTCGAAGACAAGGAGCCAACCGTTATATATGAAGACAATACAGCTAACATCGCACAGCTCAAAGAAGGTTACATCAAGGGAGATCGGACGAAGCATATACTACCAAAGTTCTTCTTCAAACATGAACTACAAAAGGCCAGAGAAGTTCAAGTGGATCAAGTTTAGTCAAGTGACAACTCAGCCGATCTCTTCACCGAATCATTGCCGATGACAACATTCAAGAAGCTCACGCACCAGATTGGAATGCGGAGACTTAAGGACTTAGAGTGATGCTTGGAACAGGGGGAGTAATGTGTGTTGTACTCTTTTTCCTTCACCATGGTTTTGTCCCACTGGGTTTTCCTGGTAAGGTTTTAATGAGGCAGCATCCCCAAGCACATTGCATCGATCCCTTAGCATCGGCATGGTTATGTCATCCAAGGGGGAGTGTTATAAACCACTTAAGGATGGACTCCATAACCAAGCCTATACACAAGCCCATTGGCTAGACGCAAAGGCCCATCGGCCATAAGCATTAGACTAGGTCGGTTTATGTTATGTATTTCCTATTCTGTTTTGGACTAAGTCCTACACTATATATACTAGGTTTGGACCCGCACATACATGCGGGGGTTATTTTTGCATAATTTCTTAAAAAGTTAAAAAAAAATTCATATAAACCTCTACTCAGACCTGCATAAATGATCTATATATATAAAAATTAAGATATAATTTAGATATGTGATATTACGTGTATATTATTCTAAATGTAATCCAAACATTTCCAACTTTTTGTTTAAAGATGTTAAATCAAATTTGGATTCGGTTTCAGTTTCATTTATTTCACGTATTTAACCTAGATGTATATATTTTAGAATGAGATACTAGTCTTGTTCTGTATATGTCATGCTAAATATATTAAAATTGAATTTAATTGAAACCGTCTTGTTAAATATATGGGACCACTAAATGTTGTTACTACTGAGATACTCGTCTTGTTTTGAATTTAACCATAACCAATAGTTAATAAACCGTAATCGTACCCGTGTTCATGTCTACTTGTCTATACCCATCCCGTTGCATATCATAGAATTTCCAGATGACCTAAATATAATTGTCAAGCGATCAAACCCGTCTAATATGTCTGATTTCAATATTTAATTTTTTTTACCTGAAAAAACTCTTTCCTCGGAATTCACATGAGTAAATAGTATGTCTGCATATGTTCTACTTGAATTCTTGTTCCCAAATTATCGTCCCATATTTTTCCATACATGAATATAATACACAAAATTCTCATAACATGATTATTATGTAACTAATTTGAACGATTTCCTAAAGTATAATAAATCTGTTGTTTAATCTTCTACTTAATATGTAAATTGGGTTCTTTTGGCAGCATGGATATTTGATATGATTTTTTTTTTAACCCTTAAGTGTATTCCCCAATTAATAGTATAGATTTCCTTCAATTATTAAATGAAATATTCCTTAGTTATACTAATGACAATTTAATGTAAATCCTCTATATATTTATTGATCTTCGATTATTTCACGATTAGAGCTTCATAAAGTTATTAAAAAGGTAACATCATTTATATTTTTGAAGATATGATTTTAAATATATATATATTTTTTACATCTCATAATATAGTTATATTATTATATTGCAATACATAATAAAATTAATTTAATTTCGAAAATATGTAAGAGATAATATTTATCAATTTTTGAATAATATTTACTAATTTATAGGAGCAAAATAATGTGTATATAAATAAATTGAATATTTATTTATATCAGCGGCAGTTGACAAAAGAAATATATATAATAGTGGCAGTTTTATGTAATTTTACAGAATACTAAGGGTGAACAATAAATTGGCTACGGAGCTCTCTGACGACGACACGTCAGCTTTTCTCCAAAATGTTTCTCTTTAAATATATATAGGGGGTTTAATTTTTTTTTACCTGAAAAAAACTCATTCCTCGTAATTCACATGAGTAAATAGTATGTCTGCATATGTTCTGCTTGAATTCTTGTTCCCAAATTATCGTCCCATATTTTTCCATACATGAATATATCTACACAAAATTCTCATAACATGATTATTATGTAACTAATTTGAACAATTTCCTAAAGTATAATAAATCTGTTGTTTAATCTTCTTCTTAATATGTAAATTGGGTTCTTTTGGCAGCATGGATATTTGATATGATTTTTTTTTTAACCCTTAAGTGTATTCCCCAATTAATAGTATAGATTTCCTTCAATTATTACATGAAATATTCCTTAGTTATACTAATGACAATTTAATGTAAATCCTCTATATATTTATTGATCTTCGATTATTTCACAATTAGAGCTTCATAAAGTTATTAAAAAGGTAACATTATTTATATTTTTGAAGATATGATTTTAAATATATACTCCTTCTGTATCATAATAGATGATTTTCTGGAAAAAAATTTTGTATCACAAAGATTGATTTTCTGTACTTTTTTACTAATTAATGCTAAGAAATTGTAGTTTTCAAGAATCATTGATTGAGAATTTAAATTTTAATGAATTACTATTGGTTGATAGTTTTAAAAATATATTTTTATAAATAAAAATACATTTATACCTAAACATTCAATGTTTTTCTTAATTTGTGTGAAACTCCTAAAACATCATCTATTTTGATACAGAGGGAGTATATTTTTTACATCTCATAATATTATTATATTGCAATACATAATAAAATTAATTTAATTTCGAAAATATGTAAGAGATAATATTTATCAATTTTTGAATAATATTTACTAATTTATAGGAGCAAAATAATGTGTATATAAATAAATTGAATATTTATTTATATCAGCGGCAGTTGACAAAAGAAATATATATAACAGTGGCAGTTTTGTGTAAGTTTATAGAATACTAAGGGTGAACAATAAATTGGCTACGGAGCTCTCTGACGACGACACGTCAGCTTTTCTCCAAAATGTTTCTCTTTTAATATATAGGAGATGTAACCTCATTCATTCATTTTGCGACCGGCGATTCGTTTTTGGACAGCCTTTCGCCATCTCATGTGGACTATCGGCTTTGTGGTTCATCCTATCTATGTGGCTTGTATGCCCTTCTATCTTCTTAGTATTAGCGTATGTTGTTGTGCTTTGTGGTTGTATCCTTATTGTCTGAAACGACCGACCTTTTTTTTTTTTTTTAAATAAATATATATATAATATAATAAATAAACTACAACTAGTGGTCCCATACCCACTAGTCACCTAACCTCAAACACAACCAACAGCGGATAATAATAATAATAATAACCAATAAATATCAATCCATTAATATAAATATCCAATATAATTCCATCCTTAACTAATGATCCAAAACATCATGAAAACAAGTAACCAGCAACCTAAACCATGCTCTAAGACTCAACTCTAGCAACCTAACAATGCCAGATCAACAATCAACCGAGTCCCTAGAACATCCTCCTCTTCACTGCCTGGATCCCACGGTCACACCTTGCCTTTACCTGCACCACAAACACATATTGCAATGCATGAGTATTTTACAAACACTCAGTAAGGCAATCCTCCCATCTACTGGGCTATACACACAAGCAATAGAGTATCAGTAATCAACACACAACAATCAACAGACAATAACAAAACAGGACGTAGCATCGACCGATGCCACAACTGCATCGATCGATGCCAACAGGAGAAGCATCGATCGATACAGAAGCTGCATCGATCGATGCAAGTGTAACTTGCATCGACCGATACCCAGTCTGCATCGACCGACGCATGCTCGACGCACACGAAAAACCCTAAAGTTCATCGCGCCGTCCTCGCACTTGCATCGACCGATGCAAGCTATGCATCGATCGACGCAACGTCGAGCACCGTGATTTCTCCGAAGTTTCTCGCCGGATCTCGTTCCTACAACCACAGAAACTCAATCCCAAGCCACAAGAAAGCTTCCTAACGTCCATAACAACAACCTAATGCGTCTAACAACAAACAACAAGCAAATCACTGAATTCTCTAGCTTAGATAAGCCATGGTCCTGCACTTACCTGTGCCAAGACGAATCTGAACAACACAAAAGCAAGAAAACGTTTCCTAGAAGCTCCTACAGCAATCCCCAGCTACAGATCTCCTCAGGAAAGCACCAAAACTCCAAGAATCTCTCAAGAACTTTTCTCTCTTTTCTTTTCTCTCTAAAAATCGGCCAACTCGCGAATGAGACCAAAAGAAACGAGTTAAGGGTTTTCCCTTTCTCTTCTCCCCAAAACGCAGCGTTTGACTTAAGTCAAAACGCAGGAAATAGACCTTGCATCGACCGATGCAGAACTTGCATCGACCGATGCAGAACTTGCATCGACCGATGCAGATCCTAAACCGGGATTTTGGTTCACGGATGTTACATTGTCATCTTGGGATGAAGTGGTTCACTAGGAATCTTTTAATATCTGCTTTAATACCTTCCCATGTAAGTGTGTTGACCGTTGTAAAAACTCATACTAGAAGTGAGCTCTTGTCACTAGCTTAATGAAATAGGGTTTGTTTGAAAAAAAAAAAAACTCATTCATTCGTTAATAATAAGAATAAGAGATTTCAGCTTTTAGCTTTTGAATCCTCTAATTTACAACATATATAGATTTTTAGAAATATGGAGAAAAATATGGAAACATTCAATCAGGAGATGTAAAGGAGCGAGTCACGGAAATCTTCACAGAAATAGTGGAGAGACACCGCAGGGCACGAGCTGCTGTTACCGATGAGGTAAAACTCTTTTTTTTTTCTTTTCTCAAACATAAATAAAGACTTAATATCCGGAGTTTTTTTAAAAACAAAATTAGCACAGATGGTGGACGCATTCATGGCCGTGAGACCTCTCCCAAGCATGTTCGAGTAATTAGGACTCCTAAACCAGAAGAAACCCATTTTTGCAGCTCCTCACAACTTCATGTCACATCTTTGGGGCTATAATTATTTCTCAAAATTGGGTTTTAAGAAGATAGTAGCAGTGTGAAAATGTTTTTTTTAGGGATTTGATTTGGGTCGATTCTCAAAATTCTTAGTGGGAGTCGATCGAACTTTCTTCTTTCCAGAAATACAGACAGTTTGGTTCAGTCATATTTAATGTTTCAGAAATAAATATGTGTGACAGAAACAGTATGGTTCAGTTCTCATATTTCATATATATAAACCGGGTCATACTTTCAAGGGTACAACAATACCTGAAGTAGAGGAGATGACTGAGTAGGCCTCTGGCTCTGTGGGAGGATTGATTCAGCAACCAAGTTAAAACATTTTTTTTTTAGATTCATGTAGTATTGTTGATGTATAGTGTTCACGTGGATTGATCTTATATGATTACTGGTGATTCAAATTCAATATTTAATTTTATTTTGTTGCTTATTTCTGGTTTAGTATGTTTTGTAATGACATTCTACTTAGAACAAATTGAATTAATTTCTCATATTAATATGATTCCTCAAGTAAAAAAATATGAAGGAATTGAATTACTTCTCTCACATTTTCCCTAATTTCCTTTGTTTTGAATATTATTCTAACTAAAACTACATATCAAATTAAATATATGAAAAATGTTCTCATACTTATTAAAATATTAAATTCAAATGAATTTATGATAGACTAATTTAAATTTATAAAATTTCTTCTAATATTTTTTTATGACATGTGATTTTCCTAAAATTATTTTCTATTTTTCATATACTCTAAAATAGTTCACATAATTTTATTGTTAGACTATTTTCAACGTCTTTTTAGAAATTGTTTTCCTAATGACGTCTTATTTATCGATATTTACATAATACATATTATTTTTAAGATGTGATTTCATGAAGATTTAAATATATGAAATAAGCTTTAGATTTGGCATCATTACTCTTTCCATTATAAGTATTTTATTATATCTTATATCCATATGTATAAAAATAAATATAGCTGACTTTGCAATAAGTATAAATTAAACCAATTTAATATGAGAGCTCTGACACCAACAAAATGCAATTAAACCTCGTTACGTTCTTAATATTTGATTGGTCTACTAACTTAACGTTTTTATTTTTTATAATAATTGAAAATTGAGATTAAACAACATGCAAGTAAACCTAATTACGGTCTTAATAATCGAAAAGTCTATTCAATTACTATTTTTTTCCGTTTTCAAATACTTATTAGTGGAGTATTATTTATGTAACGTTTGGGATACGGTCGTAGTAATAAACACATAGATTATTTTTATTTTTTGTCAATTACACATGGTTTATTTAGAGGGAGGTATTCAACTTGATATTTTGAAAGATTTTAAAGTATTCTTAAAATCACTTGTTATTCAATTCATGATTTTAAAAAATCTTTTAAAATCCTATGTTATTCAACTTGAAAATTATGTAAAATCATTTAAAATAATATAAAATATCTTATTATTCAATCATGGATTTATAAAACTTACTGAAAATCTAGTGTTATTCAAGATATCACAATTTATTTAAATGGTATTTTGAATGATTCTGCAAGACCTTTTTTGGTTTTTTAGTTGACAAATATAAGTAACAAAATCCTACCTTTTGAGGTAGGATTTTAAAGGATTAAAAAAAAGCATTCAATGAAAGATCAGCAGTCACCTCATGACGCTTCGTCTCTTCATGTGAATTAAACCACCATCTCTGTTCAGTAAGCTCTCTCTCTCTCTCTTCTCCCTCTTAATTTGAATCTCAAGGTTCAGTTTTAACTAGAATACCTCAGCTCGTTTTGTTTTTTGGACTGCAATTTGCCTCTGTGTCTGCGCAAAGTATACCTCATCGTCGTAAAAGTATATCAGATCATGGTAAATTAATGGGCTGTTCTTTTTAGAATCCATATATGTTACAACAGGAACATAATTAGCTTTTAATCATTAGATATCAAACAAAACGAATCAAGATAATGAAAAGCACAAATAAAGAAGTGGAATGCAATATGTTCGTGGCTCACAAATTTCTACAGAAAGTCACACCACAATTGAAAACTCAGATCACGACACTTCTTCTTCCTTTTTCTCATCTTTTTGGTTTAGGTTTTTCTTCCTCTCTTCTTCATCTCACTTAATTTCTTTGTTGCAGGTATAGTATGACAGTGAACTCACTAAGTCGGGGAGCAAGCCTCTGAAATCTGCTTTGTGATAATGCAAGATATTACGGGTCATTTCGCGTAGATCCTTTATCAAGCTGGCTTTAGCAGAATAGTTTGTACTCTTCTGTAATGTAAACTCTACTCCAGCGAAGAAAGTTCCCTCAATACTACTCTGGTTCATCTGTTTGCCACTCGGTATCTCCGTCTTGCTCATGATAGGGGAAACAATCTCCCGAGTTCCAGGATGCTTCAAGAACTTGGGACGAACAAGATTCAGAATGTTAAACACTTCCTCAACATTGTTTTGGAAAAAAGTACCTGTGAGAACCACCTTTCGAGGAGTCCTGACACGAGCAAGCGAAATAAGCATGTTTGTCTCCAGTCTCCTTGTTCCTTGATGTATGACCTTCATCAAGTATAAGCAATGTTGGTTTCTTAAGCAATATCAGCTTACAATCTTCTGAAGCTGCTTCAAAGTTATCATCGCAGATGATTTTTGCAAACTGTTGGTACCCAAGAAACAAAATGCTTCTCTGTTCGACCCATTGCCCCAAAACCTTCAACTGTTGTTTCCGTGATTCTGCTTTCACGCTGTAGAAATCAAGAAGGGGGATGTTCTCAACTGCCCACGAAGTAAACTCTCTCTTCCATGAATCTTACATATATATGTGAATGCTTCTCAGCTTTCTACAGAGGTTCATCGCTATGGATCTGCAGGCTAGACCATTGATCGTGTTACCAAAGGGGATCATAGATTTCCGGAAGCATTTTTTACCCAATTCAACAACCAGATTTCAGAGGCTTGCTCCCCGGACTTAGTGAGTTCACTGTCATACTATACATTACAAATGATTTTAAAGTCACACACTCACACCACAAAGAAGCTTTTTTTCTTTGTTGCTGGTTTTAATTAGAAACTCAAATCTCAACAGTCAAATATGTTATTATGGGATCATCTTGACCAGATTTAGACTCTCTCAGCATAATTTTCTTTTTTGGCATATAATTTTCTTTCTTTGTATTGTAAAATATTTAAAAACCATCCAAAGTTTACTAATAAAATCTCATAGAATCATGTTTCATTTTTTTTTTAGAAAAATAGAAAAACTCTAAAACACAATCAAATCTCCTAAAAGTCTTCTAAATCTTTCAAAATTCTAAAATATTAAAATCCTACAAAATCCTTAAAATATCAAGTTGAATACCTCCCTCTTATACCTCAATTATCTAATCATTTGATGTAAATATAAAATATATTTCTTCAATCATTATTCATTTTGTACTAAATGTGTTTGTGAAGATTGAACCAAACTATAAGGTATACCAAAAAAACTACTTTACAATTGATTTATTTTTCTCATTTTCAGATAACCAATAAAACACAAGTCACACTTTAGATTATTGTTTTGTGATTAAAGTTTCACTCTCTCATTATTATATTGGACCACTTAAAATTTATGTTTTAATATATATTATTTATTAACAATAAACTTATATGTAAACAATTTTCCACATAATTGGCTTGTTTGAGCTGATTATTTTGTTGTAAAAAAAAAAAAACGTATATGTAATTTTGGAGTGAATCTTAAAATGAATGCATTCAAGTGGGTTTTAATGAGTCCAACCGTTACAATATTAATTACTAGTCACTAAACACCATTTAAATCATTATAAATTATAATACTAATTTGTAACATACATACACATAGCATATATCTATATATATAAAGTTAACTTTGTAGGAATTTGGCTAATGGGCGGCGGGTTGTGGATGGTTGAAAAAAAAAAAAAAAAAAAAAAAAAAAGTTAACTCTTTCACTCCTCCTCATCAGCATCCACCTAATCACTTTATTTTTGAATAAAAAATTATTTTTAATATTATTCATTGAATAAAAAAATTATTTTTAATATTCATTCATTGCATAAAAAAAATTATTTTTAATATTCATTCATTGCATATTTATTGCTTATCAGTAATAATAGTAAAAATAAATAAAAACGAATTAATTAAAAATAATTCAATTTTAAAATAGTATAAACAATAATTTAAGTTTTTAGTAAATAATAAACATAATTTAAGTTTTTAGTAAATAATAAAAATAATTTAAGTTTTTAATAAATAATAAAAATAATAACTATCTAAAAATGAATTAAGTAAAATAAATGAAAATTTTGAAATAGTAAAAAATAATACTATAATTTTGTTTTAGTAATAATGTTATTATTAGAATTATAACCAAAAAATGATTATATTTCAAAATTTAGAATGGGTTAATGAGTTTTAGAATGTAAATAAGATTTTAATGCATGGTGGAGTAAAAAAACAAGTTATGTCATTGTATTTATAAAAATCTAAACATGAAAATAAAATTGAAATAAACATTAGTTTCTAAGAAACATATACCATAAAGATTTATTATGGTAAATCTCATAAGGTATATTATCAACTAAAGCTACAATTTTATAACATGATATAATACATATATAACATATATATATATATATATATATATTATCAAATACTTTTAACCCAAAACATTGGCAAAAACAATATATTTAAAGTACACTATGTTTTTTTTTTGAGAAGACGAGTTGGGGTTGCATCACAAAATTAACATATGCAAATAACATATGAGATTTTAGAAAAATATGTAACTTAGATTAGCGAATAGATATTCATTGTGGGGTTTAAACATTTAATCATTTAAACATTATTGATTTAGTCAGAAATTCTATTATGGCAGATGATGCATTCTATCTTGCATTTGGACAACCTCATTGTAGCGACATAGCACTTAAACTGTTCATGTAACTTTGTATATTCGCATTTAATGTAGGGTATCAATATGTTTAAATGGTCTCTATAATTAGGTCAACGATCGACATTGACGTTAGAACTTTTAAAATTATGTTTTCATGGGATATGAATATGGAATGAACTCTTTTAAAGATAAAAGGTTAGAAGATTGTTGATAATATGCCGGAGCTGCTACAATTGCTTCAGCGGGAGCTGCTATCGGTATTGGAAACGTCTGACACTAGACAATATATGTTATATATAGATTAGTAAAATAAGTACGGCATTTATATAGATTTTTCTTTTAATCTTCATTCATATTCAATGATTCTTATTGATAAAAAATTTAACTAAAATACTACGTAAAATTGCAAATGAATATAACAAAAAATATTATCTTCAAAAATATATATGTTGTATATCACTGAGTAAAGTAAGCTTAGTATTTATATAGATTTATACTCAAAAGTTGAAATAATTATATTTGAGCTCAACAATTTCTATTAATAAGAAATATTTTAAATTAAATTCCCGCGCGTGCGTGGGTACAAAATTCTAGTATATATATATAATTAAGTAAGGTTTCCATAAAATCAAATCTTTTAGAAGCTGCCATGTAATTCGTAATCTTTTGACATATGTCATTTTATTAAATTATAATATAAAATCTATTAATTTAATTAAGTTATTAATTAAAAATTCACTATTGATCTATTTTAAAGATATAGAAAACAATTATACATTATTAATATGAATTCAGTTTCATATTCCTTAATCTTTTATTTGTATTATATGTAATACATTTTTAGTTTTATGATGTTAGAATATCGTTTGAGAAAATTACTCTATAGGAAAAGGTAATATTAGATACTAAATATGTAAATTATAATGAATATATTTTAAGAATTTTCAGCAACATAAAATTTGTTGTCTTCATCCACTCTTTTGTAAAAGAAAAATTTTCTCATAACAAGATGAACACAATTTTATTGTGAATCATAACTATATATATTCAACATTTCAAAAAACCAAAAAAGGACTAATTTGCTGACATATATAAACAATCACACCTATAATTTATATTTATATAAAATTCAATATAAACTATACTCAATATATATCAAACGATTAAATCAAATCATGTATAGATTTGGGATATGATACTTACCAATGTAAAGCCTTGGCCTTATGATATAAGTTTGTTTTGTACTTTTTTTTTTTTTTGCCAACAAGTTTGTTTTGTACTTGTGAACATGTAGATGACAAATATTGACAAGAATTAGATTACAAAGGCTTTTATCACTCTTGACTCTGAGACGCATTGCATTGTGCAAAGGAAACAACTTATCCAAAGCCACAAACATGTTTGCCTATTTTGCCTTAAACGCTACGTGAAAAAAAAAATAGAAAATTGATTTATGTGTTTCTATTATAATTACATATCAATAAATATATATAAAACAACTAATCATCCACGCATTCACGGGGGAGTACACATATAGAACAAGTGGTAAAATGATATAGAACAACAAACAGCGGCTGGGAATCATGATCGGAGGAGATGAGAACAAAACGCGACGGCGAGGAGTTACGATGGGGGATATTTAAACAAGAAACGGCGAACCAAGTATATTAATCATTGTATATCGTATCAATATTTTCCAAAAACATAGGTTTAAATTACAACTTTAAAAGCATAGGTATAGTAGTATAATCAATACAACATAAGTATCATATTAGTAAAATATAAATATAATACAGATAAAATACGGATATAATATAAATAAAATATAAATCAAGATTAACCAAGAATAACACAAAACCATATTGGATGTGTATAACTGTATATTGACTTAAATGTAATTATTATCAAACAAAATAAAACAATTAGATTTTACAGAAAAAAGGAATAACTTCTCTGACAACAACAAATACAATAGAAAAATTAGGTGATTAAATTTGTATAAACTAAAATAATACTCCATAAAATCAAGCTACTCTAATATATCTAGCTCCCACAACAAGTAAATAAAATAAAATTTGAGATTAATGTTGATATTGATTTTATATATTAAAACACCAACTAATGACAAACTGAACAATATTTAAGTTCCAAAAATAATGGGTTTTATATTATAGTTTAAAACAGTGAAACTAATTAATCATCTACAACTTAAAACTTACTTTGAAAATTAACCTAATCCCTATGCTATTCAACATAAGTATAATAGTATTAAAATAATACAAAAAACCAGACTAAAGTAAAAAAAATATGTCTATATATTTTGATAAATAATAAATTTTATAACAATTAAAACACTATATAACAATTATGTGATTAAATTTGTATAAACTACAAAAAAATACACCACAAATTCAAAGTAACTAATATATCTCCCACATTAGAGTAAGAAAATAAACAGAACATACATTAGGGATCGTTAGAGACTCCAACTTAGAGTATTATAAATACAATTAAGTACACCCCATTCAAATGTAAACATTTATAAGTCATCCTAGATTTGAGATTTCTCTATTTTTATTTTATTAGTGCGTTTTTCTATTTTATCATTGTATAAACCCTAATTTTTACAATTAATCCAACTCCAAAAAAACAGAATTCATATTTTTCAATAACTCAATATATCTAAAAAATAGTTACAAAATATCCTGCAACGTAGCGCGGATCTAATCTAGTTTTTGTAAAAGAAGAGAAACAAGTCCATCATTCCTATTTTAATAGAAAAAATCGACACAAAATCTCGTTTAGTTGTAAACAATAATTTTTTTTATATACCCAAACTAATAAAATAATTTCATTTAATTGTAAAATTTAAACTCTAAGTCTTCATATATAAATTTAAACCGACGTATAATATAGTTTAATATTTAACTTTTTCTATGTTTACAGATTTTCTTTTTAATGTTTTGTTTATTACATGGCATATTGTTGTTAATAAAAAAGAGAATGAGAAAAAGAAAAAAAAAAGATTAACAGAAAAAAAAACCCTTAATTTTCATGAAGACGAAGATGGGCCTCTGAGTAAGGCCAAGTTGAATAAAGTTCACTGTAACAGCAGCAGTAGCAGAACCCGTAAACGTAGAGAGAGAGGCTTTTGGGATTCTCCGATTTAGGGTTCCGATCGTAATGGCCGATGTGACTCTTCCTCCGTCTGATTCCGTCGATAACCGCCTCCCTGAGAAATCGACCTCTTCCTCACCACCTCCTGCACCGCCTTCTTCCTCTCTGCCGCAACAAGAGCAGGAACATGAACAGCAGCAACCTCCACAACGCCGTGAGAGAGATTCACGAGAGCGGCGTGACGACAGAGACCTCGAACGTCCGCCTAATCGCCGTGAGCGTGAGCGTTCGCCTCTCCCACCGCCTCGTAGGGATTACAAGAGACGGCCTAGCTTGAGTCCTCCGCCACCGTACAGAGATAGGCGGCATTCTCCTCCTCCCATGCGCCGCTCACCTCCTCATAAGCGTTATCGGAGGGATGATAATGGCTATGATGCTCGCCGTGGCAGTCCTCGTGGTGGCTATGGACCTCCCGATAGAAGGTAATCTTTATCTCAATGGCTTGGATCTTCATTGCTCACTCACACTTCAATTGGAATCACATCAGAGTTCATCTGTTACCGATTGAACTATATAATTCAAATTCATATGGGTACTGTGATTTGATAGAAGGCTAAGTTGCATTCTTGCTTAGCTGAAGAATGGAAAAGTGCATCACAGACCTATTGTATCAATGATTGTTATATCCTTCGTTTTCGTGATTTCCTAATCTGTACACAATTCTTCTTTTGCATGTTAGATTTGGATATGAGCATGGTGGAGGATATGATCGTGAAATGGGTGGGAGACCTAATTATGGTGATGAAAGGCCTCATGGCCGCTTTATGGGTCGCCATCAGGGTGAGACATCTCTTAAATATTTCTCAAGTTGAGAACCACTTTGCACTTGTGAGACATGTTTAGATTACTGTCATTGGGCGTTCTGATAGATTGAAGACTTCTGGTTCATTTGACTAGCATAGTTCATAGTCATAGCTTCATATTTTTCTCTCTATATGCTGTGTACTGGATACAGTTTGAGTAACTAATTCACAATTCTATTTGTGAACAAGCAAATCTATTTTAGGAGAATGATATCAGTATCTACATTTTTAATTTGTATTTATTTTGGCAGAATGGGAGGGAGGACGTGGAGGGTATGGTGATGCTTCAAACAGTGGAAATACTCAAAGGTTAAGGTTCCTTCATCTTTGTATATTTTCTTTTATATTTCATGGTTTGCTATCTTTGTCATATGGTGTGTAGATTCTTGGTAGTGGAGTTTTAATCTACTGAATGTAAACTAAGAGTTATGAACTGTCCTATGGTGCTTCAATGAAAGGAAGTTTTATCCCTTTTAGAATGTTCTTTCTTCGATGAGGCATATATGCTTACTTCCTTATAGCTCCAGAAAGGTAGAGCAAATGTTTGAGAGACACAATTGATCAGACACTAATTCGATAAAATCATTTCTCAAACATGCGTTGTTGACTTTGTCATCTCTTTTCCATTATTGCTGTTGAGTACGAGATAACCTCATTGTGTTGGTTCCAAATGTTAAAGTTTGATCTGTTTTACGTTTAAAATAGTGGCACACAACTACTGCTGTTTGTAGTCTTCTTGCTGTTGCATTTAATAATACGTACCGTTGTATTTCCTTTATCCAGGGATGGATTGATGTCATACAAACAATTCATCCAGGAGTTGGAAGATGATATATTGCCATCTGAAGCTGAACGCAGGTGCGGTTATTTCTGCAACTTAGTCTTGTTGGTTAAGCAGTTGTATCGTAAGCTGCAGTGGTTAACTTTTTTCCTGATGCAGATATCAAGAATACAAGTCAGAGTATATCACAACACAGAAACGTGCCTATTTTAACACCCACAAAGAAGAAGAATGGTTATTTCCACTCTCTATTTCCATCTTTTGCATTCTACTGGTATATTCTGCAAGCTAACCTATTAACATGTGTATCTATGTTACACATCCAGGTTGAAAAATAAGTATCATCCAACAAATTTACTCTCTGTCATAGAAAGGTGAGTTCAAGAGCCATTTGCAACAGTTTATGTCGGGCTTTTGTACCTGAATGGTGTTATATTAATACTATACATTGATCTCTTGTAGTCTTGGTATTTTACAGTCTTGGTTTCTTTTTTCCAGGAGGAATGACCTTGCACGAAAAGTAGCAAAGGATTTCTTACTTGATTTGCAGAGCGGGGCGCTAGATTTGTATGATTATTTCCTTTGCATGTACACCACATTTATAATTATGATCACCATTTTGTCATCTCTAAAGCTCACAGTTTCCCTTGATCCGTTCCAGAGGTCCTGCAGTGACAGCATTGAATAAATCTAGCCAGACCAGTGAGCAAAATTCTGAGGATGAATCAGCTGGTGGTAAAAGAAAAAGACATGATAGGGTGGGAGCTAAAGAGGCTGACCTTCTTTCAGCTGCACCAAAAGCACCCAGTTTCACTTCTGATCCAAAGAGAATCCTAACTGACATTGAACAAGCACAAGCACTTGTGCGTAAGCTAGACTCTGAGAAACGAATTGAGGAGAATCTTTTATCAGGTTCAGAAACTGAAAAATCAGGTAGAGAGAAGTTACATAGTGGTTCGACTGGTCCAGTTATAATCATTAGGGGGTTGACATCTGTGAAAGGCCTTGAGGGTGTTGAATTGCTCGACACACTTGTCACATATCTCTGGCGTGTTCATGGTGTGGACTATTACGGAAAGGTTGAAACAAATGAAGCTAAGGGTTTGCGGCATGTGAGAGCTGAAAGTAAAGTTTCTGATGCAAAAGGAGATGAGAGTGAAAGTAAATTTGACTCTCATTGGCAAGAGAGGCTGAAAGGTCAAGATCCCTTGGAAGTGATGGCTGCTAAGGAAAAAATAGATGCTGCGGCTACTGAAGCTTTAGATCCACATGTCCGAAAGATTAGAGATGAGAAGTATGGTTGGAAATATGGTTGTGGGGCCAAGGGTTGCACAAAGCTGTTTCATGCTGCTGAATTTGTGTACAAACATCTCAAGCTGAAACACACTGAGCTTGTCACAGAGCTGACTACCAAAGTTCGGGAAGAACTGTATTTTCAGAACTATATGAAGTATGTAAGGTTTTTTTCTTGATTTCCTCAACCGTCGTTTCACAGGTTCGTAATGAAAATTTTGTGCCATGTACAGTGATCCTAATGCTCCAGGAGGACAACCAGCTACTCAGCAATCTGGCCCGGTACATGATCTTTTTTTATCACTATAATTGAATGTTTAGTAGTCTTTATCTTTGGGTTTCCACTTGTTTAGCTTTGTTTTGAGGTTTACTTACGCCAGTGAAATATACTTTTGACAGAGATATTCCTATGAGTAGTTTGTATCTTTAGCTTTCCACTTGTTTAGCTTTGTTTTGAAGTTTACTTACGCGGGTGAAATATACTTTTGACAGAGAGATAGACCTATGAGACGTAAACTAGGTATGGAGAACAGACTTAGGGATGACCGAGGCGGACGCAGAGAACGTGACGGACGTGCTAATGGAAATGACAGAAATGATCGGTCAGAGGATCAACAGAGAGGTGATGGTGATGGTCCTGATGGTGGAAATCCTGGGGAAGGTGGGTACGATGCATTTGGTGGACAAGCAGGTGTTCATGTTCCTCCCTTCTTATCGGATATAAACCCACCACCAATGCTGATGCCTGTTCCCGGTGCCGGGTAGGAGATTATTCACTCCCTCGTGATCTTGTTTCCAGAGTAAACTAGCTACTGTGTTTAATCGATGATTTTAACGGGTGCTTAACTGATGATGTGGGCAGACCACTGGGACCATTTGTACCAGCACCACCTGAAGTTGCGATGCAGATGTTCAGGGACCCAAGTGGACCCAACCCTCCTTTTGAAGGTAGCGGCAGAGGTGGACCCGCTCCTTTTCTTTTGTCTCCGGCCTTCCGACAGGATCCTAGACGGCTACGAAGGTAATGTGGCTCACTCCATGCATCCATCCTTACAGCAAATATAATCCAGTCATATGAACAATAGTGCAGTGTCTCTAAGAAACTAATGTATTGAAAAAATGGTGCAGCTACCAAGACCTAGATGCTCCAGAGGAAGAGGTGACCGTTATTGATTACAGGAGCTTGTAGACAAGGAGCTATAGCGATGCCAAGTTTACCCATTCGGGTCACGTCGGTTTAATGGAATCATGAATAGAAGGCGAACTAGCTCTGATTTGTGATGTATTTATTTTTGTTCCTCCCAATTTTCACACACACACACTCCATATATTTCCCTTATTGCTTTTCATGTGCTTACTGATTCTGTTGGACGAATACGTAAATGTGCATGAGAATTTCTTGTATTCAGTAGTGCGTTTCATCTACTTTGTTTGTTAAACGTAGTCTTTCTATGCTTTCCTCAAAGCTGCTTTATTTCCGAAGTGTATAGTTTATTCACTCAAACCAATGACTACAAAACAAGAAGAGAACCGCAATAGATCTAAAGCTAAGGACGGGTTCAATGTCTGAAAAAGGATATATACACTTAAAAGCATGGCTTGAATACTCTGTGCGCACTTTTCTACACACTTGCTAAGATGACATGATACTTTTACATATGTTACACATGATATTGTATCACATTTCTAACAACATCAGTCACAGAGATAGTACAGATAAAACCCTAATGAGGTTAACAAGCATGTTCCTCAAGTTATAAGGTTTCTTTTCTCGTGGTTGTTTCTCTCTCTCTCTCTCTCTCAACATCACTTGCGTTGCTTCTTTGCTTGAGGTTCTGTCTGTAGCTCTCCCTGCAAATGCAAGATACCATTTAGATCTTTAATAAGGCAATACACAGACCTAGTAAAAGTTCAAGAACAGTTATAGAATAGGTACTACTTAGGGAAAAAGAAAAAAGGATTTGAAAGGGAGAGTGCCTACAACGATAGAAAGCTGCTCACGGATATAGTCCATCGATCTCAACATGGCACCTAGTGTATCACGGGACACCTGAAATTTGACCTCTGATTCTCCTGTTGTTGTCTCAGTATCTTGAAGCTGGGGTAAGGACAACAGAAAACAGTTCAATACCAAAGAGAGCCACACACAACATAAGCCAATCGGTCTCCTATTTATAAGTGATTCTCCCAGAAAATAATGCATCATGAAAGAAGACGACGTTACTATAGCTTATTTTAGTTCCTCTCATGGAAATGACTCCTTTGAAGTGGTGAAACAAACTTCTCTGAACTATTTTCTGATTAAATTCAAGTGGGTTTCAAAATAACCTTTTCTACGATAGGCAGAAATGAAATTTCATATTCAAGTGGTGACTGCAAAAAGTATGGCAGCTTAACATGAAAAAGAAAAACCAGATTTTGTAAATAATGTGGGGATAAACAATTCAAATAACACAGAAGTTTCCTGCACTGAAGGTATATGGAATCTATGTTGGAACAAACCAAAGACAATCAATAAATTAAAAAGACTTTCCTCTCGTCAAGTCAAGACTACTTGAGAAGCCTAGAGTCTAAGAGTCTTAAAAGATACCTTCAAATTGATGACAGCTACTCTATTGGCTGGAGATGAGAGTTGCTCGCTAATGTAAGCCATGGACTTTAACATGGGTTCAAGTGTGACGCTAGACAGCTGAAATTTGACCTCCATATCCGCTGAGGGAAACTTTCTGTAATCGTGCAACTGAAATCATCATGAAAAAGAATCCTCACTAAAGCGGTCAACTACTTTTATGCAGGAAGCAGTAAAGACTTTGCCACAAATGACAATTTCAATTGTTCAAATCTTCAGCATCAATAAGCTTTTACAAATATCCAGTCTCTTTTAGATGAATCATCCCATCAGACCGACTTTTAGCTTCAGTTAATGCAAAAACCATACAGAAAAAAAGTTACTGGTTTAAATAATGCACACCTTTAAATTGATAACAGCAACTCTACCACCCGGCATTGTATTTTTACTCTCCATCATCCAAGTCATTGATTTAAGACAAGGAAGAGCTACCTGTAAGACAAAGCAAGTCAAATTACCACCCAACACCAATAAATTCAACAAAATAAGTCTGTGAAAGGTTTACTCTGGGTACCATATTCTCAGGAGCACCATCGTCTCGGTGAAGTGCCATACGCGGCAGATTCAAATCAGCAACAGATTGAGCTCTGGCCCCACCATCATTAAGGTTAAATCTGCGTATCATTTCATCCTGGCGTGGCCACAGTAAAGGGGTTGTGTCGGCAGCTGATAGCGAGGTCTTGCCACCACTACCATGTGCGCTAGGAGGTACAGCTCTACCTATATTTTTTCTGACAACTGAAACTTTCTTGCCACCCTCTCTGAGTGCCCCTAAAGCAATATTATAAGCTTCAGCTGTAACTGCCCCTTCCTCAGCATACTTGATAGCCTCGCGACATAAATGATTATAGCGGTGTATCAAGCTATCATGTCCATTTTCACTGACATGCTCATCCAACTCTACCATGCTCTTGGCGTTTCTTGTCCACCGTCTCAAAATATAATGTGGTGGCAAAGTAGGTATATTTGTGACAGTAAACACTGTCAAAACATGTCGGCAGAGTATGCCGCAGTGCTCAAACATTTGACAGCTACAGTTTGCTCTCATTTCAGGGTAGCAAAACGTTACTATATAAGCTTTGTTGTCATCTTCAAACTTTGCAACCCTAAATGTGCTGGTCGTACCATCATCTTCAATTCTGTTTGCAGTGTGAGCGAATGTTTCGACCAACTCTTCCTGGAACTTTCCAAAAATTTTCCTTGTGAAAAGATTTGCAGCCTGGTTCTCCATGGGTGACGGCGTCTTCAAGACTGGAGGCGTGTTGACAGTGTCAAGATCAGCCTCAGTCTCCATCTCAAACCACTTCTCCATAGCCCTTTCGTACAGCCTAAAGAACATCGGAAGGGTTGTCTGCTGATTCACATATCCATCGAAAAAGGAACCTGAATAACCTTGGCTAGGAAACACTGCAGCAAAAAAAGAATCCCGGAAATAAACAGGTACCCACTGAGCTCGGGCATTATATAAAGAATTAAGCCACTCATGTCTTCCTAAGTCATACTTTTCAATGATGGAACTCCAAGACGATTCAAACTCCTCAATGGTTTCAGTGAAGTTGATACAGTTATATAGCTCCACCTGAAAACTGGGATACGCAAGACACACATGAGCCAGCTTTTCCTGACCTTCTCTTAGCACATCCCACTTATTAATACAGTGACGAGCAGCTGGAAATACCTGAGCAACAGCAATCTGTATGGCTCTATCTTGATCAGTTACCAAAGAGACAGGCGGTTGGTCTCTCATTGCTGTAAGAAAAGTCTTAAATAGCCAGATAAATGAAGTATCAGACTCGTCCAAAATCAGTGCACAGCCAAATATGATAGTCTGACCATGATGATTCACCCCAGTAAACGGGGCAAAAGGAACCCGAAACTGACTACACCTGTATCTCGTATCCAAGGTGACCGCGTCACCAAAATGAGTATAAGCAAACCTAGATCTCGAATCTGCCCAAAATACATTTGTCATCTGATTATCTTCATCAAGCTGAACCGCATAGAAAAAGCCAGGATTCTCTGCCTGCATCCTCTTAAAATACTCCAACAGATTATGTGCATCCCGTCCAATTGTTCTCTTCGTGTTAGTCGCCATAGTTCCATAACTTTTCGAATCCTTAGACGAGACACTTCTGTTATTAGATTCTAAGGGAACACGGTTACCATCCATAGAAACATACATCATACCACTAGGCACATTATTCACCCCTTCTTGATAACTAGATTTTTCCGAATTAGCAAAATGCCTACTACGAGGACGAAGACAATGAAGCGTATTAGAACTTGTCAATCCATGAGTATGCTCTTTAACAAACTTTGTCACAACCCATTTATCCTGACCTTTCATTTCTATCCTAACCATTGCATCACAGCTCTCGGCAAGCCTTCTCTTCGACCTTTTGGTATTACATACGAATTCACGAACACTAACAGAGCCATCAGTTCTCGGAAGAGACTTGGAAGTGAAACCAAGCTGCCTCGAATACTCGTCATAGAAAGACTTAGCTTCTTTTTCTGAACTAAACTCCATGCCAACACACGGCTCTGCAATACCAATCTCATCTTGAACTCCTAACGAGTTCTCGATGTTATTAGGTTCAGCATCTCCATCATCTCCCATCTCATGATTCCCCATTGACAAACCCTCTTCAACCAAATGAATATCCATAACTGAGCACACTTTCTCCTAAACAGTCCTAAACAGTTCCAATTTCACACACAACTGTTTCTCATCTTCAACAGTCTCTATACAACACTGCATAAACCAAAAGTACCTTTTTAATCATTAGGTGTTTGATTAGAAAAATCAAAGTACAGCCAGTGTGTTTGTAGATCTTTGAAAAAAAAATCTTAACTAAATATAGAAAGAGGACTCTGCTATCTATCACTCTCCTATTGTTTTTTTTTTTTCCCATCGATACAGAGAAACCCAGAAAGAGGAGAAAGCAAAGATATAAGAGAAGGAGCTTACGTGTGAGTGTTGATTGCGACGAGCCCAGAAGATTTTTGGAAGTCGTGAAATTGGAAGCCAGAAGAAGCTGTTTTGATTTCAGATTCGACCCGAAAGATTAAAATTAAGCTCGAGCTTCTGCAGTCGTTTGAGAGGAAGAAGAAGACATTGAAAACTCAAACGACGTCGTTGCACGGAAAAATATAATAAAAACAAACAACCCTAGCTAATACCTGAATTTCAAATCCTAAGCATATTTAAGAGTCTTATGTTTCTTTTTTTTTTTTTTTTTTTTTCTTTTGTTTCTTTTTTTGTAAACAACAAGAGTCTCGTGTTTCATAAACAAACCTTAACACCTAAATTTCAAATCCTAAGCTTGTGTTTTATTTTGGGTGTGAATGGTTGCAGTGATTGGGATAGACAAATCCGTCTGCGGACTGCACCGCTTTTTATTTACCATTCAATAAATGTATTCTGCAGTGGTGCGATCCAAATAAAGTAGAGACAAGACCGCAGCGGACCAACTGCGGACCGCTTTTACATACAAATAGAGTTGGTCCACAACGGTCTGTAATCCGCCTAGCCCTGGGCATTCGGGTTACCCATTCGGGTTCGGTATTACCTGTTTGGGTTCGGGTTAATGGGTAATGGAAAATAGAACCCATTCGGGTATTTTACTATGTTTGGGTTCGGTTCGGTTCGGGTAGTACCGGGTTCGGGTCGGTTTGGGTTACAATTTTCAGAACCCGGAAAAAACCCGAAAAAAACGGGTTCTATTCGGCTTCGGGTAAAGTGTACCCGAACTCAACGAAAACCCGAACCGAAACCCGAACTACACCTGAAATACATGAAAAAAACTGCAGTTTACAATCCTAAATCTGCAGTTTACCATCCAAAATCACATAACTAATGAAAACATAGAATATAACTCCAAATTTAACATCCAAAAACTGAAAGAGATAGAAAAGTGATAAGTGATAACAAATTCAAGTTGCTGAAAGAGTGAAAGCAAAGAAGAGTTTAGATGTGAAAGTGCAACATAGAAAATTAGAAATAGAAGATAGAAAGTAGAAACTTGGTGATTGATGTCTTTGATTTGAAATTTCCTGAAACAAAATGAAACAAATATCAATAACAACAATGAGAATAATGACAAATACAAAGAGTAGAGAGTAGAGACTATATAGTTTATACTTAAACTAACCATTCAAAGTTCAAACTATAAAGATCATCTGGGTGACTCATTCTCAAGATTAGCTGTCCAAATGCATGAATTCAGGTTCATACTCTATAAAAAACAAATGTAAACCGTAAGAACAATCAAAATCATATTCAAAATTGTAGAAAGAGTTAAACACTAAAAAGAAAACTTAACTCTCAAAAGTTCATCATCATGCTCAACTTCCGAAAGCAAATGTTCTACTGTGGAGACTCCTTTTTCATTGATATGAATTTCAGCTTTTAGCCATTGCTCGGTGCAGATCAACACTTCTATCATTTTGTGTGTTAAACAGCTCCTATACGGTTCTAAAATTCTACCACTAGTGCTAAACGCAGATTCAGAGGCTACTGAAGACACTTTCATTACAAGTATGTCCTTAGCAATTAGAGACAAAATCAGATACTTCCCACTGTTAACCCTCCACCAAGATAACAAATCGTATTATGTACCTTTAAGAATACTTGGTTTCTCCACATTATCTTTCGAGTAAATTTCCAACTCATTAGAGGAGCTGTAAATTACCTTTTCCATCACCATCTCATCAAATACGTTTTCCATGTCAACAATACCTGCTTTCTGACAAAAAATCCGGTGCAACTTGCTCTCGGGTCTGCGACTGGGAAGATGATCCATGTGACTGAGAAGATGAACCAGTCTTGTTTAGTAAACTGTTTCTACTGTACTCATCATACAAGTCCTTCAAGATACTATTCAAATCATCTAAAAGATGCACAGACTCCATACTACCTTTCCCATACAAAGCATCGAAACAGAGCTCAGCAAATTTTGTTTTCTTTCTAGGATCAAAAACACTTGCTACTATCACCAGCCTATTCATTTCAAATTGATCTCCAAATGGATCCCAATACTTTGCCAACTTTGTTAACATAGACAAAGCTTTCTTTTTCAAAGGGTCTTCAGGATCTGTACTTGTAGTTAACTCACTCAGGTTCTTAGTAAAAGAAACTATCTCATTGTAGAGTTTATGAGAGGCAACCGTATTTGAAGCAGAAAGAACCAATGTGGACTTATAAAATATGACAAGAGTAGAAACCAACCTCTCAACTTCATCAAAATAAGATGGCATTGGTGGTCCAATCCTTTTCGTCCCATCCACCTTTTCTAGAAAGTAATCGTTATACACTTTATCTTCAGCCTCCATCCTCTCAAATGCCAATCTAAACTTCAAAGCTTGATCTAACATGAGGTAAGTCGAGTTCCATCTTGTTTTCACATCCAAAGGTACACTTCCCCTTTTAATCTTCACTGCCTCAAGTCGCAAATCAAATGATTTGAGTCTGTTTGTTGTAGCTCTCACATACTGAATACCATTTCGAATTCCAGCCACACTACTGTCGACCTCTTGTAAACCTTCTCTCACAACCAAATTCAATATGTGCGTAGCACACCTCAAATGCATATACTTACCTTTCAGTATCAATGCATCATCTCCAATGTTCTTCATATCTTTCTTAAATTTAGTCATAGCAGAACTATTTGCTGTAGCATTATCTACTGTGATGCAGAACACTCTCTGTATATCCCACTCGGCTAGACACTGAGGAGAACATTACAGATTGTTTCACCCTTATGATCATCAACACTCTTGAATCCTATGACCATCTTCCTTAACTTCCACATAGCATCCACAAAATGAGCATTTATTACCATATAACTCGCTCCAATAGTTGTTGAAACCCATATGTCCGTAGTCAATGACAACCTCTGTCGGTTCTGCCCAAGAATCTTCTTCATAGCTGCTTTCTTATTGACATAAATCTCCATAATATCTCTCTATGATGTCCTCCTAGAATGAGGTTTATACATTTTAGCCTTGGAGCAGAAATGTCTCCAACCCAAGCACTCTACGAATGATAAGGGTAGGTCTGCAAGTACTATCAACTCATTGGTAGCCTCTCTAAATATTGCTTCTGAAACTTTAACTGCCCTAACATTACCACCAGCACCATCAGAAGTAAAAACAGTTTGAGCTGGATCATTACCATTGGCATCTTTCCATACCTTGTATTGTTTGCAGAACAATTCGAGATGCTTCTTCATTGTAGAAGTCCCATTTTTAGTCTCACAAGCCAAGTTTCTCCCACAGTAATGGCATTCGCATTTGTCCTGCTTTGGTCCCTTCTTGGTGAAGTGATCCCAAACCCATGATCTTGTCTTCATCTTCTTACCAGAACTATTACCTCCTCCATCGTCACTAACTCTCTCTTTCCTCTTCCTCTTATTTTTAGAACCAGGAGTTTGAACATCATCATCGGATTCAGAATCGGATCCACTTAGTTCAACTTCAACATTATCATCAGGAGGATTTGGCTCAAAAGAAGATGCCATCTGCATTTTAAAAACACAAACAAACCAATTAATCTTTACTCTTTAGAATCGTAAATCAATTGATTAAGAAAATTACAAAACCAGTAACAACTATGAACTAACAACAACACAAGAAGATGACAAAATTAGTAACAAATCTAAAACAAAACAAGAAGATGACAATCAAATCTAGTAACAATCTAGAGATAAAAATCAACTAAACAATCTAATTAGTAATGTCGAGAAATCGTTTAACAAAAAGCAATTACCAATTAGCAATCAAATTTAGCAATCGATTTTAACAAAAATCAATTCAAAAATCTAATTTTGTTTGTCGTTTGAATCAAAAGAATAACAGAATTGAGAGAAAGAAGAAGAACCCTAAAAATCAGAAGTCATACCTCTGAGTGATTTCGCGACAAGGCTGACGGTGGTGAGTTTATCTCCTTCGACGGCGACGATAAGGTCTCCGCGGAGTTAGAAGCAGGTAGGATTTCCAGGTTTGTCTCTGGAATTTAGAATAGATGATGAATAATTGAGTATATATCGAATCAAACTCGAGAGATTTTAGGAAACTGAATCGACAAAGAATTACAAAACAAAAGGTAAATAACCCTAAATGGTTCATATGTCGAGGGTTAATGTGTTATGTTCTCGGGTCCGTGGGTACCTGAACGGGTATCGGGTATTATCCAACCCTAACCCAAACCCACGGGTTCTAAAAAATAGAACCCAATAGGGTTTTATAGCTATACCCGAACCCACCCCGAACCCGGTTTTTCGGGTCGGATTCTGGGTTGGGTAATCGGGTTCGGACTTTATGCCCAGGGCTAAATCCGCCTTAAAAATGGAGCGGTCCAGACCGCAGATGGATTTGGCCGTCCTAACCACAATTACCATTCAAACCCTTTGAGTATTTGGATTACACTTTCGGGTATCAGATAAAACCAGAAACCGAACCAATACCCGCGAGTACACATACGTAGGATCCAATAGAGTAATATCTATTACCAAAACATAATCAAACCAGCTTTTTCGAATTGGTTCCGGTTCGGATATTCGGTTCAGTGTTTTTTTACCAGACCTGTTGGTCCCGAAACAACGTCAAGGGACTTAAAAGTAAAGCTAAAATAAACAAAATTGCGAGTAATCCAGGCCAACCAGTTTAAATCTCAAAATATAACTATAGCCTGAGCTGACTAGACCCTCGGATTTGAGCTCGAACTACTAATATATCATTGGATGTTGGATTATGATTTATGACTTATGAGTTTGCTAGAGCATGTGCAGTGCACAGAGATTCTCATAGTCTCTTATATATAATATTTTAATAGTTACAATTTAATTTAGCTAAATATTTAAATTTTAAATAAAAAATTAAACTTTAAACCAATCACATATTGACATGGGTTCAGTGAATTTCTCATAATATTCTCAAAAGTTCTCAAATGAAAATCGATTCTACTCTTTTCCACTTTAAAAAAAAAAAATGTTGAGAATCTTGGTGAGAACTCGCCGCTCACACAAGTTTTTAGAACTGTGTTTGCGAACATTCTATAGAAACCGTGTGTCCGTCTTTGGGAAGGTTTCTTGTTTGTTGGTTTCTTCGTCAAACAGTATGCGAAAAATGCACCCGAAGTTGGTTGTTTATAGAATTCTCACATTTTTATGCTTTTTTAAAAGAAAAATACCCTAAAATAACATTAAAAATAGCGATAATTTCATGCTTAGAAACTTGATTCGGCATTTAGATTTGGGGAAATTTGAGTGATCGTTTTTGAAGATGATAAAATACAGACTGAAGCGAAACTATCGGATATGTTGCATGGTACAATGGTCATGCCCACCTCTTACACATTGTGATTTCGACAACTTTGTTTCCTTCATAGAAGTCCCTACTATGCAAGAAAATCCGAGGACATATACATGTTTAGCTATATATATATATATATATATGATCATAATGTATGTTTTTTAACTATGGAGGATTGGTAGTTACCAAATACGCTCAAAGTAGGAACGCAGCTTGAGACATAAGTACCGTAATAAGCACTCACAAACACAAAACAAACAAAACTTCTGATGGCATAAACGTAGAAGTATTTTAATTTTTTTTCATGCACATTCATTTATATAAATGTCGAACAGATTAGTAGGCAGATGAAAACCAAAAAGGAAATATATGGGGTTGCGTGTTTTACGCTTCGGTGACTGGAAAATTAGGAGGAACCAGAGAAAAAAATACATCACCAAAGGGCATGTCATGTAAATTGTCATAATCTGCTGGCTCGCCTTTTGACCCAACTCGACCTAGTAGGTGGGGGTAGACTCAGCATCTCTCTAGCCCTCTCTTGTCTACAAGCTCCTGTAATCAATAACGGTTACCTCTTCCTCTGGAGCATCTAGGTCTTGGTAGCTATACCATTTTCTCATACATTAGTTTCTTAAACACATTGAACTATTATTCATCTTGATTGAAATATGATTCATGAAAAAATGAAAGCAATGTGTTAAGATACTCATAACATATAGAATGAACTATGTTACCTGCGTAACCGTCTAGGATCCTGTCTAAAGGCTGGAGACAAAAGAAAAGGGGCGGGTCCACCTCTGCCGCTACCTTCAAAAGAAGGATTGGGTCCACTTGGGAACATCTGCATCGCAAACTCAGGTGGTGCTGGTACAAATGGTCCTAGTGGCCTGCCCAAATATCATCATTTAGACAACCTAAGTCTTTAAAGTTAATCTGAAGAGAGGATCATGAGAGGGTGTAGTCTTTTATTAAACCTACCCGGCACCAGGAACAGGCATCAGCACTGGTGGTGCGTTTATATCCGATGAGAAGGGAGGAACATGAACTCCACCTTGTCCACCAAATGCATCGTACCTACCTTCCACAGGATTTCCACCATCAGGACCATCACCGTCACCTCCCAGTTGATCCTCTGACCGATCATTTCTGTCATTTCCATTAGCACGTCCATCACGCTCTCTGCGTCCACCACGATCATCCCTAAGTCTGTGCTCCATGCCTGGTTTACGTCTCATAGGTCTATCTCTCTGTCAAAAGTATATATCACCCGCATAAATAACACTCAAAAAAACCCAAAACCAGTACAGACTATATAATTCAACATTCCTTTAAATGATAAAACAAAAAAAAAAAATCTTGTACCGGGCCAGATTGCTGCATAGCTAGTTGTCCTCCTGGAGCATTAGGATCACTGCAAATGGCACATGATTTAATCATTAGGATCCCGTCATAAATGACAGAAGAGGAGTCCAAGAGAAAAACCCTACATACTTCATATAGTTCTGAAAATACAGTTCTTCCCGAACTTTGGTAGTCAGCTCCGTGACAAGCTCAGTGTGTTTCAGCTTGAGATGCTTGTACACAAATTCAGCAGCATGAAACAGCTTCGTGCAGCCCTTGGCTCCACAACCATATTTCCATCCATACTTCTCATCTCTAATCTTTCGGACATGTGGATCTAAAGCTTCAGTAGCCGCAGCATCTATCTTCTCTTTAGCAGCCATCACTTCCAAGGGGTCTTGACCTTTCAACCTCTCTTGCCAATGAGCGTCAAATTTACTTTCACTCTCATCTCCTTTTGCATCAGAACCTTTACCTTCAGCTCTCACATGCCGCAGACCCTTAGCTTCATTTGTTTCAACCTTTCCGTAATAATCCACACCATGCACTCGCCAGAGATATGTGACAAGTGTGTCAAGCAATTCAACACCCTCAAGGCCTTTCACAGATGTCAACCCCCTAATGATTATAACTGGACCAGTTGAACCACTGTGTAACTTTTCTCTACCTGAATTTTCAGTTTCTGAACCTGATAAAAGGTTTTCCTCAATTCCTTTCTCAGAGTCTAGCTTACGCACAAGGGCCTGTGCTTGTTCAACGTCAATTAAGATTCTCTTTGGATCAGAAGTGAAACTGGGTGCTTTTGGTGCGGCTGAAAGAAGTTCAGTCTCTTTAGATTCCCACCTACCATGTCTTTTTCTTTTGCCACCTCCAGCTGCTTCATCCTCAGAATTTGGCTCACTGGCCCTGCTGGATTTATCCGATGCTGTCACTGCTGGACCTCTGGAACAGATCGAGGGAAACTGAGCTTTTAGAGATGACAGAATGGTGACTTGTGACTAGAGTAATGGCCAAGGAATTGATCTTACAAATCTATAGCCCCGCTCTGTAAATCAAGTAAGAAATCCTTCGCCACCTTCCGTGCAAGTTCATTCCTCCTGAAAATTTGAAAGGAATATAAACAATCAGAAACATAGTTCTGAACTACGAGACTGTAATAACAAGTACAAGAGATCAGTGTATAGTATCAAAATTACACAAATCAAACTGTGGGTAATGCTCATGAACTCACCTTTCTATGACAGAGAGTAAGTTTGTTGGATGATACTTATTCTTCAACCTGGATGCATAAAATACATAAGCATGTTAATTTGTTAGCTTGCAGAATATCCAAAAATAGTGTAAGAGATGTAAACAGATAGTGGACGTCACCAATCTTCATCTTTGTGAGAGTTAAAAAAGACGCGTTTCTGTGTTGTAATATACTCTGACTTATATTCTTGATATCTGCATCAAGACAAAAGGTATTAACCCAGCAGCTTTACACGACAACTGATTAAGCACCGAGACAAGTTGCAGTTATAACGATACCTGCGCTCAGCTTCTGATGGCAATATATCATCTTCCAGCTCCTGGATAAATTGTTTGTATGACATCAATCCATCCCTAGATAAAGGAAATACGACAATATTTCTTGTTAAATGCAACAGAATGGAAGTTGCACTAGCACCAGAATATAGGCGTTATCTTGTACTCAACAGGAACAATGGAATAGAAACGATGACTTTAACATCACATGTTTCAAAAATGATTTTCTATAACTGATCAATAATGTCTCTCAAACATTCACTCTAACTTTCAGGCGCTATAAGGAAGAATGCATATATGCCTCATAGAAGGTAGACATTTCTTAACTCCTAGTATACATTTACTAGATTATATATCTACTACCAAAAATAAACACACCAAAGGACAAACAAAGAGTACAAACCCCATGAAATACAAAGGAATTATGAGCAAATATGAAGGAGCCTTAACCTTTGAGTATTTCCACTGTTGGAAGCATCACCATACCCTCCACGTCCTCCCTCCCAATCTGCCAAAAGAAATACAAAATTAAAAGGTAGATATTGATATCACTCAGTCACTCTCCTAAAACAGATTGCTTGTTCACAAATAGAATTGTGAATTAGTTACTCAAACTGTATCCAATCCACAGCATATAGAGAGAAAAATATGAAGCTATGACTATGAACTATGCTAGTCAAATGAACCAGAAGTCTTCAATCTATTAGAACGCCCAATGACAGTCATCTTAAACATGTCTCACAAGGGTTATACTTAAGAAAGAGATGTCTCACCCTGATGGCGACCCATAAAGCGGCCATGAGGCCTTTCATCACCATAATTAGGTCTCCCACCCATTTCACGATCATATCCTCCACCATATTCATATCCAAATCTAACATGCAACAGAAGAATTGAGTAATTAGGAAATCACGAAAAAAATATAGATACAACAATCGCTGATATAAGAGGATGATCAATGTGGTTTGATCTCCAATAAAATTATGAGTGATGCACTTTTCAATTCTCAGTCAATTAACAAATCCAACTTATATTATCAACAATCCAATTGAAGTGTGAGCAATGTGGTACAGCAAAGAAGATCCAAAAAAAAATTCACTGAGCACAAGAGATGAAGGAAGATTACCTTCTGTCGGGAGGCCCATAGCCACCACGGTGACCGCCACGGCGAGCATCATAGCCATTATCGTCCCTGCGGTAACGTTTATTAGGAGGCGAGCGACGCTGGGGAGGAGAGTAGCGCCTATCTCTGTACGGTGGAGGAGGACTCAAGCTAGGACGTCTCTTGTAATCCCTACGAGGCGGTGGGAGAGGCGAACGGTCACGGTCACGTCGTTCGAGGTCTCTGTCGTCACGGCGCTCCCGTGAATCTCTCTCACGGCGTTGAGGAGGCTGTTCCTGTTCCGGCTCCGGCTGCGGCAGAGAGGAAGAAGGCGGAGGAGGAGGCGGTGAGGAAGAGATCGATTTCTCAGGGAGGCTGTTGTCGACGGAATCAGTGGGAGGAAGAGTAACATCGGCCATTTGGAGAAGATGATCGGAACCCTATTTCGGGAAATCTACGGTTTTATTCAACGATACACTCCAAAGCCTTTCTTCTACCTTTACTAGTGTGATATTCAAGTTGGCCTTTGAGGCCCAATCTTATTCTTCATTAAAATCAAAAAAAGAAAATTCTTTTCTTTTTTGGCTCAACTTCAATCTCTTCGTTAACCAAACCATTACAATCACATAATATCTTGGTCCACAGTATTTTTAACCCATAATCAGATTCAACAATTCAGCCGGTTTAACAGTTTCCATTTAGATTGCTTTAACTTAAAACCATTGAAGTTAATAATTTAAAGAAAACTTTAAACTAAATTTACAAAGAGACAAAAACAGAATGTAACATCACTTTACAGTTAACTTGTCCGTATCAAAAAAAAAAAAAAAAAAAAAATTAAATCTCCAATTCCAATAAACATTGAGTGCAAAAATCTCAGATCCAATCACACTCCACCAAAATGCTCACCGCCAACTATACCGCCGTCCTCCTCCTCCTCCTCCTCCTCGTCACTCTCTGCTCCGGTCAGACTCCTCCGGCACCAGAACCCACCGCAGCCGATGGACCTTCATCTCCGGCGAACTGTCTAGTATCTATGCTAAACGTATCGGACTGCTTCTCGTACGTTAAGGTGGGAAGCAATGAGACCAAGCCTGAAGCTGCTTGTTGCCCTGAGCTTGCTTGGATGGTTCAAAGCTCGCCTGAATGCGTTTGTAATCTTCTCGGCGGTGGCGCGTCGCCGCGTTTTGGAGTTAAGCTTGATAAGCAAAGAGCTGAGCAACTCTCAACAATCTGCGGTGTGAAAGCTCCATCTCCTAGTTTGTGTTCAGGTACATTTACTCATTCCGTACACCCTACTTTTTCTATGTAATTTCGACCGTTCGATTCGATCATATCCAATCTAACGGCTTCGCGGGACCTCTCACTAAACTCACTAATTATTATTGATGACATTGCTTTAATTTAACTAAAAGAAAATAATAATAGAAATAAACTGTGGTGTGAAATTTATTTATAATTTTTTTTTGAAATAATTGGTAATTATTTATTTATTAACTTTTGGAAAACAATTGTATTATTCATTTGGTTTTTTTATTTTTTTAATAATTTAATTGTTTTATTTATTTGTACATATAATAGTTCTAGGTTTTCCGACGATATCCCCAGCCGGAAGTGAAGATTCATCATCTGAAGGTAGATTTATTACTTTTAACTGAAACCTAATTTTGAGTCAGTTCAAGAAAAATGATACAATTTTTTTAGTACAATAGTATAAAAGGCAAACATAATTCTTTTTTGTAATTAATGGTTAACATCTTAAAACTTGTCTTAATCTATCAAAAACATTGATATGTGACTGAAATTTCAGGTTCAGAAGGGTCAAAGAAAGATAATGCGACTTCTAAAGATTATGGAGTAGCTTTGAACTCCTTAGCCTTTATATTATTGTTCATGATTTTTTCTTTATTCTGAGGATTACATAACTTCACTAGGCGATGCAGCATATATTCTCCACTATCTTCTCATCATCTCATGTGTGTTTGTTCTTATGGAACTTGGGTTCTATATTATTTTACACTGTATGTAGTTTACTGAGCTTAAGTTATGGATGTTATGAATAAAGATCTTCCATATTTCAAATACAGATCAATGATGGAATTGACCATTGAACTGGTAAGATCCAAGCACCAATTTGCAGTAACATGACAACAACGAATTTGCAAACTGTACCATTGGAAAAATTAATTGAGTGTGTGTTTGGAAATCTGTGGAAGACAAGATATGATGCTAGAGTCTAAAAAATAAAACGTTATCATCCTCTACCATATTCTGCCTTACTTCATAATCTTTAATTCAATGCCTATCTCACACAACATAGAGTATACAACACTGGTCATGCAACTTGAGTTACTTCCTATACATAGCTTTTTCTCATCCATCATCTTCCTCACTTTCTCCACTTCCTCCCACTTTCCATCAACAGCGTAAATATATGATAGTAGCACATATGGCCCTATGTCATTTGGCTGCAATCTCATGAGCCGCTTCGCCAAGATTTCTCCAATGTCAGGATTCTCGAGTGTCCAACGAGAAGAGAGAACAAACGTGGACTTTTCTTTTAATTCTTCCGAGTGTTTAGTCAAACCTGCTCGGCCAAGGAGAGTAACCAAGCAGCCATGGTGCTCTAATTTAAGTTCAACGTTATAGATTCGTGTTAACCGTTCATAGGCCCACCAACCTTCTAGAACCATCCCAGCAATTGCACATGCAGACAAAACACAAACCAAAGTAGCACCATTCGGGAAAACGTTGCCATCCTTTTCCAAATCGATAAGCATCTCTATAGCTTTCTCTCCATGCCCTAGCATACCATATCCAATGATCATAGAGTTCCACGACACAATGCTTCTCTCTTCCATCCCATCAAAAACCAATCTAGCCATATCCATTGCACCACATTTAGCATACATTGTAAGCAGAGCAGTTGAAAGAAGCACATCGGGTTTAATCTTATTGCTTGTCACATATGAATGGATCCCCCTACCAATCTCAATCCGGCCTAAATATCCACAAGCAGTCAAGGCGCTCATGACACAAGCTTTGTTTGGCTTCAATCCATCTCCTTTATCCACCATTACTTCGTAAAGTCTAAGACATTCTGTGTAATCTTTGATCCTAACATACAGAGCCAATATAGTATTCCAAGAAACAACATTTCTTCGTGGCATTCTATCGAAAAATCCACGCGCCATTGTTACATCTCCCACTGCCGCGTAACCGTCGATCATAGAGTTCCAAGAAACAGCATCAGGAGCAGGCATATTTTCAAACAAATACCGTGCCTCCTCCATATCCTGAATCCTCGCATAACCGCAAAGCATAGAGTTCCAACTAAAAACATCTCTCTTAGGCATTTCATCGAACAACTCACGTGCAACATCCATTAACCCATTCTTCACATACCCATCAATCATCAGATTCCAACTTACCAAATCAACCATATACCCACCATCAAACACCTTCTCTGCATCTCGTACTCGACCACAAACCAAGTACATATGAATCAACGAGTTCCTAACAAACAAATCCGAATCAAACCCGTACTTGGAAACCAAAGCATGAATCTTTTCTCCAAAGTTGACCAATCCAGCTTCCTCACACACCTTTACCATCAACGGAAACGTGTAATGGTTACACAAGACACATCTACCAACAATTTTGTCGTAGTAAAACCTCAACGCACCAAAGGGTTGTTTTAAATCAACGAAACATCTCAAAATGGTGTTACCCAGAAACGCATCAGGTTCAATGACAGAATCAAAAACTGAAACAGCTCGTGAAACCGAACTAAAACATGTGCAGAGCTTTTTAATCACTCGTCCTGAAACAAGAGAGTTCTGGAGTAGTCCAGAGACTAGAATCTGGGAATAAACTTGGTCAAATTCATTCACAGATCTTAAAGATTCAAGCTTTTGAAGTATCGGATGATGGAGATCGTCAACGACGTCGAGATGTGTGGTACGAGGTTTGGGATCATCAGGCCAGAGTCTTGGTGATGGTTTTGAGAGATTGTCTCTGCATTTAATGAATTTTTCAAGAGCAATTGAGCTTCCTCTTGATCTTCTGGATAAGCCTAAATTCATATTTGTAATGGGTACGTTTGTTGGTGGTACGTTTTCTTGTGGTAACATATTCAAACACGGAAGGGGGCCAGCTTTATAAAGCCTCACTGCCTCATCCCCAATTGTAAAAGAATTAGTCTATTTGTATTATAGTAGAAGATGGTGGTCGGTGAACAATTTAGGTTGTTTATATAACATGTAATAAAATTGATAAGATGGTATTTTCGTCTGATTTTAATATGTTTTTATTAGGTTTTCCGTGAAAATATCAAGTGTTTATCGAGATTTGAAGGCTGTTTTCAAGTATTTTTGATTTAAGAAGGTTTTTTATAAAATTTCAAAACAAAATGAGAAAAAGACAAGCAAATTCTGTTTCAGTATAGTTTGGAAACTTCCGGAGTATGGTATTTGCTGAAGGTTTTTTATGTGTACCAAATAAAGAGATATTGGAATGTATGAAAAGCTATAGAAGAACCAAGATTCACCTCGAAGAAGAATTAGAACAATACATTTAGCCATTCGGAAGATACGACCCCAAGAGTAAAAACATATACAGAACAGCCAGAAGACGTGTGGCGGCCAATCAGAGTTCTCTTGATCACATCGGCCATGGGAGACGTATTCGATCTCTTTTCTACTCCACACACCGGTCACAACCCACGTGACTAGTCCTCAAGACTCGTCCCTTCATTTATCGATCAAAACAACGTTGGTTTAGTGTTTTTGCCCTAGACCGAGACCGAGCCTATAAATACAACAACAACTAAAGAAAAAAACTCTACGGTTCTCTCAACTCTTTTCACACCACCAACAGCCTCCAGAGTCCAGAGCTCCTCGCCGCCTTCATAACCAAGTGAATTTGTCCATTGAAGCTTGGTTGTTTCTCATCCTTTCCTAGTAGTGAACCTAGATTGAAAACATTCAAACATACCATCTATCACTTGATTTGCCTAGATGGATATAAAACTCTGCAAAATAAAGACGTTTATATTGTTGGACTATATTGAAACAAAACTCTAACAATTTCCGTCAAGTAAGTTTTGTAAGCATAGTTTACAATGTAACTTTTAAATATTTAAATAGTATTGACTTCAAATTCACATGGATAACTATAATTAAGCATATATCATGTAAAACAATAATGCGAGCAGTTTTTTTTGCTCAATGGAACATATTTTCAAACTAATGTTGTATGTGGTTTTTAATAAAGTTAGTTAATGATCCTTTTTGTTATAGTTATAACAAGATACTGTATAATTAAGGTTATACTTTTGCCGATTTTTAAAATTCATTGTCAAAAAACGATGTCAGTGATTAGAAAACGTGCATTATATTATGACTCATTGGTAATATATATATATATTTTTCGATTTTTACACACATGACGGATTAAATTTTGCTTTTGGACAGGAGAATTTTATATTAAAGAAAATTGTTGAATCATTAAATGAAAATAGCTGCGCATTTTTTGACGGTGATGTGTAAGGTTTTTTATGTATGAGAACACTTGATTGAAAGAAACGCAAAATAAATTATTTATACACTACACATGTGATTTGATGAGAGATGAACAAAGTATGAAATACTATGATATATCTTATTATATAAACCTTGGTTTTCAAAGTTAGATCGTGACACGTGTTAATTTTAGGGCATTATTAGTGAATACCACAGTTTTGGAAGTAAACTAAGGAAATACCATATTGTCAGAAAATGTAGGTAAATACCACATTTTTCAGCAGGTCACTTTACAAGCTTGCCCTCTAGGCATAGGCCGTTACCATGCATTGCCGACAATAGGGTGGGATGAGTAGGGAACATGCTTTGTTATTGTCTACGTTATTGTTGTTATTCTGTTCAGGTATGGGTGTTTCGCTAATACAAACATTTTAGTTCCCTTTCACCATGATTTCTTATAAGATGGCATGCCTTTTCTTGGGAATGCATGGTAGTTCATTGGTGTACTTTTGTAACGGGAGTTATAAGCAGTGGGGAAGTACTCTCGGCGCACGTTGCATGGTATATCGTAGGAAGACCGAAACTACATTGGATACGCTGGACTGGACGTTAAGTAAGGAGTAACGTACGTACGACAAACTTACGGTTGATGCTACGTGGCGGTACATAAACCCAAGGTATATAAATACACATTTTCGCCAACGACATTTACAGTCTTTCTGTATATTTTACAGTCTGCAGATGTGGCAGAACTTTACAGCAATAGAGAAACGAAAGTGAAACAAGTAATCCATAAGTTAATCTTAGGCCCGACAAACTAAATTTTAGTTTCCAAAGGTTATTAAGGAATGGGCTTACAGGATAACGCAAAGCCCAAGTGCGGAATAGTATACGGGAGTAAGAGGCAGGGAGACAAATGTATACAAATATCTAGCGGAAGTAGAACAACATGGGATTTTAAGAAACTACACCAATCATTATATGGCCACTTGGTTTAGAGTCGATTTGACAGAAATGTGTCTTCAAAGATATTGCTGGATACGTATCTGCTGCATTAAATGCGTTCTCACTGTTTTATCCGCTTACCAATGTTGCATTGGGGGAATACAGTCACTAGTTAACCATATTGTTTTTAAAATGTTCCGCTATGCATTTTGGAATCACACGGTATCTATATTTGAGAGTAAAGTAAACGAGTAGAATGACACGTTTTAAACCACGCACTGACAGGTGGAGGTGAACCCCAATTTATAGCCAGTAAACATTACCCATTTCCTTACGTTTCAAATCGCATGTGTTTTAAATTGAAAACAATAGACATGTGAATAGACTTTTGGACTTTTGACAACTCAACACTTCACTCTCGAGGAAGATAATGATTACAGTTTGAAATCGTGTGGTTAAGAGATTGACGGTACTGTAGACATAAATATCTCCACTTACTATAGGTTATAGCAAACTCAATATAAAACAGAGTACTTAGCAAGACACTACAACAAACAACACTACTCCTGTATCTTATACCAACCACTTTCGTAGGAGAGCGACAATCATAGAAAGAGTCAAAGGTTTTTCACTATGCTTTATTTAGTTCTCTTAGGTTTTCCTTTTTATGTACGTCTCCGTATATGCGAAGGTTTGTTTTTGGTAACCAGTATAACAGTTTCTTTTACAGCTACGGATGGTAGTTATCACGGAGATACGCGACAACCGCATGGTCAAGGTTGTCAACGGGTCATGGTCTATTGGAGCAGACGGTTCATGGGTCTTCGTAGCCGCTGACGGCAACCCGGTCCGACGAGTTTTAATCGGAGAAGGGTTAAAGCTACCTAAAGTTCGAGAAGTCATTAGACGTGCCTACGGCCCAGAGTTCGACGCCTCAGAACTATTCCTCTCATACCAGTGGCCAGAGTGGATGGATGTGCATGCGGGTTCCGGGGAGAGAACACGTCCCGTAGAAATAACGACGGACGATAATATGAGTGTTTTTTAGCCCTACAATATGATCTCGACTACATGCACCTTTTCGTCTCTCACAACAACTTGGGAGGTGTAAGCAACTGTGGCAGTAGTATTGGGTTACAAAGTCACGCGGCGGTGAACAAAGGAAAAGCACCGATACCAGCTGAAGACGCAGCGGTCACGAACAAGGACCCAATGAACTACGAATCTTTCCTCTGGCGGAGACTTATGGATGAGGAGGCGGTCAGACGTTGGATAGCTGGTAGTCAACAAGGTATGGAGGGAGGTGGTGAGTCTTCATGCAATGATAATGGGCCTTCTATCCAAACAACGACTGATGCGGTGATAGTGCACACTTCTTCAGAGGTAAATGAACGTCTAAATGAGTAGTGTTACACGTAAATACGTTAGTACTGATGTGCCATGTTTGATACGTAACCATAATATTCTTCCGAATACAGGGTACTGATGACCATCACGCAGCTGACTTACTCAGGAACCTCGGAATTCCGGATATAAATCTTGCTGACGAAGCCGTAGCTTACTCCTCGACCGATAGTGAAACGGGTTCTGCTGACGAACATGACGTCCATCTTATGGGAGATACTATCAGGGAGTGTGACTTTTTTGGTCCCAATCCTACATACATGGACGCTCCACTAGGAGATCGTTTGGAGCTACGCATCCCCTTGCAGGAAGCACTCGATGCCATGTGCTTAAACTTTGCCGCTTTCAACAGAGACGCCGCACCTAACGTAGACGACCAAAATGAAGAAGGTATGCTTGTTATTGGTACTTACTGTTTCGACACTGATTTGTGGTTGGCGCCGGTGGAACACTAGGCCTATGTTACTACAACCACAAACGACGATAGAATAACATAAATATGAATTGTTTAACACTTGTGCAGGCCGACGTGGAATGGAGATGGCTGTAAACGACGTTTTGTACGAAGGTGATGAACTATTTGTGGGTCGGGTCTTCAAAAACAAACAAGACTGCAATGTCAAACTCGCGGTACACGCGATAAACCGCAAATTTCACTTTCACCGGGAACACTCCGATCAACATCGACTGATCCTTACTTGCGTTTCTAATTCATGTCCTTGGAGGGTATACATTGTCAGGATGGAGGACAGTGATAACTACCAGATCCGAAGTGCATCACTCGAACATACATGCACCGTCGAAGAGAGAAGCCACTATCACAGACAAGCAACAACACGCGTTATTGGGAGTATTATGCAAGCTAAATACGAGGGCCATGCTCGGGGACCACGAGCAATCGATCTGCAGCGACTCTTGCTATCTGAACATGCTGTCCGTATTTCATATTGGAAAGCATGGAAATCTCGCGAGGTAGCAATGGAGGGTGCACAAGGTTCATCGGACGACAGCTACGCTTTACTACCTACGTACCTCCACCTACTTCAGATGGCAAACCCTGGTTCGATTGTTGACCTTAAAACGGAGGTCGATGCTAAAGGTCATCATAGGTTCAAATACCTGTTCCTCTCATTTGGGGCATCACTGCAAGGGTTCCCATACATGAAACGAGTCATAATACTTGACGGAGCTCACCTAAAAGGGAAATATGGTGGATGTTTGCTGACGGCAAGCTGTCAAGACGCGAACTATCAGGTCTTTCCGTTAGCATTTGCTGTTGTTGACGGCGAGAATGACGACGCATGGGAGTGGTTCTTTAGTCGTCTCATTACAGTTGTACCTGACGGGGAGACAGTTACTTTCATCTCCGACAGACACTCCTCCATCTACACTGGGCTACGTAGGGTATGTTCTCATATTCTCTTTATTAGTAAAGAATTTTTCCTGCATGTTACTCGTTTACTACTTTATTAAGAAAACCCATTGGTCAATTATAAATTGTAGAAATAAGTCTAAACGTAATTCTAATTGTTAAAAATATAGAAACTTAATTAAATTGTAGAAATAGACCCTTTTAGTGCTATATTAAGAAAACCCATTGGTCAATTATAAATTGTAGAAATAAGGCTACACCTATTTGTAATTATTAAAAGAAATAGTAACTTAAGCCACAAGAAACGTAAAAGTGGACCAATTACACTGACCATAACATGTGTTGTCATATTTTGAAGGTCTACCCAAGAGCAAAACACGGGGCATGTGTGGTCCACCTACAGCGGAATGTTGCATCTAAGTTCAAAAAGAAGAATCTGTTGTTCCACGTCTCCCGAGCTGCAAGGGCCTTCCGTATATGTGATTTTCACACCTACTTTAACGAGATCATACTACTCTCCCCACAATGTGCTGCGTACCTGGAATCAATAGGGTTCTGCCACTGGACAAGAGCTTACTTTTTGGGAGAACGGTACAATGTTATGACAAGCAATGTAGCAGAGTCTCTGAATGCCGTCCTCAAGGAAGCCCGAGAACTACCTATCATATCGCTATTAGAGTTCATTCGCACCACGCTTATGAGTTGGTTCGCAATAAGGCGTGAAGCAGCTAAGTCTGAAGTTTCAGAGTTCCCACCAAAGATGCGAGAACTTATCCACCAGAACTTCGAGAAGTCAGTCAGTTTTGGTGTGAAACGCGTTGACAAGTATGAGTACGAAGTTATTGGCCACGGTAACGTCTCCCATTTTGTGAAACTGTTGGACAGGACTTGTTCATGCCGTGCCTTTGATTTGCTGCGGATTCCTTGTCCTCATGCAATCGCCGCAGCTGTTGCGGAGGGAATACCGGTACAGAAGTTAACGGCCCCAGAATATTCGGTTTACCATTGGAGAATGTCATACCAAAACTCCATAAAACCCGTCCCGGATGTTGGAGAAGCGTATCCTATACCAGAACCTGTCGGATCTCTGAGGTTGTTTCCACCAATTACTCGGAGGCCACCTGGGCGCCCTAAGAAGAAACGCATTCCATCGCGGGGGGAGTTCACGGTAACATATAATCACTGCACTAAATATCATATGATAATGCCACAGTAAACGATGTTATATTAAATTTTCATTTACATAATAACAGCAGGCTAGAGGAAGAGTTGTGACTAGGTGCTCCCGTTGCACGGGCACTGGCCACAATAGGGCCACGTGCAAAATGCCCATATGAAGGTATTTTAGTTTCTCTACAATCTCTCTAACGAGTCTTCGTATAACAACATTACATGCTATCTCGTTGTATAGAGTTCTGAACTATGTTTACTGTTGTCTCTATGTTATGTGTCGCAGGACCAAAAAGGATCCCGTAGCATAGGATGTATAGCGGATAAATGTTTGAAGGGGAAGTCCGTCGCTGATGGAGTATCAAGAAATGGAAGCTACATGATAGGTTGTTCATATTAGCGTAACGTCTTTGTTTAATGTGTGGCGAATTAAGCAATGGACTGTATGCGAACGAGTAGTTTCCGTAGTGCTTCGCACAGGCCGTATGTGGCCGTTAGTTTAATTTTCAGTTTGTAATATATCGTACCATGCCCCCAATGTTTTTGTATCAAACCTATGCAATTTAAAAAAACGGGATTGTTATATTTATAATGTGTGTTATTTTACACTGGTTTTGTATAAAACCTATGCAATTTTAAAAAACCGGATTGTTATATTTATAATGTGTGTTATTTCAAACACTTGCAATAGTGGGAAAAAACCCCACAATCGAAGACCAGCATCCTTGCAAAAACAGTCGCCAAGTATCTAATAGTAGTAGACTATTTGTGGATTAACTTTACCTGCAAAGTATAAAACTTTGTAATCTTTCATAGTGATTCTGTTTAAGCAAAGAGAACACGTGTTGCATTGTTCTCCATTCAGGTAAACCCACATAAAGGAGTTCATATTGGGTGCTGACTAACCCCTAGGGGAATACTGTAGACGTCCTACATGCTACCATAGTTAATGAGAGTATCTAACCATCTCCTAAACAACCAACAACTTCTCCCATTAATTCCCACTCACCGTCCCCCCTCTTTACAAACAACATGAACCATTATTTATACATACCTGCAGACACTCACAATTAGAAGCCAAAAAAAATATCACAACATACCAAAAATGTGGGCCGGTCTTATGAAACACTACCAAGAACACCCGGGCATGATGTCTAAGAATGGGATGTTTCGGAAAACATTCGAAGAAGCATTGAAGGCTAATAAACCGGAGGCGCACTTCTTAGAAGGTCTAAGGTTTGCAGTGTGGGAAAAGGATCTTGTTTTAGCCCAGACCCACATGTTCAAAGCAGTTAACCATGTACCGAAGCAACCTTTGGAATGGCTATGCTGGCAATATGTGCTGGAGAAAAAGAACTTGGAGAGTTCTTCACGAACATTTTGTTCAGCTACCCTTGGGGAGAAGTTTTACAAATGGGTGACTCTCTCTTGGCTGTCGTAGACCGCATGGGTGTCATTTCCCCCCCAATTTCGGCGACTACATGGAATGGTGCAGTCCCTGATTGTTCGGAGATCCATAACATCCACCACAGGTGTGAAGAATGTTTCATACATTGGTGTTCCAAGGCATTCTCCAACCGTTGTTAGTAAGCTTTCATGCAAAACTACTGACACCGACTATGAACTACTATGTTAACTACTATGTATCCTCCACTGATGGTAGGTTGATTGTCGCATTTCTAAATAAAGATAACCATGTGCGATAATGGGTAGAACACATGAAAAACTCTACAATGTAATATTCTATATAAATCTATATTTCCAAAAATCACAAGCCATATCTATTACAACGCTATATAAGTTCGCAGATTCCGACGTTTTGTACATTAAAACAACAAATCTTTTTTTTTTTTTAAAAAGGTGAAGGATCTACTCATCATCAATGTATTAATATAAGTAGCTTTTTAAAGCCAAAGAGTGGTTTTTAATGAAATCACATGGTCACTCTGTATACGCATGTTCATGTCGCATAACATTAATATATACGATGTTCAGGAATTTGAAGTACACAGTGTGGATCTTCCAATCCACGAATGCGACCGCGGACTGGAAAAACGGTTCAAAAGTACAGTTTAAACGACCTAAAAATCAACAGCTGCAGTTATCAACTTGGACATCTCTTACTTATACAGAAAGGAAATCGTTAATTAGCTGTCTCAAGAACCGAGGCGGGGAGAAACAAGGAGCAAATACAAGTCTCTACTCAGGAAACATGAGATACAAAGTAGATACGTAGTGATAGAAAATTAAGGGCAACCATTAGCCAGCTCAAAGGCCTCAACAATGTATTTTTTGGCTGCATTGAACACGTCATTTATGTTGACACTCTTGCATGCTTCAGCACCACCGCCAGCGTGAGTTCGCATTATCAATGCTGACATTACACCAGAATGCCTCCCAAAAGAGGCCTGCGGAATGCCTTTGACTCTTTGCACAGTCATCGGTTTGTATGCGTCACAGTTTTTAGTACCCTTGCCTGTAGCAAATCGAATTAAATAAGGCATCATCTCCCCCAGTGGATTTACACTAGTCTTCAGTTTTGTCTCCCGAGATGCAGAAGTGAAGCAATCCAGAACGTAGATATGCCAGTCGGAAAGATGTACGCATAACCCCACCCAATGTTTTTTGTCAGCAAGGAAGGGCAGGTAAAGCCTTTCAATGCCTGTTGGTGTGCAACTCAATAAATCTTGGTCGAAACCATACATCCCCTTGTCCGTAGCCTTGCTAAACTTAGGATAGTGTTTCAGTAGTTCAGATACGAAGGTAGCATCAAGGAATGCAACACTTGACTCTGGGCCTAAATGTGGTAATGCTTCCCATCCAATCCTGATGGTGTTCAGCAGCATGTCCATAACCTACAAGAAACCAGTCAGACGTCCATTGTCAAACATAGCGTGTCTGCTTAGCAGATATATATGCTACATACCGGGGGTGAAACATCACTTTTTAACTCCAAAAAATCCAACACTTCTCTGCTAGATAGTTGCCGACCACCCCCAAAGTCAATGTCCCTGCCATAACAACACTGTTTATTGTCCCATATACCATGGTCTCGAAGGTGATTTTGAGTAGAGGAGATAAATATGGTACCCCTTGATAGCTGTTATGCGGCATAGTTTCTTCAATTGCTCCATATCATATCCAAAAGTATTGTCCGAGGCTTGTGCATCAGACTCCAAAGGCATGACAAATGCATCCTGCAGAGACGTGGAACAACTAGTGAAACATATTCTATATACATTACATACGTCACTCTGGGGTTTGCAAAATAAACTTCGGCACGCGAAAATAACAATACTAAATGGGGTAGACGACTTTCATTTTAAATATAGGATCCAAACCTTATCGCATCCTAAGGTAGTCTCAGGTTCTCGTAGGCCTTTAACGTCGCCTTCGATTGCTTCCCCAGCTCCGAAGACGATGGATTCTCAGACTTTAGCCCATTTAATATGCTTCTGGGTTCAGCTTGGTTCGTTTGCGACTTATCAACTGGACAGCCACGTTGTATGAGAGGAGAAGATGTCTCCGTCGTGAAACGAGATGTCTGGGTCTATGTAATGCATGGTTTTTACAATTATGAACAATGAGTAATTGCCTAGTAACATAACAAGTGGCATGACAATTTCGAATATGAGATGAGTTACGAATTACCTGTGCAAGAGGTGAAACCACGCCTCCATTATTACCCCCTGGTAGACACGAATCGGCTGAGTTACACATCCTTTCATTCCTGTTACCTGTAGTCGGAACCGACTCCGTCATTGCAGGACGTTTTCTAAGATTTGCAACAGACACAAAACGTTTCTGCACAACAATTTTCAAGTTAGAGTTGAATCTTGTAAGAAACCCAAATTGAGTACGTCGCAGCCATTATAAATAACCGTATAACATACCAAGCTGCTATGCCAGTAGCGCTGTAAGGAATCCTCCAGTTTAAGTCCACCACTAGTGTGAGCTTCGTCCTTCTTTGACCCAATGATATTATGACAGAACCCAGTGGAAGGCTGGTTTACAACAAAGCCCTGACCGTCTACGCTATCGTCGGTTTGTTTTTCCATACGCACTGTATTCGCGTCCATACCCCCAGCCGTTGCCATTTCAGGACCAGGAGTGGCTCGACGAGTGGCTGCGACCATCGTTGCTTGCAACCGTGCCTCCGCTTCTGTAATTGCCTTGAAAAGCCGCTTCTCCAATAGCTGTGCTCGAAGATCAACATACTCTTTCACCCCTGCTTCGATTAGAACCCCATTATCTACTGACTTTTTAATTCTCTTCAGGCCGCCTATCTTGTTTTCAGGAGCAGCATGGTTCTCAGCGCCTGCAGTTTGGGTGCTCCCGACATCACTGTTATCATTTTTATCCTCGGGAACATCTGCAGGTACGAGTCCACCACCGAACATAGATGCCTTGAATTTGTGCCCTTGCGTTATACATTGGATGATGTTGGAAACTCCCGCATCCTCCTCATCTTCAATCCAAGACATCTTACTTGAATGCTCATCAGTATCACTTCCAACCAGCGTGTGCAACACATTAACCTACACATAGACACGATAGGAACTAGTACAGTTATTTGATATTATTATGTTACTTTTTAGTATATCACAGAGACTTTAGAAAAGATCATGCCATTTTCTTACGTAACACCTTATACAAAAATTTGAGGCGCTTAAAAAGAAAAACCTAAAGCTATTTCAAATAAGCTACTTCATCAGTATCACTTCCAACCAGCGTGTGCAACACATTAACCTACACATAGACACGATAGGAACTAGTACAGTTATTTGATATTATTATGTTAGTTTTTAGTATATCACAGAGACTTTTGAAAAAATCATGCCATTTTATTACGTAACACCTTATACAAAAATTTGAGGCGCTTAAAAGAAAAAACCTAAAGCCATTTCAAATAAGCTACTAATGGGTGATCAGTACATGCGTATCTGCGAGTAGATTATGCACTGTTGCATTTAATCTCTATTCGCAGTACCTGATACAATACGACTAAAAGAAACTAAAGTGTAGCCATGTACAGCAATATCCTAAAACATATCAAACTTCAAATACATAATACTCTGAATGATGAATTTAAATCTACGCGGTGCATTGAATTATTTGTGCAAGGCATTAAATCTGTGGTATTGACTTACATTTGCTTTAGCGTCTATCTTCCAGACATTGTCTAATTTCAGGTTCCAAAGATGCTCCGGTTCTGTCGCCACATCCTCAAAGTCGGAATCTGCTTCTTCAGTAATTTGTGGAAATTGCATTTCAACGATAGCTGGTACAGCTTGAAGCAGAACGAGCTGTAGGGCATGTGGGAATCCCTGCACTGTAACTGATTTCTTTTTCAACTTTTCAGCACCCCTTGCTTTGATGCTCCTCAAGGTCATTTGGAAAGAGATGGTCCCCATGGATGGTCCACAAAATTATCTATATTATCCACCATGTCCACATGCGCGGGGATATTTTTGGTTTGCCAGATGTTGGACACAAACGCCGTCAATTAGAACAAGCAGCGCGAATCGTATTCGTGTATCACGGTCCTCTACCAGACGCTTCTTCAATCTGTTAACCACCCACTCAACAGATACCTCGGGCCTATCGAACAACTTGTACCAATTTCTACCAGGACCCACCAATCGCTTTCTTCTCCTAACTTTTTCCTTCGGTGGTTGGTCGCATGTTAAACCAGTGACTTTTTGAAACTCGTATAGAGAGAACCTGATAGGTGATCCAGCGAAAACAAACCAAAATTCTTCATTTTTTTTTACCATCAACTGCCTCGTCAGCAAGAAATGGACAAGCTTGCCGGAGAAAGCCGATCCGCTTCCAAAGTCTAGAAGGTGGCGAAACTGAGAAGATCTGAGGTAGTCCAAATCTTCAGGATACAACGACGAAGATAGGACGTCAAGGTAAGCTAAATCCGTGTAAGAGTGAACACGTTCACCATTTGGTTCAGATCCTGCTTCGAATAGGCGTTTTGGGAACTCAAGATTTGACATTATTCAGATGAATATGAAACCCTGATTAAAAAAGCAAACTACCATATAAGCAAAACTGGAGAATTAGATATACAACTGGATATATTGGAGAAGCTTACAAGCGTTTACCGTTTTTGAGTTTAGGATTCTTTTGAGGAGTGCGGCGGAGGTAGCTTTGTAGACGGAATGGGCTTCTCTGTCTCAACCTTTGAACAGTCTTTCTGGTTTCTTATCTGAAATTAAAACTTTAACCGCTTCTCTCCACAACTCGTAAAAGCGGCACAGTAAATAAGGAGGAATATGTGGCTGTAAAAGGTTGCGTATATAACGAAGATAAGCCAGTTAATTGGATTTCAAATAAAATATCAATTAGAGACATAAATGATTGTAATCGATACTACCTGTCCCCTATGCAATGGACACCTATAGAAGGATGACGATGTAATTTAACCTTTGATTATAGACAGGCACTGTATAGTTGTGGTAGTTTCTTTATTATCTCCCAAATTTGTGCTATCTACTATATATTCTCTTAATTTTAACGATCAGAGATCAAAGTTAAAAACTCACCAGATCATGACACGTGTCAATTTTAACGATCATAGATCAAAGTTAGTAACTCATCAGATCGTAACACATGTCAATTTTACAAAGTTAGTAACTCACCTGATCGTGACACGTGTTAATTTTAACGATCAAAAATCAAAGTTAAATATTTGCCAGATTATGACACGTGTCAATTTTAATGATTAGAGATCAAAGTGAGTAAAACAAAAATCACAATTTTCAAGCTTGGTAAAACAAAGCATAATATAATTGTAATCTTATTATATTAAAAACAAAACAACTAAAATAAATATACTATGCGTCATCCATATCAAAGTTTCACTGTTACAAAGATTCTCAACCATTACATGGTAAAATAAATATACTATGTGCCATCCATATTTGGTTGTATAATTATACTATATAACCTAGCACATTAAATTTTATGTCTTTGTTTGCACAAAAAAAAAAAAAAAATTATGTCTCTATGGTTAGCCAATTTCGGACACTGAATACTGCAACAAGATTTGTGAAGGCACATGCGAAGAAAACGAAGATCATGGAGAACCGATTGGTATTCATAGGAAAAAAGCTTGAACTAATATTTTATTATATTACAAATCTTATTATATAAAGTTGGGTTTTCAAATTAGCCACATGTCAAGTATACTGATGAAATGTTGACACGTGCCAAAAATTATTATTTTCAAAACAGCTAATTAAAAAAATAATATTAAATCTAAATAAAATTTACATGCTTATCCAAAAAAAATTCTAAATCAAAAAGAAAAATTAACAAAACTAATATATTTTCCATTATAAGCTACTTATGTTATACGTGTTTTCTCAATAAGATTTTGACATGTATAAATAAAAAAATAATTCACTAAGCATGTATATTATTATTAATAAATTATGTCAAAAGAATAAGTTGAGAATAAGTTGAGAATAATTAATAAATTATCCTCCTCTCTAGGATATTGTCGCCCTACTTTTTATTCGGGTAAAAATAAGTTGAGAATTTATGATTCGAGAATATTTGAGACGAGGTTTAAGTTGTTTTGGTAAAATTGGATACTTCTGAAGATTAAATAGGTCGTTGATCCTTAACATGATTATGACATATGTCATGTTTTGGATTGTATATAAAGGTTTTCTATTTTGTATATATGAATTATCTAAGACTTATATATACCATCATGATTATAATTTTCAAATTTTTATTTTTATTATATTATATTAAATTTCTTTCAATTTCTCAATTTTTATTGGGTTAGTCATAAAATCATTGTAATTGAGTAAATAATTTTCACCAGTTGGTTATCCAAAATATTTGGAGTAAAAAACTTCATGGTTAAAGAAATTATGTCACAAAATAATTTTAGTAATTATAAGAACTATAATTATGCCAAAATAAAAGTAAAGCAACATAAAATTTGTTTAATTTGTTTAGAAGACATTTTATAGGTGGTGATAAAAAACATAATTTAACAATAAAATAATTTTGGGTGTAAGAACATATTTTTAATGGTAAAAAATAGAGTAAAATTGTATGTGGTTACTTATTAGATGTTGCTTTGATGAATTTGTTGCATGTAAAATATTTTGTGAATAAGTTGTGAAACGTTTTTGAAATTTGACAATAATAATATTTGTAATGATGAATATTTGGCAAAAGTTTTAGTGGGATATAATTTAGCTTTAAATTATTATAATAAATGTTATAATATATTAAAAATATAGAAATATAAATAAATGTATGAAGGTAAATACAAATATTCTCTAAGTTAAACTATTTATATATTTACTTTAGAAAAAAAAATTTCTTTATATATTTTTGAAAAATTGTTTTAAATTTAGGAATTATTTTTTCAAACAATTTTTAAACCCGCACATCGTGCGGGCCTTTATCTAGTATATATATATATATATTTAGTTTCTTTTTCATTTGTGTTGTTCACCCAAAGGTTTAAATTGGACGATGAAAGACCAAATTGTTTTCACATGATTTGAGTTCATTTTGTGTACAAGACAAAATTAGACATGAAGTATTTTAGCTTCTTCATAATCATGCACGTTTAGGTGCGTGAGGGGGAAGGCTACGGCCTTGACATCTTCGAGGTGGAAGCTTGGCGAAGCTGGCTCGAGAAGAGTTTTATGCTGGCCTTGATTCGCCTAAGGGTGGATCCTTCTTCACAATATTGTGACGACATTTCTTTGGTGTATCTCTCTCTCAAATGATTTATTCTCCTCCTATAATAAAAATCTAATTATAATGGTTCTGAATTCGGATCAGAAACATTATATACAAAAACAGACACAAATAAAATTTCATATGATTTAATTTGATCGATAGATATGGATTACATGTCAAAAATATCATGACAAAATAAGCATATCAATTGAATTTCAAACATCATGCTCAAAAGATTGGAATTTTTGGAACATTGATTACTTTGAAATTTTTGGAATTAATTTGCCTGAAGTAAGTCTGAATTTCAAACATTACTCGCATTGCAAAATACTAGCAACCTTTTTACGTTTTTAGAATATCTATACTAGTATTTTTGCAGCAGTTTTTGCTTAAAAATACTTTTTGGAAAGTTTTTGCATTTAATGCATTGACTTTAATATTAGTTACCAAAAATTTCAAATTAATTATAAGTATGATTTTAAAAAATAAGGAAAATTTTCTACCTCATTTAAACATAAATATATATATGATTCTTTTTCATTTTTATTTGAATTTATATTTAAATTATCTTGAATTATTCTATATTACATTTAGTTAATAAAAATTGTGATTTTTTTCTGCATATGATGTAATACAAATTTTTAAAAACAAACATATATTACTCAATTTATGGATATAATATCCCTCATCGCCTAAAAAATTTGGGCAATGGTTTAGAGTCATCCTCAAAACGATTAATAATACAAAAATTTTGATTTATCAAGCATTCAAACTTAAAAAACATTTATTTGGTTTATTCCGATTCTTTATTAAAGATTTTTTAAAAATTAAATATTATAAATATTTATATTTTATAAAAAGTAGGATTATTATAAATATTTATATTTTTAGAAAGTTAAACTTTATAAAATGTTAAAAACATTAATAGTATTTAAACGTTCATGAAGTTCCAAATTTATAAAGTTTAGATATTATAAATATTTCAACTTTTAAAAAGTTAAAAGACCTTTAAAATATTAATAATATACTTAAACTTTTACGAAACTTCAAATATGATAAATATTCAACCGTTATAAGAATTCTAAGTATTCTAAATATTTAAAGTTTATAAAAAGCGCCAATCTTATAAAATGTAAATGGTTACAATCTTAATAATTAATATAGCAACTCAAGCTAATATTTATAATACAAGACAATAAATATAAAAATTTAAGATGATATAGTGTGAGTTAAAATATCTCGGGACGGAGTTATATAGCGGGATAGGTTTGTCGATATTTACATAAATTTAAAATATCATTAAATTGGTGTTACACGGGTAAAACATCATTTCATTATTTTGTTAACACTATCTGCATTAGAGATTAGACATACTAAATTAAATTGATTAAATAAATATTATGTAAAAAACAAATTATATTGCGGTATTATATGGTTTAAACTTTAAATCATAAAACTAGAAATTATTATATAATTATAACATATTTAACCAAGAAATAAAATTTATAATTTAAATGTTTTAGTTATAAATAATTTGCACCGCGGTGTACCGCGGGTCCTAATCTAGTCTATATTAATATTTTCACAGCAGTTTTGACAAAAAAGACTTGAAGTTGAGAACTATTTGACAATCCTATGCCATTGGCATTTATTATTATTTCACATATTTAGTAGCCATTAATGTCTTCCCAAGAATTTCTACCATATCTATGCAATAATCGATTTCAAGATCTAAAATTATGGAAATCCTATAAATCAGCTATATTTGTTTTTGTATGTCATTAATTACTCACCACATTTAATTTTAAACTATAAACAAATTCGAATACAGAAACAAATTAATGGCTACGAAAAATATCAAATCACATAAACTTGGCATATTCCCTAAAATAAATATTATGCAATATTTAATCCATAATTATGTGGTAACCAATTAAATATGATGTGTGTTAAGAGGTGAAAAAATAAACCTAATTAATTGCCTATAAATAATTGGTCCTTAATCGCAAGTTAGCACCACCAACAACATCAATCATCAGTCACTACCTTCCAATACCAATGTGAGTACGAAACAAATTTAGTGATCCTTAGTCTGCTTCATTTTTTTCCGATAAGAGCTTTTTTTTTATGAAAAAGAGATCTCAGAGAAGTGTGGTAGAGAACCTCTGAATCTGAACAGATTCAAACCATTTTATATGATAAGATCGATTGTCAATTTGTGATGATGCAAAAGTATTCATACTGCTAAATACACTATTTTCTTCTTTATAAGTATATTTTTTAGTTAGAGCAATATTTATGTTTCGCTTCTAAATTTCATTATCCTTTTTTTTCCAGTGGATTGTGATTATGTAACTAATTAATTTTGGTAATATATACATATTCTTGTGTGTGGATCATCAACGTGATTAGTGTTTGATTTGAATATAGGGGATTAAGTGATGAAATATATAAAAAGAAGACCAAAACTTTAAGCAATTTGTAAATACAACTCCTAACAAATTACACAAGTCTATTTGAAAAACAATTCCTCAAGCAGATTTAACAAGTCTGTTTAACTTTTTTTTCTTTCATATTTTACCTTAGAGCATACAAGAAACAGTTACCTTATAAATCATAAGATCTATTGGAGAAAACAAAGTCAACAACCCGAGAAAGTGTGATACAATACGGGTTTGAAACAATATTACTAAAAAAATTAAAATATCATTAATCACATATTTCAACATGGATAAAATCTTCATATTATTATTTTTTTAACAACACCAATATAAGACATACACAATTAAACTGATTTAATAAAAATTGGTATTATGCAATCTTAATAATTATTAATAAACTCCAACAAATCTGTAAATTCCAGAAAAGAAATGTTTTACACCACGGATTAAAATATAATAATAATATTTACGGATTATAAATATTTAAACTTTATAAGATTTCTAAATATTTAAACTTTATATGAATTATAAATATATCATATAACTTACAAATCCTGCGGTGTACCTAAAAAAATAGATGTGTCATTTATAGAGTTAATCTTAGAATTATAAATATTTTTTGACTGACAAAAAAAACATTTTTTTTTACTAATAAAGAGATATCAAATACAAATATATCCTGTTACACAATATAAATATTGAGTAAGTCAACTTTAGTTCTATATGAGTAATATCAACAATGTTACTAACTTTGTGATAATAAAACTAAATTTATGTAAATACAGATTTTAGCAATTTAACATATGCACAATACTCTAAAAGCAGCAACATTTTATGAAAATTTTTATTTATCCACGGGTTCCAAACCTAGACTAAAAATAATCATAAGTATGTGATGGGAATTAGAGTTAATATTAATACACGTATATATTTTTGCGGGTTGGTTAAAAAAAATACAAGCAAAATACACTTATGTATTTTTATCTTCACAACAACTAATTTTGATTGATTCAATTCTAAAATAAAAGAATTAAAATTAATTAAATTCTAAACGAAAATAATAAATGTAAATAGATAAAGTAAATAAATCACAAACATCTCAATATTATTATTAAAAACTTTTAAATATATCTATATATATATATTTTGTCAACTTTTAAAAATATATATTTGATCCAACATAATATTTTGGTGTAAGTTATATTAAATATTTTTAAAAAATAATATAATCCCACAATATACCGCGGTTTAAAATCTAGTTATAACCATAAAAATATCTCTATACTTGAAAACTCAGCACATACAACAAAATATTTTGTCATGCCTCGTAAGACATCATTGTGTCTACCAAATGATTGCAGTGCTATTCTAACCGTATTTTTTTGCTCTTCGAATTTTTCTTCTACCCTACAAATAAGAATACTAAAACATTATTTCGAGTTATAAAATCTACTAAAACCAAACAAAACTTATTTGATTGCTTGACTTGTTAAGATTTAAGAACCACAACCCCTTGGATATACCCCAATGCCCAACGGTTTTAGTTTCTAAAAATATTACTACACTGCCTGGCTCGAAAGATTAGTACAATGATAGTTTTAATTTAAAATCTGTCAAAAATGAAACAAAAAAGTGTTATAAGTTTACTAAGAAATAAATGAAACCTCAAAAGTAGATTGAATATATTATTTGAACGCTTTGAAAAATTAAAAGATAGATATGTCATCTTCAGCCATATTTTTACCTAAATTTCATGTATGGAAATCTTTCGCAAACCCCATAACCATATGGTAGGGAAAAACAAATCGAATCTTTTATCACTACTTCGAGAACGGTTCGGTCTCCGAGATGAATCACGTGCTTCTGAATAAAAGTTGGTGAGCAATGAATAATTCACATTTACACTACTAGTAATAATTTAAGATTCCTGCCTCCAACGTGCGAGATTTTTTTATATTTTTTATATGTCGGCATCGTGGGAAATTAATTATTAATGTATCACTTATATGGTCTACCACTAATTCTATAAACTGTGTAGACTGTAGAGTGTTGACTATATAAATTAAATCTTGCATGGATGAATAATTAACATATATATCAAAGACTTCTTTGTCTCTTACCAAACACAAATATCTTTTCAAGAAGCTTTGAAGATCAGAAGATTCATGGCGATGTCTCACCTTCAACCCATGCTTGTCCTCCTCACATCACTCTTCTTCTTACCAGCTTTGCACGGAGCCGTCGATTTCGAATACTGCGGCAGTAAGTATCCATTCGTAAATTGTTATGTATGCTCCTTTGGTATGTTTTACTAGATTAAGACTCGCGAGGCAAAATTATTTATAATTAAAATATTAAAATTACAAATTGTATTTGTTTGTTAAATATGTTATAATTATGTAATAATTGTTAAATAAACCATATAATACCGTAATAAAAATTATTTTTTATAAAAATTTATTTAAATTTAATTACATATGTCTATTCTCTGATACTGACAGTGTTAACAAAATAATGAAATAATGTTATACCGTGTAACACCGAATTACTGATATTCTTTTAATTTATATAAATATCAATAAAATCTGTCCCGCTATATAACTCCGTCCGGAGATATTTTAACTCACACTATATCATCTTAATTTTTAATATTTATTGTGTATCTACAATATAATATTTATCATATTTAACTTTTAAAAAGTTTTAAATATTTTTCATATTTAAACTTTTAAAAATCTATAAAATAAAGAACCGGAATAAACCAAATAAAAGTTTTTAAAGTTTGAATGCCTGATAAATCAAGGGTCTACTCATTTGTATTCAGAATCATTTTGGCAATTGAGAATATCATTAATGTCATAGTTATTTCAATGTAATTTTCTGGAAATTTTGTCTACAAATTCATTTTCCGGAAATTTTGTCTAGATTATTAGCAAAAGAGTATATTTTTCGCGGGTCCTATAAAATTTTAGACATCGTTTTGTCTACAACCTAAATAAATGGAGGCTCTTAAATTATAAATTATCAAGAGACCCATAAAATACTAAGAAATCCATATAAAATTGCTAGAATACATAATTAATTGCTAGCATTAATTGCAAAAACTTTCCTTATTAGTATTTTTGAGCAAAAAATGCTGCAAAAATACTAGATAGATTGTATACAACATCTCTCTATACAATAACTTTACCAATTCAGGAAAAAAAATCAGTTCATACCAATCATTGTATTAATTGTTATGCCAAATTAAAATGGTAGGAAACAATGATTGGGTTTTATTTTTGTAAGAAAGATTTATAGATCCAAGTTTTATAAAATCTAACAAAACTCATAACTCATAAGCTATACTTTTCACAACTAATCTGTGTGACTGCTGCAGAAAATGGAAACGATTACGGTAACGTCAATCGGATCGAGATCTCTAATAACCCGTCGGTTGGGCCTGACGAAAGTTCAAGCATGACTATATATGTTTACGGTTCTGCAAGTACGTAATTTTATTTTATTTTTCTTCCCAAATTTTCAACTTTTTTTTTTTAGTTAACAATATTTTTTTGATAAAATATGTCATGTATATACAGACAAAAACATCACCGTGGGAACACTCGTATACGTAACCTTTAAGACTGGGGAATTTACTGGCCTTTTGAAGACTTACAACATCTGTGATGTGAGTAAATGTAACACTGAAGCTGAGATTGAAGCTGGTACCAACTTTGTGTTGACTCTTCCAGATGTTCTTTATGTTGGTTTCGATGAGGTAACTTTTCTTAGACTCTTTTGCTTAGGGAGAAAATATTATGAACGAATGTGATTTTTCCTTAATCCTAGGACTAATGTTTCCCAACCCAAACGGACCATGTTCAACTTGATGTACAGCCGGGTTGGACTAATTAATTAACCGCAATTAACCGGCAGACCCCCTAAAACTGATGATCTAATAAAACCGGTTGACATGGGTCGGGTTTTTTTGTTTTTTTCCAAGACTTGGCTTAATTTGTTCATAAACATCACATTTTTTTTTTTCATTTTCTAAGAAGTGAGTATCTAGTGTTTTCAATGGTTAACATTTTTAAGGAGTAAATCTTTTCCAAGACTTGGTTTTCTAAGAAGATATATATATATATATATATATATATATATATATATATATATATTAAGGATTATTTTGTTTTAGAAACCATACCAAACCTACCTATACCAGTTTTGTTTTCATTTTACCTGACATTTCACATATCTATGTTTTTTCTAATGAAATTGTGCGCAGGAACTTAAGTACTCTGTTTCTTTGCGCCAAAAGTACGTGGAAGAGCCAATTATAAATATGTGCGTCGACTTCAAACTACCTACTCCAACTCCCACATTGGTCGTCTCTGCTTAGTCAAGTTGGCGGATGTGTCCAAGTCTTTTGGTTATATCAGTCTCTCTAGCTCTCGCTACTTGCATTTCCTTTGTATGTGTTGTCCAACTAATAAAATAGATAACTCTCTATTGTAATATTGGCTTGGTCTATAAGACTATAAGATTAAGAGCCAAGCACGTCTTTGGTTTTTTTCCAAGCTGATACAATAATTATGAGAAACAAGAGAGTTATAAAGTAGTCAAGCGAGTACAATCTGTAGCATAAAAATGATCAAATACAGTCACAGATCTTAGAGATTTCAACTTTTAGAGTATTTGATAATTAAATTTATTATTCTAATGAGCCGGAACGTAGTAATATATGGAAAATTATGTCATTGCTTTAAGTTTTCAATACATATATGACATTACAAAAGGGGATGTAGCTCAAATGGTAGAGCGCTCGCTTTGCATGCGAGAGGCACGGGGTTCGATCCCCTGCATCTCCATTTTGTTTTTTATTACAAAATTATACATATGGGGATATAATTTAATCTTCAATGGTGGAAAGAAATACTACAGCAAAAGGTTGACGCTTGTTGTTAGTGACATCATGAGATGGTTGAGTTTGGGCTCCGGTGATGACAAAAACAAAACTGCCTAATGACTTAAAGGAACACGGGAAGCTCATAGCGTGATTGGAAACACATGATTTGGTTGAGATTAAAACAAAAAGCATAATGGTTTGAAGTGTTGTGGCTACATAAATGAATTTGACTATTTTTCAACGATTTAAAATTTTAAAGCCAATGAAACTTGGAAACAAATTAAGAAAACAATGAAACTTTATGGCTTAAGAAAACCAGAATAACAAGATTGATTTTTTTTTTGTCAAAAATAATAAGAATAATACTTTGGTTTACTCGATTTTAAAAATATTTTGGTTTAACTTAGAGGTTCATTATATACTTGAACTAGCATTTGATCCGCGCTACGCGCAAAAGTTAGATAAAGGTGTTTTTCTTTTGTTTTGTTGATTTATTTTTGGTATGTATTTTTTCTTTTTTCGTCTGGTTAGGTTGTCCGTATGTTTTCCTTTGCTCTTTTGTTAATTTATTTTTTTCTGTATGTTTTTTCAGCTAGTATAATGTAATCAATTTTTTGATTTTTAATTAATTTAAATCGTCATGATCTCTTTTTCGCTTAAAAAAATATAGAATTAGAAGTTAAGTTTGTATAGTAATAGTTGTTGTCCCGCTTAAGTCGTTACTTTAATTAAAAAATTGTTATTTTGTCATTGGATTGTAATTTGGTATTATTATATGTAGTTGTAGGTAATTTTTAAATTATTTTATTATTTAATTAGTAACTTGTGCAAGTAGCTTTTTTGTCATTACTTTTGTGTTTGTAGTGATTTAGTGGCTTTTGATTAAAAATGTTTAAAAATCTCAGTTACTTACAATTTTGTTTTCATTGTTTTTTTAATTTTTTTTTGTGCTTCTGCCATTAGGCTTTATTTTCTGTAAGCCTTAAAATTGTGTTGGTCTATTGGGTCTTTACTGGTATGTTATTGAGGTTGGAATGGCTTTGTTCCCTTAGAAAATGTAATGTCTCGTGAACGGATAGCAGAGAAGACATTTTTGCGATCTACACGATAATAAGAGTTTTGAAACTATTTATTTGATGCTTGTTATCCTTCTTCATTCATCCCTTTCATCGATACACACATTTTTTTTGGGTGTATTTGGGTGTTTTTCTCTTTGCTTCGCATCTGTAGGAGGTAATTGGTTCTCCCCTAATATTTTTGTTCCAGTTAAGTGTTAATTGGTGTGCAAATCTGTTGTTTTTAATTGTTTTCTTCATTTCATTTCATATTTAATTTATCCATTGTTTTTGTGATCTTAGTTTTAAGTTTTGTTTCGGTTGGCCCGTTAGTGTGGTTTTCGATTGGATGTGAATTCTGTGTTGTAAAATTTAATTTTTGCTTCTATGATGCTTTTTTAAAAAACATTTTGGGGTGTATATTTTTGTGGCCGGTTTAGTAAGTCATTCAATTTTAGTCTAATTTAATCTGGAACTCGAATTTCAACATTTTTTCCCTCAACTAAAAGTGTATGTATCTCTTACATTTTCTTCTATTTGGTGATGTTTTTGTTAATTTCTGGCGACTAATGTTAATTGAATTTTAGTTGTGTTTCCCTGATCCTCTGTAAATGCTTATCTTATTTTTTCGTTTGAGTTGTTTTTTTCTTTTGATTTTTAAGTAGTCATGTTTTTCGAAGCCGACAATTTTTATGATCTAGGTGTCCCTGAAGCTAAAAAGCTCTTTGCATATGTCTATCTCCTGGTGGTCGTAATACTTTTAGACCTATTTTTGAGATTGTTTGTGGGAAGTTTCTTCAATATATGTTGATCTTGTATGTTCTATTTTGGTTGTCATGATAAGTGGTGGACTTTTTCTTTTCCCCATCGTTTGTATTCTTGCTATACTTTCAGTTATGTTCTCTCGTTCTCTTGTTTAAATTCTTTTGAAGGCGTAGGTAATGTTTATGAAGGAGGAAAACAAATATTTCTATTTTGAATTTTGAAAATTTTTAGAGAATGATAATATTGGTGAATCTTACTGTTTTTTCTTAAGCTAAAAGATTAATTTGAAAGATATCTTTTAGGTGTTCTGAGATGAAAGAATTAAGAAGGGGAGAGACACTTCAGATCGCACACCGGCGGACGACGGAGGGGAGCTTCCTGGGGAAGAGTTTTTTTTCTACAGCATATAAAACATGTATTACTAATGGATTGGACTTTTAAACAAATATAAAGCTGGGCTTTTAAAGAAATATGAAACAAATAAATATGAATTGCTTAGTGGGTTGTATAAAAAAATTTGGCTTATTCAATTGAGAGAGTGGCTGATGTGGCAGCACCAGGAGTGAGTAAAATGAACTTTATATATATAGATTATGGAAGCATACTGGCGATCCGCATTCTTGCTTCTATTTAGTTTGAATATTTTAGAAACTATTATTAGTAAAATCTTTGAAAATTCTCTTAAAAGTAGCCAAAAAGTTTCAATATATCTTATATTTCTCATAATTTTCAAAAACTATTCGAAATAAGATTGAAGATGATATACTTCATCAAAAATAGTGAGCATTTGAAGAGTAGTTGTTTTTTACCCAAATTCCATACCCCTCTCTATTACCTAATTTTTATTTATTCTGTAATTTATAGGAGTTAATACTTCGGATCATACATTCATACTAATATCCAAATTGTAATTCGTTCCTAAATCCTAACTCAGTACTAGATTTTAATCCGTGGTACACCGCAGAATTATGTATTTTTGTATATTTTATATAACTTACTAAGAAAACATTATGTTGGATTAAATATATGCTTTAAACGTTTCTACAATAATATTGAGATATTTGTAATTTTATTTTCTTTATCTATTTAAAAATTATTATTTTCATTTGAAGTTTAATTAATCAAAATTCTTTTATTTTGGAATTTAATCAACCAAAATTAGTTATTGTGAAAGTAAACATCTGTTAATATGTATAATACTTTGTAGTTAGTATAAAATGATTTAAATTTTGTTCACCAATTTGAAATTAGTTAGTATTGTCTATGAGTATGATGGAGCGGGTTAGTGTTAGTTTTTAACTCTTTTCATATATAATTAAGTTTTAAAATATTTTGTTTGTGTTTTTAGACCAACCCGCAAAAATATATAAGTGTATTAATATTAACCTAATTCCCATCACGTACTTATGATTATTTTTAGTCTAGGTTTGGACCCGTGGATAAAAAAATAGTTATTAAAAAAAATAGTTAGTTTTGTATCTGAATATGATGTAACAGGTTAGTGTTGGTTTTTAACTCCTTTCATATAAAATTAAGTTTTAAAATATTTTGTTTGTGTTTTTAAACCAACCCGAAAAAATATATAAGTGTACTAATAGACATTTTTACCTAAACTGTAAACTGCAATTACAATAGGCAAGATTTTATACTAAACTTAGCAATTAAGTTTTTCCCATCACATTCTTATGGTTATTTTTAGTTTAGTTTTGGATCCGTGAATAAATAAAATTTTCCATAAATTATTGTTGCTTTTTTAATATTGTGCATATGTTAAATTGCTAAAATCTGTATTAACACAGATTTAGTTTTATTATCACAAATTTAGTAATATTATTGATATTACTCATATGACTAAATTTGATATATTCACTATTTAAATTGTGCAACAGGATATATATATATATATAAATATATATATATATATTTATATTTGTATTTGACATCATAACTCTATAAATGACACATCTTTTTTAGTCAAAAAACATATATCATTTTGTGGAGGGTTAAAACAATATATATATATATAGTATAATAAAATCATACATTATTAGTTTATTTTTATATTTTTATCTACCCATTTTGACATCAATTGATCTATCTATTTCAACATAGAAAACATTAAATAATTTATGTATAATGGAAAACATGTATAATGGAAAACATGTACAGTAGAACCTCTATAAATTAATACTCTTTAAATTAATACTTGCTATAAATTAATAAATTCTTCCGGTCCCGAGTTGGGCTGGTGTAAAAAATGACACATTTTGATAAATTAATAAGAAAATATATTTTTTGAAAATCCTATGTAAAAATATAGTCCCATCAATATCATAAATTAATAATCAAATAATATATATATATATATATATATTTATCTAAGAAAATATAGTGAAATACTGAAATATGACTCTATTGTTGTTTGCATATTCTTGAATTTACATTCTTATTGGAGTGCATCTCTAATATCTTTTATTGTCGTCTTCTCAAATTGCATCCAACAATTACGAAGAGTTCTAAATGCGATAATTGTTTTTTTTTTATGTAATTGGTTCTAAAATTACCGCAAGATCTTATTCGACTTCATCATTACCATGAATGATACTAGTAGAAATTTCTTCTAAATTCTAAACTTCTAAAATCTATCATTTTTACCTAAACTCTAAACTTAGCAATTACAATAGACAAGATTATAAATTAAGAAATTCTTTAAAAATATGAATGATAACAAAAGTATCTTATTTTGTAATACATAATTTTCAAAATTATGAAAATTAAAAATCTCTTCATAAATTAGTAGTTTATTAATTTATCGATAAATTAATAATTATTAATTTATCGATAAATTAAAACCTCTTTAAATTAATAAAATTTCATAGTCCCGACCTTATTAATTTATAGAGGTTCTACTGTATAATGTCAAACCAATTATGGAAAATCGAAATTTAATAAGATAAGATACTATATGTTTTTTTTCATTAAAACATTTTAAAATTTGTTATTTAAAAAGGAAATAGAAATTGATGTTGTTCAGATATTTAGGGAAATATATATTTCCATACTCGATTTTCCTAATTTGATTTTTTTTGTATTAAATGTTTTAATTACAGTAGCATTATCTGTAAATAAATCTGAACTCTAAGCCTTTTTCTAAAAAGTGCTGTGAAAATAACAATATACATTTACTATTTTCATATAACAACCAAAACAAAAAAAACCTGAACTACTCACCTCAAGTTTCTTGTGGGTAACATATACTAACACGACTGGGCCACAACACACCGAAGAGGCCCAAGTTATAAAAGCTAAATCTTTAACCTTTTTTTTTTACAACCATTTTATGTACTCAGGATTTTACCATAAAAAGACCAAAATGAAAAGAAAAATCTGAAACCCTAAACGACGAACTAAGTGGATTCTCTGTGGTGACGACTCATTCAGTGATTTCATTTCATCTTCTGTTCGGGTAAGTGAGGGTTCATACTTTACTGCGATGATTAATTTTAGAGATGCTGCAGCCAAAATGTAATCAATTTTCAACACCTTTGTTGAATTGTATGAGATATAGAATAATACTCCCTCCGTTTCAAAATATAGGATGTTTTAAGAAAAGCACGCAGATTAAGAAGTCTTTATTTTTAACAAGTTCAACCAATCAGAAACAATACTGCATAATATAAAATATTAAACTAATCTAAAAGTTACATTGATATTTGAAAACATTCTATATTATGAAACAACAAACTTCTCCAAACGGAGGAAGTAAATAAGATTGTACTGTTACATTTTCAATCATTGATGGCTTTAGAGTTAAGAATTAGATTTTTTTTTATAATGTCTTTATGAATACATTTGTGTGAATTAGAGAATATTATTGATCATATGCTGCAGCCAAATTATATTCAATTGCAACGCCCTTTATTGATTTGTGTGAGATGTAGAATAATAATAAGCTTGTTGTATTGTGCTGTTAGTAACAGTCTGTTTACATTTTTAATTATTGATAGCTTTGGAGTAAACTATAATTAGATTTTGTTTTAATTGTCTTTATGAATACATTTCTGTTGTTTGTTTATATGTAGAAAACAATAGAAAAATGGCACCACCACTGAGTATGAGAAAACAGCCATCTGGAGCTTTAAAAAGGAAAAAGAGAAAGAAGCTGCAAAAGTTTTTGAAGTCCCAAGCCAATGCTATTCTTAAGTTTGTCATCAAGAAACCCGAAAGTTCTGAAACAGTAGTGGAGTCTCGAGAAAGCGACAGTGAAGAAGATGTTAATGGTCAGAGTCAGAGCAACGTTGTTCCTGAACACATTGATGAGCAAAAACAGGTTCTGATTCGAGGCGAGGGAAGTGAAGAGAAGAAGACACATATATGTGAAGATGTTATTGGTCAGAGTCAGAGCAACGTTGTTCCTGAACATTTTGATGAATCCAAAGACAATGAAGAGCAAAAACAGGTTCTGATTCGAGGCGAGGGAAGTGAAAAGAAGAAGAATCATATAAGTGAAGATGTCTCTGATCCTAGAAACTGGGGAAACGTTGATATGAAAATGAGAGATTTATTGGTTAAGAACGGTCCAACGACAAGGCTATCGACTGATTACCAGTTTCCTAAGGATGGTATCGGTAGGCATTTCTCGCAAGCTTTCTACACAAGAGAACTGGTCAATGGAGAAAAACAAGATCGTCGATGGTTGGTTTACTCTGAATCTCTAGATAAAGTTTTCTGCTTCTGCTGCAAGTTGTTCAGGCCTGAGAAAAACGGCGGTGGTAACTTGGCAACAACGGGGTACAATGACTGGAGAAATCTTTCGACTAGGCTCAAAGAACATGAAAATTTTCATGATCATTTTCTTTGCATGATTCAGTGGAAAGAGCTGGAGGTAAGACTACAAAAGAACCAGACAATTGATAAGCTGATTAAGTTGTAGCTGTCTTGTCTTAGGTGAGTTTGGTTAGTTTGTTTTTTTTTTTTGGAAAATGTGTTTTATTGGAAACTATTTAATGATGTTTCAGAACAACATTATGCAAGGAGATGTTTTTGTTTATTAGTATGACTTGTGGTTTTAGCAAATTTTAATACATTTTTATCTCTCATTGAGAATTATGCGAATAGGTTAGTAAGAAGTAAACATTTGGCCGGCATAGAACCCAAGAGATAGCAATAGAACCGCAGCCGCGGGAATAACCAAACCAGCCGTAAGTGCTGTTCTGTTATTCTTCATCAGTGCCATATATCCTCCAAGATTCTCCTTGTATGCATTCACTTTACTTCTATAATCTTGTTTAAGTGTTCCTTCCTTGGCTGCAACTTTAAGAGCTTCTTCATTCTCTCTTCCTGGCTTTGGCGATTGAACCTTTTCGGCTTGTTTTTCTAGTTCCGCTTCCTTTGACGGTTGAACCTTATCCTTCGCTGCCGGGCTAGGAGGCTTGAAGTTGTCCTTAGGAACAGGAGGAGGTTTTGCGGTGGTACCACTAGGTGAATTTTGTTTGCCGATTGGCTCAGGTCTAGGAAGCCTCACAACGAGATTTGCGCCTTCAAATTTGGCAGAGACAGAGTCAACGTCAACGTTTGGCGGAATAGGAAACTCCTTGCGGAAACGGATCCATTTGTTGGCTCCTGCTGGACGATCTCCCATCACTCTCAGCTTCCTTGTGGTGGTTATTTGTACCTTAAGCTGCTCTTTCCTAAACCCTGTTTATTTCAAGAACCGGTTAGTAAAAACCAAAATCACACGGCAAAAACGAAGCTAGAGTTTTGTTGAGCAACCAAACCTGGAAGGTAAACAGTGAGAGCTTCAAATCCCTGTTCAGTTTTCCAATTCGAAAGCGGCTCGAAGTCATCGTAGATGCGATTAGCGATAGCATGTTCAGAAATTCTCTCCATCTCTTGATTTCTTGGTTTGAATTTTGGAATAAGAAGATTTTGTGTTATGTTGATATGTAAGAGAGTATCTAAGCCATTTCTTTATATACTAATGAAGAAACTATTTCTTATAAGTTGTTTTCTTTGAAGTTGGGTTATTCCTTAACTTTGCCTAACTGTTGTGATCGCCTTCTGTATAGTTCTTCTCTTTTATATGCATTTTTGTACAGCTTTATGTTCCGATGTCAAGAAAGTGAAGAATATATATTTGAAGAGTAATGCTTTGCTTTGAGGGGATTTAAGGACCAACGAGGATGATGCTTTTTTTCTTTAATAATCTAATATCTCTCCTAAATTTATCAGAGACAACGTGTGAAAACATCTATAAAAGCAAACCCAATTTGATGTCTCTCCTAAGGATTTTACTAGTAAGATATTTGTTAATGTTTCAAGCCTATGAATTCCATATGTAAATCTTTTCAATTAATTTTACTTATGAACTATGATTATAAAGAACTGATGTATCTTTGGTAAGAAATTATTATTCCAGTTCTAACAATATGGTATTCAAATCATCTACATTTTCAAAGAAAGTTTTTTTTTTTGTGCAATGTGACAAGTTCACAATTATTGTTACTACACTACATAAGGCATGCACAACAGGATCGGAAAGAATTGTCTGTGGTAGAAAACCGTTCTCATCATTTGTAATACATAATAATATGTTGACGTCAAAAAAAAAACAAGTTAAAAACAATGATGCTATTTTTTCTCAATTCGTATTAGGCCTCGGTCTTTTTGGTGCGTCTATGACTGTCAATGTGAGATAACTCAAATTATATCTTGATGTTAATCACTTGGAATTATTGTACACGCAAGGTGATAACTCGACATTTAAGCCCTGAAGTGTTATTAGACTGATAAATTGAATTTAAGTCACAAAGTGTTATCTAACGTATTATACATGCGAGGTGATAACTAAAAATTCAAAGTATGATTCGATGTCGGATTTACTGTGATTGCACGCTTTGACGTTGAGACCTTGATGACAACTGAACGGTATGGTACTCGTCACATTTATCGGTGATGAATTGTGAAAAATCAGTTTAGAGGATTTATGCTATAAATAATGAGACCAAGCTCACATGTTATTGGTTGTATATATTGACAAGCTTTATAGGCTATGTGGAACCTTCTTGATCCATGTTCCCTAGATGTGACTGGCTTGAGCTTTGTTGTTAACCCTGTAGCATTCCAGAGTATTAATTTATAGCTTTGGTCATGAACGTCTTCCACGACTCGATCTTCAAAAAGGTCTTTTGAGCTAAGAATTCGCCACTGGAAATAATACCTTTTGCAAACTTTGGAGAGGAGACAGTCTTAATCTTTACATTTATGAATGAAAGCGTATGTGATTTAGGTTTTCTGCTTCTTCATTTTTTTGTTTAATCCAGAGCTTTTACAAGAAAAATCAGTTTTCATGATTCCAAAAAACTAGTTAGAATCTATCGTTGGATATGAGTTTCACCCAGTAGCAAGTACCCACTCAACTCATCTAAAAAATAGTCAACAAAAACATTTAGAAGAGTTGACCGGCCAGATAAAACTGATTGGACAGGCGAAACTTCTAGAAGGCCCAATTGGCCGTTCAACCCATTAAGCGATGGCCCAAAAAGAAACGACCACTGATTAAACTTTGAGACGGTACCACATTGATCCCGAGGCATAGAGCTGAAACGTCCCATCAACTATAAATAGTGGGATCGATGAACAAAGAAAGACAAGTCAACTAGAGTGAGAGTCATGATACAATGCAATTCTAATTCTAAGTACTAAAATTCATATTAGCGAGGGTTTAGTTTTGTAACTAACCGACCGGCTTTCATAACATTAATGTAATCTCGCCGACTATCTTAATAAAAAATCCTTTGTTTCGTCCTGTTTCATATTATTATTATCTATTCTAGTTACTCGATCAACATCTATAAAGTGCAGACATTTGTAATCTTAAGCTAATAAATCTCCTAAGTTTTTTGAAAATAATAAATCTCCTGAGTTGTAATAGCTTGGAGAGCTCCATCCATAGGGAATGTGGAACATCTTTAAATTTCTCAATCGTTGTGGTGTAGAATCAAAATCTTTATATTCGTTTCACCCCAATGTAACTATTTCTATTGTTAAAATATATATTTTAATCAACCACTATTTAAACACCCATATTACTGGTATATTATAAATATATATCAGTAATCAGTATTTTTATTAATTATTTTTTGACTGAATACAATATAACTCAAGTTTTGTCATAAAAATAATTTAAGAGCAAATATAATAGCAGCGGCACTTCCCAGGAGGTAGGCAAATACTTGCACTGACCTTGTGCATCTTCGTACACGCAGTTTTACATTCTGCAGGATCGCATTTTCCGGATTTGTTTGGAATATTAGTATAGCATTGTCTTCCTTGTTGCATATTCCCCAATACTCCTGTTTTGTGTAGTATTTAGACCATAAATATTAGTAACTATATATACAATAAAATAGGTTGTTTTAAGGAGTTTTGCGTAACAAAGTTTAATATACCAAATATAATTTTTTGTGATACATTAATTATTCTAGATAAAACCAAACATAAGAACTAAAAATATAAGAGTTTGTATACATAAATATATATATATATATATAAGAGTTATGTATACATAAATATGTATATATATATGTAACTGGAAAATATCATATAGATTTAATTAGGAAGAAAATTGGAAATTTGAAACTTATTTTCATGCAAAACAAAGCTAAATAACTAATAAAAAAGAATGGAAGATTATTTAATCAGTTCATATTATGATAGTTATATTTGTAACAATTTTTTTTTCATATAATAAAGAATTGATTTGATGTTTTAAAGAAATTGTATAGTTGAAAGAAGATTGCTTTAAAGAAATATTATGATATTCATTATTAGTCTCTGTTGAAAAATGTATATGTAATTTATTAAGGTGCATATTAAATGTAAATACAAACCTAGCTCAAGAATGATGAAGAAAGTTAGAATGGTGAGTGATAGTTGGAATGTCTTCTTCATCGTAGATGAATGAATAGTTGATGGTGTTTTAAAAGTAAAAAAAGAAAGAAACTACTAAGTATACTCCAATATATACTTTTCTAAAAGTTTAATGTACCTCACATTCAAACTTATCTAATTTAAGCAATCTATCTCCTTAAGTTCCGGTTTTACACAATTTTTTTCTTGTTTCTCATTCTGTATCTAAAACCTTTAGACTCGTTCACTGTTATTCTTTACCGTAACCTAGTTTCTTATTTAGATGAAACAGTCAAATACACAAAAGAAAAACAATATAGCCACACATTTGTTTAATATAAATCTCATATATTAATTTTTCATATATCATAATTTCTTTCTATGCCATCATTTTATCAATTTTTCAATTTGAAGCTGAGGCAATGGATGAAGTTCGTGGCGGATTATGATCAGAAGATAACTTACCATCCTGATAATGTTAATTTGGTAGATGATGCTTTGAGTTATGATACCATGAGATGCAGTCGTTGGTGAGTGGTATTAATACTTTGAGGTTGTGTGTATCTCACAAGAACCATTAATGCTGGAGACAGCTTAATGATCAGCTCTTCTGAGTAGAGATTGGTTGGCTAAAGAGAAGGATTATGAGCTGGTTAATGTCTCTAGGGATGTAGATTCAGAATCTTATGTCTCTGTTAATGGGAGTATTCTTGCGCATAAGCGGATATGTGTACCCATTGAATTCACAGTTTAGTTGGAATCAATATATATATAATAGCAATCCGAATAAATGCCACCAAAGATTGTGTTTTTTCAATCGTACTTTTTGGATAGTTTTCTAAAAATTCTGTATAAAATTTAAATTGTGTGTTTTACAAAAAGTTGTGATTGTTCATTGTAGCGGTTTTTTGTAAAGTTGCAACTGTTCATTGTAGAGTTATGTCTATTTGAATATTCGTATCTTTTGAAATCTATATATATATTTGTCTGTTTGAACTGTTTTCATTTTTTTACCATAACACAAAATAATATAAAATTTTAATCTCAACAGTTTTTACAGCTCTCTAAATTATTATCTAGCATTCTTTCTTTTAAAAGTAAAGATACTCCTTAAATTCTTGATTTAACAAAATATATTTTGTAATGATGAATCTAAGTTACAACTTTTAGTTAATTTTATATATAAAAATTTAATGAAAATACCTAAAGTTTTTTTCCAGGAGTTAGATGGATTATATAGTGAGCTTTTGGATTTGACTTTTGAATATGGTAAAAAGACGATGCCTTCTATATAAAAGCAGTTTATATGAGTTTGTAGGTATAATCAAGTGCAGACACAACAGTTGCGATTTTTCGTAGTACATTTTCCTTAAAAGGTTACTTTTATTTGTTTTTTTAATTCAAACGGTTGTATCTATTCATTGTAAAGTTGTGCCTTTTTACTATATTTTATTTATATTTTTATCAAAACTTTTCTTCTAATAGGTGTGTCTATATAAATAGTCATGCTTTTTGAACTCACTTTATATTTTGTCTCTTCATTACTAACTAACAAGTTTGTTGAAACAAATTTTCTATTTTATGTTGAATCTAAATAATTGAATTCAATGCTATTCTATAATCTAACTAAAATTTTATAAACCATTATAGCAATAGAGAAATTTTATACAACTTAATATAGAATTTACAGTTGCGAATATTTATCTCAAATTTTCATTTAAAAAATATTTTAATAGAACAATCTGAATAAATGAGAACAACAATTGCGACTTTTCATAGTACTTTTTTTGTAAGAAAATTGGTTTTTTTTAAAAAAAATTCAAATAGTTGTATTTGTTCATTGTAGAGTTGTGTCTTTTCACTATATTTTATTCATAATTTTGCATCACAACTTTTTGTTCTAATAAGTTTGTATATTTAGATAGTCATATCTTTTGAACTCTCTATATATTTGTCTGTTTATCAATAACTAACAAAGTATTGTTCGTTGAAACAAATTTTTTTGTTTTATGTTGAATCTACTTAATTTGAATATTAATATCTAATATTCAATGTTATTCTATAAAACGATTATAGTAATATAAAATTTTAATAAAACTTAATATAAAATTTACAGTTGTGTATATTTATTGTAACTTTTCGTTTAAAACTATTTTAATATTTCTAATACTTTAAACAATATGTTTTGCAAAGTTGCGTTATTCTATATAATATTTTTTGTTATAAGTTTTCATTTTGATGATTGTATTTTTAGTAATAGTTTATTTACGTATTCAAACTATTCTATTACATTCAAATAATTTCTAAATGTATAATTTTAAACTTTAATTTTTTTTATATAAAATACTTCCCCCGTGACATCGCGAGGAGTTTGAATCCTAGTTAAATATAATTCCAGAACTTTTTTTTGGTTTTGTTGAAAAATGGTATTTTGCAATTTGGCGAAAAACACAATCTGGTTAAAAAGTAAAATATTTCAATGGAAAAATATCTAAGTGTAGTCCTTTAGGGTTTTACATATTGTTTCGAAGACTTTGGTTTGATTAATCAAGATAAAATATCTAAGACTTTGGCAAGCTAAGAACTGAATCAACCGAAAGAGAAAAATCAATTTATTCTTTGAGGGTTTGACATTATTTTTACCAAATCTATATAATAATAGCAATCTGAATAAATGCGAAGAACAGCCGCATCTTTTAATTTAAAAAAATTCAGTTGCATCTTTTCATCGAACAGTCGCATCTTTTCATCGTGACTTTTCATTTAAAAAAATTCAGTTGCATCTTTTCATCGTGACGTTTCATTTAAAAAAATTCAGTTGCATCTTTTCATCGTGACTTTTCATTAAAAAATATTATTTAATTTTTTTTGACAAAATAATTATATGATTGCGTCTCTTTAGAAAGTTGCATCTGTTAAATGTAGAGTTGTTTCTCTTACAAACAGTTGTGACTTTTGTATATAATATTAGCAATATATGAATAAATGCGAAGAACAGTTGCGTCGTTTCATCGTGACTTTTCATTAAAAAAATCCAGTTGCATCTTTTCATGGTGACTTTTCATTAAAAAGAATATTATTTAATTATTCTTTTGACAAAAAAATTATATGGTTGCGTCTCTTTAGAAAGTTGCATTTGTTGAATGTAGAGTTGTGTATTTTACAAACAGTTGAGATTTTTGTATATAATATTAGCAATATGGATAAATGCAAAGAACAATTGCGTCTTTTCATCGTGACTTTTTATTCAAAAAATTGTGATTTTTCATTAAAAAATTCAGTTGCATCTTTTCATCGTGAATTTTCATTAAACAATATTATTTAATTATTCTTTTGACAAAAAAATTATATGGTTGCATCTCTTTAGAAAGTTGCATCTATTTAATGTAGAGGTGTGTCTCTTACAAACAGCTGTGACTTGTGTATATAATATTAGCAATATGAATAAATGCAAAGAACAATTGTGTCTTTTCAACGTGACTTTTTATTAAAAAATAATTTTTTTTTTTACAAAAAAATTATACGGTTGTGTCTCCTTAAAAGGTTGCATCTGTTGAATGTAGAGTTGTGACTTTTACAGACAGTTGCGTTTTTAACGACCAATTGTATCTATTCAATTGTTCACATCTTTAGCAATTATGTCTATTCAAATATTAATATCTTTAATCTATATAATTTGTTCTTCTTTTGTAACAATTTTCAACTTTTCTTTTAGTCTATATAATAATAGCAATCTGAATAATCCTAATCCTAAAATCTAAGATTAAACCTTCATCACTCTCGAGGTCTACATTCCGTCGTTATGTTCATACTCACGTCCTAGGAATTGCTTGCTCCCAACTCTTCCACTCTTAGGTCGCAACCTTCGAGTCATACCGATCTCACTCTCAGACCAGCGTCTTCGAGTTATACCGTCTCACTCTTGGACCACAATCCTCAAGATCTCGGTATCAGGGGAACTACTCATCCCCTCAGGAGAACAACATCCCCTCTGCCACTCTCGGAGCCCTCAGCCCCTCGAGCTATCGGTATTCAGGGGAATCACCAACCCCTCAGGAGCAACAATCCTTAACGACTATAAACATCTCTCGACACAAGTACCTCCTGTGGTCCGAGTATAACATTGCAATGTTACACCTGTCCACTCAACATACATTATCCAACTGGATTAACCCCCAAACAGAGAAATACCTGCTCCAACTGCATATGTCCACCTATCCGCCTCTCTAGGTCTGATACCTCTTGAGAATAATCTCATACCGGTCATCTACAACCGCTCCATCCTTTTAACATAAGGTGGAAAGTCCTCAACATCCGCAGCCCTCGGCTGCACCCCGCCACATGCGGCACAACTGGAGCCTACACTGGTACCCCTCTCGGTAACCGCTCCAACAGCACGCCAACAGATCCGCCAAGCGATCATCTTGACCCTGGGCTCCACCTGCTGCAACCCCACACCTGGGTTCCCAGCACCCCCGACATTCACACCGGCTAACCCTCTCTGGTCCCTCCTGATACGCTTGCGACCCTCTGACGTACCTCCTCGTGGAACTCTGGACCACACACTCGCTGGCCTCGGGACCCGCCCGACCATGACCACGTCCCCGTCCACGACCAAAAACTCAAACACCTTTAACCACTGGACTTCCAAGAACAGGGGCTAACAAGCAATCTTAACATAACACAAAAACACAAAAACACAAACTCACCGTGGAATCCATGCCACACACACTTGACTAACTCACATAATCAGTCGGCTCGAAGAGGATGTTCTAGAACTCCATACCACACACAATTGACTAACTCACATAATCAATCAAAGCATGCAAATCCCAACCATCTACAACAGAAACCTAGTGAACCCAAACCTAGAACCGTAAGGGCTCTGATACCAAAATGAAACGACCGACCCCTTTTTTAAAAAAAATAATAAATAATAAATATAATATAATATAATAATAAAATAAACTACAACTAGTGGTCCCATACCCACTAGCCACCTAACCACAAACACATTCAACAGCGGAAATAACCAACCAATTTCCAATAATAATTCAATAATAAAATATAACAATATTCAACATAATCAACATCCAAAACAACATAAATTATAGAACCGGCAACCTAGCAATGTTCTAATGACCCAACTCTAGCAACCTAACAATGCCAGACAACATAAAATCCGAGTCCCGAGAACATCCTCCTCTTCATTGCCTGGATTCCACGATCACACTTTGCCTTTACCTGCACCACAAACTCATATTGCAATGCATGAGTATTTTACAAACACTCAGTAAGGCAATCCTCCCATCTACTGGGCTATACACACAAGCAATAGAGTATCAGTAATCTTCACACAACAATCAACACACGACAATAACAAAAAAAGAACGTAGCATCGATCGATGCCACACATGCATCGACCGATGCCAAATGGAGAAGCATTGATCGATACAGAAGCTGCATCGATCGATGCAAGTGTAACTCGCATCGACCGATACCCAGTCTGCATCGACCGACGCATGCTCGACGCACACGAAAAACCCTAATGTTCATCGCGCCGTCCTCGCACTTGTATCGACCGATGCAAGGTATGCATCGATCGACGCAACGTCGAGCACCGTGATTTCCCCGAAGGTTCTCGCCGGATTTCGTTCCTACAACCACAGAAACTCATTCCCAAGCCACAAGAAAGCTTCCTAACGTCCATAGCAACAATCCAAAACGTCTAACAACAAACAACAAGCAAATCACTGAATTCTCTAGCTTAGATAAGCCATGGTCCTGCACTTACCTGTGCCAAGACGAAATCCAACAAAAAACAAAGAAAGAAAACGCTTCTAGGAAGCTCCTACAACAATCCCAGCTACAGATCTCCTCAGGAACGCACCAAAACTCCAAGAACTTCCAAGAACTCTTTCTCCCTTCTCTTTTCGCTCAGAAACGGCCACCCACGTCTAATGAGACAAAAGGGACGACCCTAAAGGTTTTCTCTTCTTTTCTTACCAAAACGCAGCGTTTGACTTAAGTCAAAACGCAGAGAAATGAGCTAGCATCGATCGATGCTCCTACTGCATCGATCGATGCACATCCATAACCGGAATTCCGGTTCACGGATGTTACAGTATATAATATTAGCAATATATGAATAAATGCGAAGAACAGTTACGTCGTTTCATCGTGACTTTTCATTAAAAAAATCCAGTTGCATCTTTTCATGGTGACTTTTCATTAAAAAAAATATTATTTAATTATTCTTTTGACAAAAAAATTATATGGTTGCGTCTCTTTAGAAAGTTGCATCTGTTGAATGTAGAGTTGTGTATTTTACAAACAGTTGAGATTTTTGTATATAATATTAGCAATATGGATAAATGCAAAGAACAATTGCGTCTTTTCATCGTGACTTTTTATTCAAAAAATTGTGATTTTTCATTAAAAAATTCAGTTCTTTTTTTTTTTTTTTTTTTTTTTTTCAACCAAACATTAATTAAATTAAAATAAAACTCCTATATTGGTTGCCAAACCGGAGGAAAAGAGTTTACAAAAGAAGTTTCAGGAGATAAAGATCTTGAAGAACGAGCAAGACAATATGCCCGTACGTTGAGCTCTCGCGAGATCCTGGTCAGGGAGAAGGAAGGGAAGCATGATCTGAACGCAAAAAACTCCTCCAAAAGATTCGAAAAGGCTGGCCAATCGTCAGGGGTCTGCACCATCGCCACTAATTTTGCACAATCTGTCTCGAAGCTCTGACAATCAACTCCAGACGCCAAAAGGGATTCCATAGCCCAAATCAATGCTTGTAACTAGGCATGTAAGGATGTGAGTCCACGCCTCTGACTCCGTGCTCCCAGAAGAAGCGTCGAATCTTCATCACGACAACACCACCACCCCAGACCCTGCAGAGGATCTGAACCTTTCCAAGAACCATCAATCTGACAACGAGGAAACGCCCCCCTATCCTCCAATAGGGGCCTAGAATGTAAATGATTGTCTGAATAAGATTTGGCTTCTTCCCACAATGATTTTTCATTATTCGCCTGAAGTAAAATCTCCATCGGCTCTGCCTCTAACCCCTGAAAAACTTTTTTATTCCTATCCTTCCATAATGACCAAAGTATCCAGGGAAGGCGGGAAGCTACATCAGGAGCCCCCGATTGAGAGGCTGCCCGCCAGAAAATAAAATCCAAATTTGCATAATTGAATCATAAGGAAAACCATCTGGACTTAACCGAATCGATGACAACCCCCATACATCGCGTGAACGTGGGCACTCGAATAGAGCATGATTGATCGTCTCTGGGACAGAATCACATCGTTTGCATAGAGTATCACACCGTACACCCCTGTACGCAAGTCGTTCCAACACTGGAAGCGTACCCGAAGCAATCTGCCAGAAAAAGTGTTGAACCTTTGGTGGAACATCGAGTTTCCACGACTGGGCCATAAGTTCCATACATGACGGCCCATATTCGACGTCCGACATTAATTCTCTGGCTAACCGGTAACCTGATTTAACCGTATACCTCCCGGACTTGGTAAAGTGCCAAACCAATCGATCCGGTTGCTGGACCTTACTGACCGCCATATTCCGGATAATCGATATATCCCCCGGATCCAGAAACTCCTCCAGAGAAGGCAAGTGCCAGTCTTTCGTAATAGGATTAATTAAATGATTTACCATCAAGCTCGGTAACCAGAGCCGGCCCCGGCCATTTGCTGCGCGTGGACGGGTATCCGGTATCCATGGATCTCTCCAAACCAAAATAGAGCAACCCGAGCCTACCGCCCACCGTGCACCATGTTCCACCAATTCTTTAGTTGAAAAAATACTCCTCCAAGCAAAGGAGGGATTATATAGTTTTTTGCCATTAAAGGGTGTTTATTTCTAAAGTATCGGCCTTTCAACACCCGAGCCATTAAGGACGTCGGATGTTGAATTAACCGCCAATATTGTTTTGCTAACATAGCATCATTAAATTGTTCCAGAGCTCTGAAACCTAAACCCCCTTCACACTTATCCTTACATAATTTATCCCAGACCACCCAATGTAGACCACGAGCCCTATCATTCGACTTCCACCAAAAAGTGGAAATAGCACTCGTTAATTTGGATGTCAACTCTTGCGGCAGTTTGTAACAGGACATCACATGAGTAGGGAGTGCCACTGCCACTGATTTAATCATGATCTCTTTACCACCCTTCGATAAAAGCTTTGCATTCCAACCATTGACGCGATCATCCAATCGCTCCTTGACATATCCAAAAACCTTCGTTTTTGACCCTTGGAGATTTTCAGGGATTCCCAGATAAGAACCCATACCTCCCTCTTTAGAAATACCAATAACTGATTTTAATTGATCCCTTATCGCCGAAGGAACCTTCTTTCCAAACATTATAGAAGATTTTTCAAAATTAACCTCTTGCCCTGAGGCTTTACCATAATTTCTGATAATTTCCATGACCGCCTGGCATTCAGCCACCTCTGATTTACAGAAAAACAGACTATCATCAGCAAACAGCAAATGCGAGATGGTCGGACAATCGCGAGCAATTGTGATACCCGTTACTTTCTTTTCCCGTTCAGCCTTTTTAATATTCGCTATCAGTACCTCCGTGCAAAGAATAAACAAATACGGTGATAAAGGATCTCCCTGACGTAGACCTCTCTGTGGTTTAATAAAACCCCGGGGTTGACCATTGAGAAGAACTTGGTATGACACTGAGGAAACACACCACATGATCAAGGATATCCATTTCCTATCAAATCCAAACTTAATCATGACCGCCTCTAAGAAACCCCATTCCACACGATCATAAGCCTTACTCATATCCGTTTTAAAGGCCAGAAACTCCGACCTACACCTTTGATTAGTATTTAACCCATGGAACATTTCCTATGCCACCAAAATATTATCCATAATTAAACGACCCGAAACAAAAGCCGATTAAGTTTCGGAAACCAGGCCAGGGAGAAACCTTTTTAGCCGAAAGCATAAAACCTTGGAAATAATCTTATAGCTCACATTACAAAGACTTATCTGTCTAAACTCCGTCATTCGCTGCGCCCGATCAACCTTAGGAATAAGACAAATATTTGTTTCATTCAATTGTGGATAAAAACTACCTGATCGGAAAAACTCTCTGACCAGCGCCACTAAATCTCCTTTCAAGGAAGGCCAAAAGCGTTGAAAAAACAAAGCCGTCATTCCGTCAGGTCCTGGTGTTTTCTCCGGATGCATAGCAAACAGGGCTTTCCGAACTTCCGCTTCAGAAACATCCCCAATAAGCTCTCTGTTCATGACATCCGAAATCAAAGGGGTAACCTCCTGTAACATCTCCGAAACACCTTGAGAATCTGAGTTCCTGAAAAGGTTTTCAAAATATTTTGTAGCAATATTCTCCATACCCGTAATCGATTCATCCCAAACATTATCTGCATCAAACAAACCAACGATCCTATTTCTTACCCGACGCTGTCGAGTGGATGCTTGGAAAAATTTTGTATTCTTGTCCCCAACCCGCAACCAAAACTTCCTACTCTTTTGTTGCCAGTATAATTCCTCGTCCCGATACGCCTCCTTTAATTTCCTTTCTATACCGCGAATTTCCTCCTGAGGAATCAGGTCATCCATTTTCGCCTCTTGTAGAGCCGCCTTCAAGGAAGAAATGAGTCTTGGACCAGAATAAATATTATTCTTTCTCCACCACGAAATCGAATTCCTGCAATTTTTTATCTTATCCACAAAGCCCGGAATCCGGAAATTTTTTGTGCGATTCAGTTGCATCTTTTCATCGTGAATTTTCATTAAACAATATTATTTAATTATTCTTTTGACAAAAAATTATATGGTTGCGTCTCTTTAGAAAGTTGCATCTATTTAATGTAGAGGTGTGTCTCTTACAAACAGCTGTGACTTGTGTATATAATATTAGCAATATGAATAAATGCAAAGAACAGTTGTGTCTTTTCAACGTGACTTTTTATTAAAAAATAATTTTTTTTTTTACAAAAAAATTATACGGTTGTGTCTCCTTAAAAGGTTGCATCTGTTGAATGTAGAGTTGTGACTTTTACAAACAGTTGCGTTTTTAACGACCAATTGTATCTATTCAAATGTTCACATCTTTAGCAATTATGTTTATTCAAATATTCATATCTTTAGTAATCTATATAATTTGTTCTTCTTTTGTAACAATTTTCAACTTTTCTTTTAGTCTATATAATAATAGCAATCTGAATAAATGCGAAGAACAGCCGCATCTTTTCATAATGACTTTTCATTTACAAAAATTCAGTTGCATCTTTTCATCGAACAGTCGCATCTTTTCATCGTGATTTTTCATTTAAAAAAATTCAGTTGCATCTTTTCATCGTGATTTTTCATTAAAAAATATTATTTAATTATTTTTTTGACAAAATAATTATTTGATTGCGTCTCTTTAGAAAGTTGCATCTGTTGAATGTAGAGTTGTGTCTCTTACAAACAGTTGTGACTTTTGTATATAATATTAGCAATATATGAATAAATGCGAAGAACAGTTGCGTCGTTTCATCGTGACTTTTCATTAAAAAAAATTCAGTTGCATCTTTTCATCTTGACTTTTTATTAAAAAAAATATTATTTAATTATTCTTTTGACAAAAAGATTATATGGTTGCGTCTCTTTAGAAAGTTGCATCTGTTGAATGTAGAGTTGTGTATTTTACAAATAGTTGAGATTTTTGTATATAATATTAGCAATATGGATAAATGCAAAGAACAATTGCGTCTTTTCATCGTGTCTTTTTATTAAAAAAATTGTGATTTTTCATTAACAAATATTATTTAATTATTCTTTTGACAAAAAAAATATATGGTTTCGTCTCTTTAGAAAATTACATCTATTTAATGTAGAGTTGTGTCTCTTAACAGTTGTGACTTGTGTATATAATATTAGCAATATAAATAAACGCAAAGAACAGTTGTGTCTTTTCATAGTGACTTTTTATTAAAAAATTATTTTTTTTTATTTTTTTTGACAAAAAAATTATACGGTTGTGTCTCTTTAAAAAAGTTGCATCTGTTGAATGTAGAGTTGTGTCTTTTACAAAAAGTTCTGTTTTTTACGAACAATTGATTTATTCAAATGTTCACATCTTTAGCAATTATGTCTATTCAAATATTCATATATTTAGTAATCTATATAATTTGTTCTTCTTTTGTAACAATTTCCAACTTTTTTTTTAGTTCAAATGTACACGTCTTTAGGATTATATATATTTGTTCTTCTTTTGGGAAATTTTTAAATTAATATATGATAATAGCAAGCTGAATAAATGCGAAAAACAATTGTGTCTTTTCATTATGACTTTCATAAAAATACTAACTTTTATCTTTTTTGATAAAAAATTATATTTTTGCGTCTTTTTGAAAAATTGTAAATGTATGTTAACTGTAAAGTTGTGTCTCTTTACGAACAGTTGTAATTTTTCCGAACAGTTGTGTCTATTCAAATGTTCACATCTTTAACTAAGTATAATTCTTCATAGATTATATTTATTTACTAAAACATATTAAAAGAAAGTATTCTAACCGTTTAATTGAAGCATTGAAACATTTGGTAAATTTAATATTTAAGATCACATCACTCGGAGAAACTCTGCTTTCATTTACGAATCATGTTAGTGCAATCCTATTTATGTGTAAGATTCTTAGAAAACATTGTTTTCATTTATTTATATTAATATTTCAATTGTTCCAAATTTTTAATAATCAACCATTTGCAAGTATTTTTAAAAAATTACTAAATATATATTATTTTAAGATAATTTTTTTTTGTAAGGATTATTGAGTTAGCTAAAGGTTTATGGATTTTTCTTAAAATTAAATTTTTAATTTTAATTGAAGTCATTTAGATTATAAATATGTTTGTATTTTTTCACTCATAATTGTTTTTACCTTTACAAAAAAACTAGATAAATAACCAACATCTTGTACGAAAAAAAAGAAGTAGTAACTACATTTAATATTGGATTATCAATCCATATACTCTATTAGAATTATCAAAATATTTAATGACTTTAGACTTTTTTATATATCATATGTTTTGTCTACAAAACGATAGTTGTTTGTATATATTCATCTACAATTCCACCTCTATGAATATAAATATATTCATTTTTATTAATATATATTATAAGTGAATTATAAGTGAAATGTGTGATAATTTTTGTTTATTTATATTTAAATTTGAGATTGATTGGTAATCTTCTTATTATTAACACTTATTCTTTCATAATTTAAAAACCAGCGACTAAATATAGTGAGAGAGATGAAGAAAATCAACACTTGTGTCGCTTAAATACATCGCCAAAAAAACCAGTGACAGAAACACGGTGCACTGATTCACAAAAGATATATGGAAATTATTAAAAGAAAAAATTGCACTACAGTTACAGTCGTGAGAAGAATTCGCTGAGACTCACAAACGAACAAGGCTTATGTCTAAAAGAAGTAAGGTTATTAATTTGATAAATTTTGATTTATTGATTTCAGAAATATAAATATGTAAACATATTCATTAATATAAATATGTAAACATATTCATTAATATAAATATGTAAACATATTCATTTATAAAAATATATTTGAGTTATGTGAAACATTTTGAATAATTAATTTAATTGAATTCAAATATTTAATTTGAACAAATTAACATTATGTCATTTTATGAGTGGTTTCAATTAATTTTTAATATCTTTTCAACTTTTTATACGATTTTTTGGAAATTTATAGTGTTTTTATACAATGTATTCATGTTTTTAACAATTAAAACAAAAAATAAAAATGTTTAAACTAATAAGTCTAATAAATCTATAAAAAAAACATTAGAGTTCAAAATTACCAAATAAATAATTTTACATTTCTTTCAAATTAACACTCTATATGGTTATGTCATATGTAAACATATAAGCATTTATAGATATAAATATTTTTAAATATATAACTATGTGGGAATATATATAAGAATCTACTTATCTTCAAATGTATAATTGTAGGCAACGAATAATTATATAATATTAAAATATAAAACACAATTAAATAAAATATGGGGATTAAATTACATTAAAAGTTATTTTAAAAATGCAACTACTTATTATATGTTTGTAGCACTAATCATTTTTTATTTAATCGTAACGACTTGTATCCCTCATTTGCATATTTTAATTTTAATTTTTCTCAAAATAATTGAGTGAAATATGTGTAAGTTACATCAATGGCAAAATTTGTAAATATTCTAGTCAAAGGGTAACTCACTAATTAAATGGACTTAAAAGTTCATTAAGAACGATACGTCAACATAAAATTTCCGTTTATCACATGTAAAAATAAATTTATTTTTAGGAATATTTCTCAAAATATTTTTAAGAGTTGTATTTTTAGAATTTATTATACCATAACTTAATAAAATTATATTAAATAAATTTTGTAATAAATATTTTATTAAAACGAGTTCCCCCGCGATATCGCGGGGGCTCAATACCTAGTTTTACTAGAAAAATTCTTGGGTTCACCCTTAGGGGTGAATCTCTTATATTCACTCCCTCTTAATTAACCAATCAAAATACAACAAAACGCCATGTCATATATCATATTTATAAATAAATCAAAATTAAAATAAAAAGACAAAAAAAAATAAAGGAAACAAATTCTGTAGATTTTTTAATAAGGAAATTATGTCGGTTTAGGTTTATAAAAAAATGATTAGAGTGTAGATTTTACAATTAAAAACAAATATATGTCGGTTTGGGTTTATAAAAGAGTGATTAGAGTTTAGATTTTATAATCAAACAAAATTATATATCGGTTTGGGTTTACAAATTAGTGGTTAGGGTTTAGATTTTATAATTAAACGAAATTATATGTCGGTTTGGGTTTATAAAAAAGTGGTTAGGGTTTAGGATTTAGATTTTACAATCAAACAAATTTATATATCGGTTTGGGTTTATAATAGAGTGGTTAGGGTTTAGATTTTACAATTGAAGAAAATTATATGTCGGTTTGGGATTATAAAAGAGTAGTTAGGGTTTAGATTTTACAATTAAACAAAATTGTATTTCAATTTGGGTTTATAAAAGAGTGGTTAGAATTTAAATTACACAACTAAAAAAAATTGTCGGTTTGGGTTTATAAAAAATTAATTTGAATTTTGATATTATAATTAAAAACTATAATATAATATTTAGAATTAACAATTATAAAATTAATTGATATACATGATTTTGTTTCTTTAATTAATCATTTGTTTCCTTAATTAATAGGGGGTGAATAAGAGTGGTTCACCCCTGAAAAGAATTGTTCGTTTTACTAATAAGATTCATTAAAAAATACACATTTTATTAGCAAAACATAAAGCCCACAACATATGGTGAAAGGAAACCCAATTTTTATATTCTAGAAAAAGGCTATATTTATTTGAAAGGCTTACAGAAAATGTTTAAAATATGTGAATTCATGGCTTTACTTGTTTGGCATACATACGAGAGAGGATAGATATGCTCCTTATTGGACACAAACGTATTTTGGACCATTGTCTGCTATAAACCGTCCAAATATAATTGTCTGGACACGCTCGATGGTCCATGGACGGACCAATTGGCACCTCTAGCCAAAGAATACATATGTTGTTTTTGATACTTTGTATAATTTGTGTTTTACTCTTCTTTTTTTTTTTTTTTTTTTCCGTTTATAACAAACAAACAAAAAAAATCCGTTGAGACTTGGGACTTTTTGAGATTTGAGATTTCTTTCCCAAAAGTCAGAGATTCCTTTCACTAAGACTGACGACATGTTGGAAAGTGACTTCGTGGCATACCGACAGTGCCTTTTGAGTTATGACTGAACCTCAAACTTTGTAGAGACGTGAGTGAAAGAGGAGGCGCAACTAAACGGTAAGAGAGAAACTAAAATGAAACTCTTTTGCCTCATGCATTTTTTATTCTCTCTTAAATTTGGGTCAAAATCACCATACCCCACTCGTCTGCTCCTTAATTTGTTTTCTGGGTTTCTCCAAAATCTTACCTTTTTATTTAAAAAAAAAAAAGAATTTGGTATTACTGCTGATTCAGACCAGAAACAAAAAAATGGATTTGGAGTTTGCTGTTAATGGAGAAAGATTCAAGGTTGATTCTATTGATCCATCAACTACCGTACTCGATTTCTTGCGATTGAATACTCCTTTCAAGAGTGTCAAGCTCGGCTGTGGCGAAGGCAAATCTCTCTCTCTCTCTCTCTCTTCTCTGTTTTCTTTCTCTCTATCTTTTAGTGTTATATGTTTAATCTACAATTGAAGTCTTGTGCTATGTTTTAGTCTAAGAACTAGTGAAGTTGACTCAATTTTGTAAAATCCAAATCTTGAGTTCTGTATCTCCCTGGTTAGTGCAGGAGGGTGTGGAGCTTGTCTTGTGGTGTTATCAAGATATGATCCAGAGTTAGATCAAGTGAAAGAATGTAGTATAAACTCTTGTCTCACTCTTCTCTGTAGTATCAATGGATGTTCCATCACAACATCTGAAGGTCTTGGAAACAAGAAGAAAGGATTCCATCCCATTCATAAGCGATTCGCGGGGTTTCATGCCTCTCAATGCGGTTTTTGTACGCCAGGGATGTGTATTTCTCTCTACTCAGCTCTTTCAAATTCTGCTGACAGTAGTAGTAATAATAGCTCCAAAGAGTTTACTGTTTCCGAAGCTGAGAAATCTGTTTCGGGCAATCTTTGTCGATGTACTGGCTATCGTCCCATTGTTGATGCTTGTAAGAGTTTTGCTTCTGATGTTGATATTGAGGACTTGGGGTTCAATTCCTTTTGGAAGAAAGGAGAAAGCAAAGAGGTTATGTTGAAGAATCTGCCTCCTTATAACCCCAAGGAACATCTTGTAACATTCCCTGAGTTCTTGAAGAAGAAGAAGAAGAAGAAGAAGAAGAAGTTTCATAATGGTTTGGATCATTCGAGGTATCGTTGGACAACTCCTTGTAGTGTATCTGAGCTTCATAACATAACTGAAGCTGCTAACTCTTTAGGCTCTTTGAAGTTAATTGTGGGAAACACTGGGACAGGTTACTACAAAGATGAGAAACGGTTTGATAGATATATTGATATAAGTCAAATTCCGGAGATGTCAATGATCATCATCAAGAAAGGTGAGGAAGGGATTGAGATTGGAGCCGCTGTTACCATATCAAATGCTATTGATGCTTTGAAGAAGGAAGAAAGCAAATCTTCTTATATTTTCAAGAAAATGGCAGCTCATATGGAGAAAATTGGCAACCATGCTATCAGGAACTCAGGGAGTATTGGTGGTAATTTAGTGATGGCACAAAGCAGAAAGTTTCCTTCTGATATTACAACGCTTTTGCTCGCTGTAGATGCATCGGTGTATATGTTAAATGGCAGGAAAGAAACAGAGAAGGTTAAGTTACATGAGTTTCTTGAATTGCCTTCGGTTTTAGACTCCAAACGCGTTCTTTTAAAGGTTGAGATCCCATCATGCACTACTACTTCTGGTGATGATGAGACAGAGTTGCTCTTTGAAAGCTATAGAGCTTCACCTCGCTCTATTGGAAACGCGTTGCCGTATTTGAACGCTGCTTTCTTTGCCTTAGTGTCTCGCCGCCAAGAACCATCAAGAAGAGGTGTAACGGTAGATAAATGCTTTTTGGCATTTGGTTCTTATGGCGGTGGTCATTCAATCAGGGCGACGGAAGTGGAGAGTTTCTTAACAGGTAAATCACTTAGCTACAGTGTTTTGTATGAAGCTGTTGGTCTACTTCGAAGAATCATAGTTCCCGGAAAAGAAACTCCACACCACGAGTATATAAAAAGCTTGGCTGTTGGTTATCTTTTCGAGTTTTTCAATCCACTGATAGAGAGTGGCCATTATAGCAACAGCCATGTTAATGATACCGCGAAATCTCTTCTTCCCTTCCTCTCATCTTCACAGCAAGTGTTAGAGAGCAATGAATATCAACCTGTTGGTGAAGCAGTTATCAAAGTTGGAGCAGCTTTACAAGCTTCTGGTGAGGCGGTTTTTGTTGATGATATACCGACTTTACCGAACTGTTTACATGGAGCTTTCGTTTATAGCACAGAGCGTTTGGCTAAGATAAAAAGCATAAGCTTCAGAGAGAATGTGATTCCTACTGGAGTTTTTGCAGTACTTACTTTTAAGGATATTCCAAAACAAGGACAAAACATTGGTTCCAAGACCGTTTTTGGGGCAGGACCTTTATTTGCAGATGAACTAACTCAATTTGCTGGTCAAAGAATTGCTCTTGTGGTAACATACCAACTCCAATTTCGTCCTCTCTTTTTTTTTTTTTTTTCAATTCTTGTTCATGTTTCGTGTCCGGTAAACTAATTGAAAAGTATAATGGCTATGTAGGTTGCAGACACACAGAAACATGCAGACAGTGCAGCAAAACTTGCAGTAGTTGAGTACGATACAAAGAATATAGAAGAAGAACCGATATTAACTGTGGAAGATGCAGTGAAAAGATGTAGCTTTTTCGAGGTTCATCCAATGCTTTACCCTGAACCAGTAGGTGATGTTTTAAAAGGAATGGAAGAAGCAGAGCGAAAGATCATCTCTGCTGAGGTATTATCACCACAACTCCTTTTTTTCACTGCCATAGTTTTGTAATTACATCTCATTTTGTGTGTTTATATATTACATATCCAGTTGAGGCTCGGGTCACAGTACTTCTTCTATATGGAGCCACAAACAGCACTTGCCTTGCCAGATGAAGACGACTGTGTGAAAGTATATAGTTCATCTCAAGCACCTGAGTACGTGCATTCGGTAATTGCTACATGTCTTGGCATTCAAGAGCATAACGTACGAGTCATTACCAGAAGAGTTGGAGGTGGCTTTGGTGGTAAAGCTGTAAAGTCAATGCCTGTAAGTATTTACCATATTTTGTATGTTTGCTGTTTTCTTCTATAAATTCTCATTGAAATCTATGTTTCAGGTTGCAACAGCATGTGCACTGGGGGCATACAAATTGCAGCGTCCTGTCAAGATGTATATGAACCGCAGGACTGATATGGTAATGGCTGGAGGAAGGCATCCAATGAAAATAACTTACGATGTTGGCTTTAGATCAGACGGGAAGGTCACAGCACTGGAGTTTATAATGCTAATAGATGCAGGGCTTGAGCCAGACATAAGTGCAATCATGCCACGGAATATAATGGGTCCGCTAAGGAAGTATGATTGGGGAGCTTTATCATTTGACATAAAAGTTTGCAAGACGAATAGCCCGAGTAGAACTGCAATGAGAGCTCCAGGGGAAGTACAAGGTTCATACATTGCGGAATCCATTATCGAGAATGTAGCAACTTCTCTTCAAATGGACGTTGATGCAGTGAGAAAGATTAACCTTCATAGTTATGACAGCCTCAGAAAATTCTACACGCACATCTCTGGTGACCCTTATGAGTATACATTGCCTTTATTATGGGACAAACTTGAGATATCTTCGAAGTTCAAGGAGAGAGCTGAGATGGTGAAGGAGTTTAATGTGTGTAACGTATGGAGGAAGAGAGGGATTTCTAGAGTACCTATTATCCATCAAGTTATGCAGAGGCCAACTCCGGGGAAAGTGAGCATTTTGAGTGATGGTTCTGTTGTGGTTGAAGTTGGAGGAATTGAGTTAGGGCAAGGGTTGTGGACCAAAGTACAACAGATGGTTGCTTATGGTCTCGGTTTAGTTAAATGCCAAGGAAGCGATAAGCTGTTGGAGAGAATACGGGTTGTTCAGTCGGACACACTCGGTATGATCCAAGGAGGTTTCACTGCTGGTAGCACAACATCCGAGAGCAGTTGTGAAGCTGTTAGGCTTTGCTGTGTTATCTTGGTGGAGAGATTGAAACCAACTATGGATCAGATGATGATGGAGAAGCCGGGTTCCGTGACATGGACCATGCTCATTCAACAAGTAGGTAGCCTAGTAGATTATGATACTTATTCTAAGATTGATTCTGCATGACTAACCTTAAAAGTTTGGCTTTATCTTTTCATTAGGCGTATGGTCAGTCTATTAATTTATCGGCGAGTACACTGTATACGCCAGAGTATGCTTCCATGGAATACCTCAACTATGGCGTTGGAGTCAGCGAGGCAAGTCACTATGGCAAAAAAATATCCTGTTAAAAACTTTGAATCAATTAAACATTAATCTGATTCTACTTGCAGGTGGAAGTGGACCTTGTGACAGGAAAAACAGAGATTTTACGATCTGATATCATTTACGACAGTGGGAAGAGTCTTAATCCTGCAGTTGATTTAGGACAGGTAAGTAATAATTAGTTAGCTTTGCATGTTTTTCTTCTAGTCATGTTATTGTGCTAAGCAAAGCAACAAAATGAATGGTTTGTGAAAAAGATCGAAGGAGCGTTTGTTCAAGGCATCGGGTTTTTCATGATGGAAGAGTACACTACTGATGAGAAGGGACTTGTGGTGCAACAAGGCACTTGGGACTACAAAATTCCTACTGTGGACACAATCCCCAAACACTTCAACGTCGAGATTGTCAATTCTGGTCATCACAAAGACCGCGTTCTTTCCTCCAAAGGTACACTATGATTTTCCTTATCTGATTTGAGCTATAACTATTATCAGAGCTTTCAATTCAAAATTGTTATATTCTTATCAAAATTATCACTTGTTGTTCACATACCGAGTGACATAAAACTATTTTTTTGAGATATGTGATTATGATTTTAGACTTAATATTATAATAGAGACAGGGATTTACAAAAACGTTCATGTACAAGTGTTATCTTTAATGCTGCTCCATATTGTATCTGGGAGTCGTCACTACTTTAATACTCAACAACTTCTTCCTTTGATCAACAGCCTCGGGTGAGCCACCTATGCTTATGGCGGCTTCTGTTCATTGTGCAACTAGAGCAGCCATTAGGGAAGCTAGGAAACAGTCCCTTTCATGGAACTGCAACGATGGGAACATAGATGAGTCTGGTACGGGTTTTGAGTTACCGGTTCCAGCGACTATGCCTATGGTTAAGTCTCTTTGCGGATTGTATAGTGTAGAGAGATACTTACAAGGGAAGATCCTCGGATAATATAGGCAAGCAAAACTCTCGTTGCTGCAAAATTTTACAGTGTTGCACATTCCAAACTTGTCATTTAGATTTCCTATACAGGCTAAAATAATTGTTTCTGTGCATCGCTGTGCATAACCAAAGCCTTAAAATTTCAAATTAAAATCAAGAAATGAATATTAAAGTCTTACATGTCAATATAGTTACACTTACATTACATGCCTATATCTCTAATTATAAATAGTGAACTGCCCATACCTCTAATCACTTTCATAAAAAGTGTCCTTTCTCCAAATTTACCCTTAGTTAGAATGTGTATCCATTGTAAACCTATGTTTTGCTTTGAGGTCATTAATCTCCTTTTGAAAGTTTATGGTACCCTTGGGCATTCGGTTTATTCGGCTCGGTTTAAGAGCTTTAATATCAGGATCAATATCAAAACCTCTGGAAGAATTGCAGAAAAGGTTAAGTTCGGTTATGGCTAGAAGTTATATATAGAAAAAAGATGTTAAACTATCTAGATATTACCATATAAATCCATCAAAGCTAGAAAGGTATCAGTCAGCATAGATAAGAAAACCGTTATTCTTAGTACTTAAGATTATACAACCTGAACTGCACATTAGATATATTATATTCCTAGAAGCAAACCTGATAAAAGTGTTAACCCACTTATACAAGTGTCACGGAAGCTCTCTGAAGAGAGTAGTAGAGTACTGAAAAGTGTTAACCAACTTTAAAAGACTTGATCAGGTATCGTGGGATTGGTCTTTCTCGATGAAGTCCAATGCCTGATCCTTTGAAATAACATTCACGATACTCACTCTGTTCTTATGAAAGACTCCATATATCTTATCCGCTACTCTCACAAGCTCAGGACGGAAAGTCGTGGTTATGAACTGAGTGCCATAATTATCAGCTAGACGACGAATCAAGTTGCCCACAGCGGTTCGATACTGAGGATCAAGTGCCGCATCAATCTCATCAAACAGATAGAATGGTGCAGGGTCACATCGCTGGATGGCAAAGATTAGTGCAAGAGCAACAACGGTTTTTTGGCCTCCTGACAATTGTTTCATTGCTTGTGTCTCTCCTTGACCAGTAAATGACACCTACCAAACAAGTGACAACTACGATCAGCCCGAAAGCTAGACCAATGATAATTATATACCTTTCTTTTTATGTAATGTAATGTCAATAAGTCTTTCTGTACCTTCACTCTTACACCAAGGTACTTCTCAAGCCTTCCCTCTGCATCAGTTTTACGACTTCCATCATCGTCATCATCTTCATCTTCATGATCACGATCCTGAATATGTACGCAAAATGTATCATCTCCACCCAACTAGTAAGTCAAGAAATCAGACAAGCTTTTACATAGAGGCAAGCATCATCCAAACGTCAACAGTGCAGATTCTACTGGAAGTTTTATGTAATTCCTTGGTGGAGACAAAGGTTCTCAAGATGAAGAATAAACAATAATACCAGGGATATACTCCCACACTTAAGGCTCACTAAAAGACCTCTGCACATGGTTTAGCAGAACACCAAATTTATCTCGTTCAATTGTACTCTGGAATTTAGTAAAACCATTTTGATAATGAAAAAGCACACAAGGGATTTAAAGGTAAACAAAGGACATAGATGAAAAAGTTTTTTCGAGGAAAAGGATGTAGAAACATGCCTTTAATCTCTTTATGAGAAGCTGACCATATCCACCTTGCACAAGCTCAGAGAATACCTCCTTGAAGTGACGTGCAACCCCTTTGAAAGTACGTTCTATCGATTCGTCTTTCCGCTGATCCAGAACTGTTATCAGTTCTTTAATTTTCTGCAGAACCGTCATATTTGTCAGTCAAGCTCTACTTTCTAAATACAGTTTGGCAGAGTATGAAACCTCCATTAGTTACCTCATCTCCTGCATCAAGCTCTGCTTGCCGATTCTGGAGTTCTTCTCTCTGTTCTGTGAAATTTACATATTGATCAAGCGCCTTCTTGTTTACATGGCTGAATTGTTGCAGCTGTTCACTGCACCGGTGTAGCATCTTCTGCAGCTCCTTGATATTTTTTCGTTTATACCTATAAATTTTCATCTCTATTACATATTATAGAACTCCTAGGGCAAAAATCTCAGGACATATAACAATGATCCGCCCATGACAACTAATAACTAATTGGACAAGATAAATGGAAATTAAGGACAGTATAACTGTAAAAGTTCCAACTAAACTAAGAGAGCCGAACTGGCCGAATGATCACCAATATAAAAGAGATGAAACAAACATACGTGTCAAAAGCGTCAGACGACAATGGACCCAATCCCCTAATCTTCTTTGTATTCTCATCTTGCTTAGCAAGGAGTGTGTTGCGAAGGCTAAATAGTTCCTCTAACTTTTTATCTACATCTTGCAGTGTGCCCTTACAGTCATCTTCCAATATCTGAGAGAACAAGAATTTGTTTTGGTCACAGATACTATACAGAGGCCAGTCTCTTAACTTACAGAATATACTACCTTTAGCTTTGCTTTCTCATCTTTAATTTTCTTGACTTGCTTCGTCTTCTCGTCAATGCTGTCACAAAGACCTAAAAACAGAAAATGGCAGTGAGTGTACTCGTCCGAATAGTTAAAGACCAAGATCAAGCAAGATAGATCAGAATGTTTGGAACCAACTTTTAAGCTCTTTTGCGGCCTCATTAACCAAATTGTTTGCATCATCAAGTTCTTGTGCATTTAAGGTAGCTGAACTAGGCAAACTATCATCGTCGATGGAAGCTATAGTAGCCTGTAACTCATTTATTCTCCTCTTTAAGTTGGTAGCCAAATTAGCCTCCAACTCTGCTTTTCTTGTCTCCCTCTGTGTGTGATGAAAAACAGACAAATCAGACTTATTACAAAAATAAGAAACACACATAAATCAGGACTTACTCTAACGAAATAAAAGCACACTTATTCAAAAAATGTAAAAGCACATAAATCAGACTCGTTTAAACAAAAAATTGCACGCAAATCAGACGTCAATCTAAAACAAAAGCAACATTCAAACTTTATTTTTAAATGCCAACCTCAATGCGGTCCGTCGTGTAAGCAATATTCTTTTCCTTAAGATCCTTAATTTCGGGGTTTAATCGTGACAACTGCTCCCTTTCTTCTGGTGTTAGGTGATCCACAAGTTCTGTTCCCATTTCAGCTTCCTTCATAGCCATGCTGGATCTAAGCTGATCAATTTGTGTTCTAATATCACCTAGTGATTTCTCCTGCAAACAGATGAAGAAATTTAGTATTTACAATATGGATGTACGATATAATTAGCACTGATGGCCACTTAAAAAAATGAATTGAAAGACTAGAGGCATAGAAGAATGGCACCTTATTTTCAAGAGCTTTATATATATCATCTTTCTGCTTCTTTGCGTTAGCTATCTCTTGCTTAAGTTGCTCCACCTGTAATTTGCTGTGCGTCCAGTCTGCTTCAAGTCTCTGCTGCTCAGTAACATACTGTGTAATATGCTGATCTATCAGTGAGACATGTTAAGTAAACACTGTGAAAGGGGAATTATTGACATGGAAAATTAAAATAAATAAACACATACTCAACACTCATCAATGAACAATACGATAGTTCATCAATAAACAAAAATGCCAAAGTCAGTTATGGAAAGGATATCATCAAGCTGCCTTTTAACATCCTCCAGTTCTGTCACCTTCGCATTTATAGACTTTGTATTTTGTATTATAATATTCATGAATCTTAATTTTGACCGCCTGTGGTCATAGAATCCACCTGTCATACCACCCTTTTTGCTCACCTGGTCACCTGTAATGGTACACCATAACCTTCAGGTACCAAAACATGTTGAATAGAATGTAAAGTGAATACAAATGCAATTACAGTTTCAACCTTCCATAGTTATGCAATCGAGGACATGACTCTTAGCAATTCTTGTTGCTACGTTCAGATCTTTACATACCACAGTTCTACCAAAAACCTACAGCAAGACACATTACAATATAATGACATTAACATAAACACAAAAGTATAGAACACAAAAAGTAAAATAATTCTATCAAAGGTACATGTAGATAAGTGGGCCATGTGAAAACAGAAAGGCACAAACAAAGCTCAGAAGGTGACAAGAAATTGCTGGGCAAAAAAGTGGACAGAGAACAAAAGGAACACCTGAGCCAATGCTGGTCCAAACTTAGAGTCGTACTTTAACTTTCTCAGCAGTGGTATTGCAGCAGAATCTTGTGGAAAGTTTACATGAGGCGCCTTTACCCGATTTAGAGGTAAGAAGGTCAGTCGACCACCCTTTATAGAATTCAGGTGTCTGATTAACTTGGTTGAAATATCATCATTCTCAACTACCACGTGAAACAGGCTGGTCATGGAACAAGAGATGACAAGAGCAGATCATAAGGAAAAAAATAGCCACATAGCGAATAGTACGATAATTGTAGCTGTGAGGTAAATATCAGCAGGTTTCCCGCATACCTGTTTCCTGCAGTGACTTCAACTGCAGTGAAAAACTTTTCATCGCAATCAACCAACTCAACAAGTGGACCAAAAAATCCATTGATCCTATACTCTTCGACATACCGTCGAATAGTGTGCAGCCCTCGCCTAACATCCTGAGAAAATAAATGGGCTTAGTCAACAGAAACGAAAATTGACAATGGCCATTAAATTACATCAGCTCGGTAGAGATGTAAGGTTAGCACATTGCTCGTCAACTTCTAACTATGCCGAAAGGACTTGGATGGATCTAATTCATACAGTGCTCCTAAACAGTTAACATTTTCCCCTCCATATTACTGTCAGCAACAAGAAAAGTGATACCCAAGCCTAACACTTACTCCTGGAGTTGCATGCTCGAGGTTTTTCTTTGCCCGTTCAAGTTCCATTTTCAACTTCTCAATTTCAGAAGACAGTTGACTTTCTTCTCCCCATTTTTCCCTGGTTAACATATATCTTGTTATATCAAAAATAAAAATTTCTACTTTCTTACAGGTATTTTAAATGGAAGCAAATCCTACTTTCTAATTCTCTGTTCTTCATCTCTCTCCCTCTTTTTAATATTGAATAGTTCATGGGACTTGGAAATGTGAGATCCCAGTTCACTAATTTCAACTTCATGTTTCTTGATGAGTCCATCACGCTCTGTCAAATCAGTATTGAGGCGAAGAATTTCATCATGAAGTCTTTTCTCCTACAATAGAATCAACATGTTAGATCACCAATCACACCCATCAAATTCCATATATTCACTGCAAAAGATGAAACTATACAAAAATCCAAATGTCATTGAAAATTTGGAATACATTTACATATTTTTAACTTTAAACCAATGTGATCATATGACCTAAACTATACTACGATATAACTTTCATATTTAATAATGCAAACTCACTTGAGTCATATTTGAGTCTAGAACACGCTTAAGATCTTCAATCTCCTTCCTGAGCCATTTGTCTCGGGCAGCCTTGTTTGAAAATTGAGTTGCACGGCCCTGTTTCTGGTAAAGAATGCTAAGTTTTTTTTCCAGCTCCATGATTCTGTAAGAAAAAAACCATACACGAGAATTATGAATGTAAGATGACTCTAATAAAACCCAAAAAGAAACAATTTACATCACTAAAGCAAACAGTAGAACTTCCCATTTTAATTAACACCTAAGCTTTTACCCAAATTGATCGTTGTATTCTATCAAGGGAATAAATACTATTGCTTCCCTCAAAACAGGAGGCCTAGAGCAACATACAATCCACTCATTTTCAGCATGAACAAAGCTATTTCCGTGTTACACTACATTACATATGCCTACCTTTTTGTTGTCTGTTTTTCCTTGTCAAGTTGACTTTCATATAAAGGATTAATCGCCTCCAGTTCTTTTAAAGAATCCTGCATTTCTCTTTCCACCATATGAAGCTGCTCAAGTGCATCATTCTGAAAGCCATAGTAGTTCATTAGTGCACATTATCCATACATAAATAAAAAATCAATTAGACATTCTTTTGCAGGCATGCAACTTTTATATCCATCATGATGTAAACTTCTTGCACAAAATTTCTATGCAGATGCGAGTAAGTACCAGCTTCTGACCATATGAGTTGCCACTAAGTTAGTAATACCTTAGACTGTTTATTTCCAGCAATCCGATCCTGAAAGTCCTTCACATCAAGCTCCAGCTTTGTCTTCTTCTGTATAGCTTCATTTTGTTGAGCTTCAACAGTTTCTTTCTCTTTGTATAATGTCTGAAGCTCCTTCGTCAGCCCTTTTAGCGACTCATCTAAGGACTTGGAGTCGTCCTGGGCCTTCTCAACTCTATCATACATTTTTGTAGACTCTTCCGATGCCTTAGTTCGTGCAACTTCTACCTAAACCATGAAAGAAGAGGCCCATTTTTAAAGGTAATTCAGCGATGAGTGAATAACAAAATAACCTTTTCTTAGAGAAGTACATATAAACAGTCTGGCGGAGCTCAGCAGAACAGCAATCGAAAGACCAATAATATCTAATTTTTAAATCATAAGTAACATCAAGTTCACTGAAAAAACGAGACAACATTCAAAACATGTGCCTATAGTTGGCTGACCTGTTCCAGTTTCTCCCGAGCATCGTGAAGCTCTTTGTCGTAAATGGTGTATTCCAGTGATTTCCTCTGCTTGTCAAGTTGTTGATATTTTCTGAGCTCTTCTTTCTCTTCGTCCAATTCCTTTAGTCTTTCATCCAAGTAGTGGACAACTTCGATAATCTGCTTCCGTTTATTCCCTGGGAAACGAGTTATTTGGCAATATTAGATTTTTAAGGTAGCCATGCATGCATCTGAAAATTAAAGAGATTCCAATATTACTGCAGATTGATAACTTGCCTGTCTCCTGCATAATTTTTAAACTCTCACGACGCCTCTCCTCATAAACACGGGTACCACCTATCTCTTTTAGCAGATCCAGCCGTTCCACGTCTTTCATCAGTGTTAACGAGGCTATCTACAAACATACCAAAACATAAGGCATTTAATATGAAGAACGCTGTTGTACAGAAATCTGTTTGCCCACATTAGCTTCTCTCTGTGCTTGGCAGCACAGGATTAATCCAACTATATATATTCTCTAGCGGGAACTTACCTTTCCTTGTTGAACAACATAGTACGGATTAGAACGAGAAAACCCAGCACTCTCCAATAAGTTCATAACTTCAGCTTTTCTGCAAGTTTTGTCAGATATATATTCAAACATCCACGAAATAGGGCATCGGAAAAAGAGTGTTCAAATTTAAAGAAACAGTGCGCACGTTATGTGTTTCCCATCCAAGGTATAATCATCCTTCTTCAGACCAACTGTTCGGCGCAAGCGAATTTCTTCCTTATCAACCTAGCGGAAAAAGTTAAAACACAAATGATGAGGACTGAAATATACAATTTAGGGAACTATTTTGCATTCAGGAATAAGAAGTATGTGGTGGAATACAAGATTTTTAACGGCCTTTGCGTTTTAACTTCGATTTGCATAGCACCCCAAGTATGTTTTGATACTACCAGATTTTCTTAGGTGCGGCAAATCTTTACAAATTTAGGACTTCAGAAACCCAGTTGCCAAGAAACTGATGACAGTTTTATGAACTTGAAGGGAACTTTAGTATATAACTGATTGACATGAAGCCATAAAAATTAACCTAAAACAACCTGTACACTAGACTAAAATATGACGGATCTAATCTAAAGCTTAGTAACACAGTTTTTTCAGCTTCTACCTGACAGAAATACAGGTCGATGGCAATACTACAATCGAACATCAACGACAAACATGAACAAATAATTGAGCAAACAAATGAAAACATCCCATCACAAATTTCAGACAGAACAAGGTTTAAGCAATGGGAGTTATTACCGGGAACCGGTTGTCAGAATTATCAAACACAATCTCCACAAACGCAGAAACAACTTGATGACCAGCACCTTCCTGTCCAAATAACAGGCTCATAGTTAGAAACTAAATTATCTCAATACCATGAAAAGCACACAAACGAAGCAAATTTGAAGCCTGCAGCAAACAAAGTAGACATACGTGGAGTAATGCATGCCTATCTTCACTCCGCAGATTTTGGAAGATGTCACTCAATACAAAACGAATTGCTGCATCCAAAACCAAAGAATTCACTTAGAATCAAATATTTTGCAAACAAGAAATGAACACCAGGAAGGCTCAATCTCACCATGGAAGAAATTGCTTTTCCCAGACCCATTTGCCCCAACTTCATTATAAAAAAGAAAAAAACACAGTTCATCAGTTTTAGCAACAAGTTCAAACACTCCAAAATCAAACATGAAGAATAAAGAATACAACAATTAAAGAAGATCCACAAAAATACTCAGAACAAGGCTGATCTGAACAACATTACCAACACAATTAACTCTGTCGCTGAAATCCTCAGTAGCAACTTGCTCTTTGTAACTCTTAAATCCTTCGATTATAACCTTTTTACACACAATAACCAAATCCGAAATCCACAGAAGAAATTAAAACAGAGATTTACCAGATGAACATCAGTTCCAATTAAAACAAATAATAGAGGAAAAAATAAAATTCGAACCTGCTTGATATACATAGCGAAACCCTCAGTAGCTACTCCAACCTGTCAAAATCAACACCAATCCCAGAGATTATTAGGTCACGCGAAGCACATAAATAATAAATTAGACTTGAAGAGCAATCAAAACCCTAATTTCGGTATGAAAAAAAAAAACGAAAGAGATGATTAAGAAGTTGTTGAAATTCTAGGGTTTTACTACAACTTTCCTAATAGAGTAGATAGATCCAAGCGGAAACGAAGACGGAGGAAAGACGTAGCGATCAGAATCTACAGAAAATTACCTAGTGAGGAGGTTTGTTCACATATGGAGAACGATTGAGTTGAGAGAGAGACAAAAAAATTGGAGGCAAAGTAGAAGAAAAATGACCGGGAAAATAAAAAATCAGCCCCAAAAAAAAAAGTAGAAGTGTAGAACTGAAAAAAGAAATGGTACACTCCGTAATCCGTAGGCGCAGCAACTGGCAAAAAAAAATTTTTGGGCAATTTTCAAAAATAGCCCTAAATTAGGTTTTTCTTTTAAATATAGCACACATTTTCTAATTTTCCAATTCTAGCACACAAACTCTAATTTAATATTAAGAGATTAAAATCTTCTTTTTATTTCTATTGAAATCGAGACTTACGAGATTAATGAAACAATTTTCACCATCAACAGAGCTCTAATCGGAGAGCGATAAAACAGTTTCACAAAGCATATGAACTTAAAGTGTGATGAAGAATTGATTTCCATGAGCCAATTGAGTTCTTACTAAGACCTTGAAGCATCCCAAATCTCTCTTGATTGAACATAATCGCCGATATGTCGTTGTTGTCGCTGTGTTCGCCTAGCCGTATTCTCGTCGTTGATTTGTCCTCACCTCGCTTGAAAATCTGATAATAGTTAGATTGAGAGACAAAACTGAGAAGGAAGAGAAAATGATTTCTTCATGGATCTCTAATGGAGAATATAAAGTTTAAACTGGGGTTGCAGAAGAAGAGAAGGAAATAAAGGGATATTAGGGAGAAGAAGAAGATGACTCTAGATGGTTGTCATAATGGAGAGAGCTGAACAAGAATCAATTGTGATTAAACGTGATTGTTTCAAGTATAAAAGACAGTCATATTTGATTGAGAAACAGAGACAACGACATGAGGATCTGATGATTCTTGCCTTTTTTCCTAGAAGAAGAAGCAGATTCTGGGTATGGTCATGGCAACGTTGTTGTGGCAAATGGACTGTTGTTAGGCATCTATGAGGGTTTTGAAACATTTTTTATATTGTTTTAGTACTTTACAATGTTTATGCACTATAAGAGTGTCACATGTTTTCTATTAGACAAGTTACTAGTTGTTGAGGTAACTGTGATTTAATTTGCTACAAGTTTTGATAGGTCTAAGAATAAGAAGAAGTTTCACCGGAAGAAGAATAAGAAGAAGTTTCACCGGAAGCTTCACGGCAACCTTCATGAGACCTACCTTCATGAGACCTATCAAAACGTAAGTTTAATAATCTCTAGAAAAAATTAGTTATTTAAATTAAATAATAAATTTAATATTCACAAATGCTACTTTTGGAAAAATTGAGAGTGTGTGCTAAGCTTGGAAGAAAAACTTAGATTAGTGCTATTGAAGGGAATTTCTTTTTTTTTTTTTTTGGTCTATCGGCGAAAGATAAAATAAAAATAAAATTGGAAAACTAGCACAAATTTAAGTTTAGCACCATTTTAAGTTTTTCTTCCACATTGGAAGAAAAACTTAGATTAGCACCATTTTAAGATTTTCTTCCACAACTAATACATATTTTCAAATGTTTCAAAACTAGCACAAATTTATATATTCTCATTTTGGAAAAACCTAAATTATTAATAAAATTAAAATTTTTTCGTTTCTTCTCAACATGATTCATCATGTACCCAGATCTCTCTCTTTCTCTTCTCAACATGGTTCATCCTGTACTCAGATCTCTCTCTCTCTCTCTCTCTCTCTCTCTCTCTCTTCTCTCTCTCTCTCATGTTCTCTTGAATTTCTTCTTCTTCCTTTGAATCTTCTTCCTTTTTGTCCGCTACTTCACCATCTTTACTTGATTCACCGACTGTGTTACTCGATTAACACGTTGAACTCACTTAGGTTTTTTCTGATTTCTCTTCACTCGGTTCTTTGATTTCAGGAAGGGTTATATGAAATTCAGGAAGAATATGAAATTCGGGAAGGATTCTATGAAATTCATGAAAGATTGTATGAAATTTGGGAAGAATTCTATGAAATTCAGGAATGATTTTCTTGAACTTCATGAGGACTTTCATAAAAAAGGTTTAGATTTCCAAACATGAGAATATGCACAAAAATGAAATCATTACCCCTCACTAACAGAGCAATCTATAATATTTGACACATTGAAGCAAAACACACAAAAATAGAGATTTAGAAACACAATTATTCAAATTTAGGAAAGTTACAATAATATTCAAGAAGGATACTTTTAAATTCAGGATGCTCTTCATAAACAAAATGGTGGCTACAGATCGGAACTGAGCTGCTTAAAACTCACCTTAAGCACCAATTCCATACCATCGGAGATAAATCCAAACCGAATACATCGCCACAGAGATTCAGAAGGTTAATTGTGGAAGCAGCCAATAGTATATTGGATCCATGAAGTCGGAAGAAATGGAGACTTCAGTGACAACGAACGGCGGAGATGGTCTTCGGTGACGATACCAAAGCAAAGAGGAGAGAGATTGAAGAATGATATTTTAGAGTTTTATTAAAATTAAAAGTATTTAATTATATTAAATTTGTGCTAAATGTGGAATATTTGAGAGTATGTGCTAACTTTGGAAGAAAAACATAGATTAGTGCTATTGAGGGGTATTTCTCAAAACAAATTCTAAAAATTAATTTAACATATTGTAGTTGTATACAATATGCTAAAAATGAAAATATTTTAAAAGAGTATTTTTGAAAAGTATATCTCAAAAAAAGATATTTATAACAATTCTCTAGATACTATATGTTTTATATTAATTGAAAATTTACTATATTTTTAATCAAGCTCTGTCATATATATATATATATATATATATATATTAATTAAAAAAATTAATAAATTTGACAATTTAGTTATGGTGTAGTGGTTAAGTTAGTTTCTCTATTAATAAAATTTATATAAAAATTTAACAATTAAGATTTGTTTTTAAAAAATTGGGGTTGGCTCTGTTCGTGCCCTCATAATTTCACAAAATATTTTTTTGGAGATTTTCATAAATACCAATTTTCTATGTCACTTTTCAAAATACCCTTTCATGATGTTCATTTTCAAAAATACCCCTTTTAATATATAAAATGATTAAATTCTAAATCCTAAAGCCTAAATACTAAACTCTACCCTAAATATAAAATTGAGAACCCAAACCTAAAAAAAATTCTAAAAATTAATTTAAAATATTGTAATTGTGTAAAAGAGGGTAAAAATGAAAATATTCAAAAAAAAAAGAGTACTTTTGGAAAGTAGTATCTCAAAAATGGTATTTATAACACATTCTCTTATATATTCTACATATCTTTTCATGCTCTAAAAAATTTAGAAGTCATTTTTGTTCAATGATATTTAAAAAAATTCTATTTTTTTTAGAAATTTATAATACATATTTCTATACTTTGCTCTTTGTTCTTAACAAAAATTAGAATACATTTACTTATGTTCTATGTTAAAAAAACTATTATTAAGTCCCCCCCCCCTCCTATATTCTATGATAATTAAAATGTCCATTCTATTTTTTTTTTGAATTGCTAGAAAAACAAGAAAACATAATTGCAAAAAGAAAAAAAAAACTGAATATTTATGTTTCACTCACAATATCTTTATTAAGCGAGTATCAAGTTGAATCCTTCTCTTTTGACGCCTCTTAATTCCAAAAAAATTTCTAAAATATAAGAGAATTTGTTATAAATACTCTTTTTGAAATACTCCTTTTCAAAAATACTATTTTTGAACATTTTCATTTTTACCATCTTTTACACAATTACAATATGTAATATAAATCTTGTAGCACAAGTACAATGTATAGAATACACATTTTAAATTTTAGAATGTGTGTTCTAAACCTCATAGATCAAGGACATGAATGGTAACATCAAAAGTGCGTATTTCAAAGGACGTTTTTGTGAAACTTATTTTAGACACCAATCAGCAAAACAATTGTAATTTGCGTCTTTCTAAAAAAAATGTTAGTTGTTGTTTCTTATGTTGCATATTAGTCATGGACCGCACTAACTACCTGTTACTGTCTATTACTCTGCGTTATTTGAAAAACGCACACACAATATTTTTTTTAACATATAACTTTTTTTCCTTGTGTGTAATTAAACTGTTTCTCGTCTTTTGCGTGTAATTTTAACATATAACTTATGTTGAATAATTAAAGTTAAAAAACTAACACATATTTTATTAAACAAAAATTTTATGTGTCTTTTTTCTCTCGTTCAAGTAGTTTTAGAATTCATTTTCAAAAAAAGAAAAATTCTTTTTTTTTTCATTTATCTTTTAAAGAAATTTCAAAATGTAATATATAAAAGTAATTTTAGTAGTATGCATATATAAGTAATTTTAATATTGTTATATATTGTGAACCGCAATTTTTTTTCACCAATCAAATATTATCTCGTACCGCTTATTTTGTTTAAACCACACTTGTCCCGTAAATATATTTATCTCGCATGAACTGCAGTTGAACCGTACCGTAATACTAAATTATTTGACCCGTACAACCAAATACGCTGTTACCATTTGGACCCCAAGTTTTATCTATCCAGAACAGCAACAAACATGACATATTCTTTACATTAAAAGTATCCTCAATATTAGTGCCTGGGAGAAAAAGGGGTGTCATTAACAATATAAAATATAGAATGGACATTTTAATTATCATAGAATATAGGGGGGACTTAACAATAATTTTTTTTAACATAGAACATAAGTAAATGTTAGAAAATGTATTCTAATTTTTGTTAAAAACAAAGAGCAAATTATAAAAATATGTATTATAAATTTCTAAAAAAATAGAATTCTAAATATCACTGAACAAAAATGACTTCTAAATTTTGTACAGCATGAAAGATATGTAGAATATATAATCTAAATCTTGTAGCACAAGTACAATGTATAGAATACACATTTTATATAGAATACACATTTTAAATTTTAGAATGTGTGTTCTAAACCTCATAGATCAAGTTTTATATATCCAGAACAGCAACAAACATGATATATTCTTTACATTAAAAATATCCTCATGTATTCTTCATCCATTTTCTACAAATTCTTGTTTTAATTTTTTTAAAAAATCTAGTGCAAGGGGTAGTGTATGAATAGTTGGCATTTGTTCACATAATGCATAGATAGGTCAGTCTTTCTTTATCATTTATTTATTAAAATAAATATACATAATTAATTATGTAATTAGTAATTAGTAAATAGAGTTTGTATTTTTTGCAGAATTCAGGTGAACAACCAAAATTCTAGAGTTTAAATGATTAACAAAAGATGGGTGAAACCTGAGGAATACTCAAAATGTAATATTCACACATTTGGGTTAATAACTTCGTTAAGTGGTGACTCCAAGATTGTTTGGAACCATTTAATTTGGATGAGACTATTAATTGTTAACATGATAGTTGCAGAGCTAAAGTGTATTTTGTGGTGTCTTCATAGCTTACGAGATTTACGGATTGAGAATGTTGACCTTTTGAAGATGTTGCATATTGAGAATGTTGAGCTTTTGAGAATGTTGCAGATTGAGAATGTCATTCAACGTCTTAGTTCTAGTTTTTCCTATCTTGATTTAAAACTTTCCATCAATTCAGGCAAATATGGTTGCACAAGATATAACTAGAAGTGTGACTTGGGAGAAGCCAGAAGAGATTCAGATCGTATCTCTTAATTGGTGGTCCATCTTCCGCTACAAGAAAACATATGCATATATTCTTGACTTAACCGTCTTCGTTCTTACTTCAATTTTTTGGTTTGCCTTTAGAAATTCATCTCAATTCTTAAAGTAGCATGACAACTTCCTCCACTCGTATAGTTTAGTGGCTTTAGGGCGCGATCCAAAAACCCACATGAACACATACATTTTATAATATGACAAATTGTGCAAGTGGAACAAAATGTCTATCAATATGTCTAACATACACGTAGACTGAAAATGATATTCAACAACTTTTCACAAACATATATCTTAAAAAAAACAAAACATATTAAAAAAATCCTCATGCCAATGCATATTTATATATATATGTGTGCAGATAAAGATCCATTCAAAGTCTTAAGACTCGTATAAAATTAAATATCTTTTGGTGTGATATATGCTCATATCGAGCTGGCAGTAGCATAAAAATTGACTAAACAGATTGAAAATGAGAAAAGAAGAAAGTACGATCAGGTGCTCTGATAAGCAAACAATTTTGTGGTTCATATGGGGTTTCAAACAAAACAACACACAAAAAGAAGAGAACTCCAAAAACGACTTTATACCAACATCACTCACGTCACGTGTGGACAAAACCAAACAAGTCTCTCTCTTTTCTCAAATCGCAGCCAAAATAAAAATTGGCAACTGTCTTGTATTTTTATTCTTTTCACTAAAAAATCCATTTTATTAATACAAAAATCAGATAAATAACAAACAAAATACCATAACAAACAAACAACCAAATAACAAAAACTTAAGGGAAACCTGATGTCGTCGACTAGAACAAACAACAAAATAAATAAAATTTTAAGGACATTGAGTTTGATTGTTAATATTATTAGATTGAAACTCATGATTAAAATCTGTTCTTACACCATATTAACAGAGAATATTAAATTTTATTATAAATAGAATGATACAACTTATCTCCAATATATTAATAGAGAAACATTCTCAAAAAAATGCTGATGTGTTAGTGATGAGTACCAAAGTGATGAGCTCGATGAGGAGGTTGTTGGGCATGTTGATGGGCCAAGAAGGAAGTCCACAAGGGTTCGAAAGCCCAACAAGAAGTATTCGGATTGAAGAGACAAGGTCTCTGTTTATTGTTTCTGCAAATAACGAGAAGTGGTCATCCTATTTGTTAGGATCCATCTTCCATCTTTCCATGATTTCCTGTATTGTAGGAGGGTGAATCCTCTATTACTTTGTATTTGCTTCCTTATTTAAGAAATAGAAAAGCCAAAAAGAGGCAATATCAATTGCCCAAAAATCGAGTCTTGTTCTGTTATTTACACTTCGTTTTACTCTTGATGCTAAAGTTGTGATACGACGAGGTCACAGCTATCAATTGGTATTCAGAGCTGGTCCTTTTTTTTTTTTTCTTTTTTCCCAAATTTTTTTTTTCTACATAGCAATCATTCCAGTTACACGAGGAAACAAACAAAAAGGTGTCGTCGCTGGGTCTCAGGAGGAGCCAATGGCCGCGACAAAGGAGAGACTAGAGGGTGTAGAGACTACTCTTGGAACTATGCAAGGCGAAATTCAGAAACTCACAACCGATGAAGCAAACAAGTTTCACATCATGGAGGCTTCGTTACACCGCATTGTGGAAGATAACCGTCGGGTAGCAGAGGAGAACAGAGAGACCATCAATCGTTTGGTGGCTTCGATCAACCAAAATCGTGACGGCATGGCACAAGGTAACCGTGAACTGCGGCGGGCGGATAACAATTCCCCAGCACTTGCTCGACACGTCAAACTCGAGCTTCCTCGCTTTACAGGGGTCGATGCTTCTGAGTGGGTCACCAAAGCTAAACAATACTTTGCTTACCAGGAGATACCCAACAACCAACAGGTCGTGCTGGCGTCCTATCATCTCACAGGAGAAGCAAATGAGTGGTGGCAAGCAGCGTCTTCGCGCCTCGGCACAGATGCCTACAACACAACATGGGAAGTTTTTGAAACAGAACTCTGGAAACGCTTTGGTCCTATGCGCGGTTCCCATTTCCACGAAGCACTTTCAAAAATTCAACAAACCGGGTCGCTACGAGACTACATCCGTGAGTTCGAGCGATTGCAAAATAAGGTTACCAACTGGTCAGAGGACGCGCTTGTCGGGACTTTTCTTGGTGGCTTACACAAGACAATTTCTGCCCATGTCCGCATGTTTTCCCCAACAATGCTTCAGGAGGTTTTCAATCTCGCTCAATTGAGTGACGACCACCTGCACGCACAAAAACGGACCTTTACTCCTCGCCCATATTCACCTCTGGCGATAACCGCAACGCCGACGACCCGATCTCTTCCACAAGGTCAGTCCCCGCGACTATCTGACAATCGTGAGCAACACTCGCAGACTCCTAAACGGCTTAGCTGGGAAGAAATGAAACGCAAACGGAGCCTTGGGCTATGTTTTAGTTGCAATGAACGCTACAGCCCCGGTCACAAGATCAAGACCTCACAACTCTTACTTATGCTCGGGGAAGACGCTGTAGATGCGGACGAAGAGGACGAATTTCATGATCCCGTGGACCCTGAGATCACACTACAAGCACTTACGGGTTGGGACTCATCAAAGACACTCCGTATCTCGACTGTCATCAATCGTCAACACCTAGTGGCGTTAATTGACAGCGGCTCGACACACAACTTCGTCAACGAACGAGCCGCTAATCGACTCAATCTTAAATCAACGACCACCACGCCATTCAACGTCAAGGTTGCCGACGGTCACCCACTCCGTTGCTGCCGTGTTTATCGGAAAGTCGCTATGCAATTGGGTGAGTCTACCTTCGTCGTGGATCTCTATGCTCTACCATTAACGGGTCTCGACGTCGTTTTAGGCATCCAATGGCTTGAGACTCTTGGGCCGACTCTGTGCGATTGGAAGGCCCACACGATGGAATTCACAATGCAAGGGAAGCCTCACATCCTCCATGGACTTCACAGTCCGCGCATTCACCAGGCCCATTGGTCCGAAATCGCCAAGGAGGCCCGTTTGGGACAACCATTGTTTTCACTCACCCTCGACGACGATGCACACGCTTCTGCCGTTGTTCCCGACCAGATGCAATGCCTCCTCCACGAGTTTGCTTCTATTTTCCAGGTACCTACGTCCTTACCGCCAACAAGGGAGATTTCACACCACATCGTTCTGAAGGAGGGATCCGACCCCATCAACGTCAGACCATATCGCTACGCCCATTTTCAAAAGGAGGAAATTGAGAAGCAAGTTGACCAGATGCTGCAGTCCGGCTTGATACAACCTAGTTCGAGCCCCTTCTCCTCGCCAGTTCTGCTCGTCAAGAAGAAAGACGGGTCGTGGCGCTTTTGCACAGACTACCGCGCCCTTAATTCTGCCACCGTCAAGGATCGTTTTCCCATTCCAACTGCGGACGACATGTTTGACGAACTTCACGGTGCCAAGGTCTTCACCAAGCTTGATCTTACTGCGGGCTACCACCAGGTCCGTGTTCATCCTCCTGACGTGCATAAGACGGCGTTTCGTACACACAATGGCCACTACGAATACCTGGTGATGCCCTTTGGCCTCTGCAACGCTCTTTCCACGTTTCAAGCACTGATGAATTCGGTTTTTCGCAACCACCTCCGTAAGTTCGTCTTGGTCTTCTTCGATGATATCCTTATCTATAGCCGTACATGGGATGATCATTTGCAGCATGTTCGTCTTGTGTTTCAACTCCTCACACAACACAGTCTGTTTGTGAAACACAAGAAGTGCGAATTTGGGAAGCTGGAGCTCGAATATCTCGGACACATCATCTCAGGCGCGGGTCTTCGGGTCGACAACACTAAAATCCAAGCAATGCTTGATTGGCCACCGCCGACTACACTGAGTGAGCTCCGTGGGTTCCTTGGTCTCACCGGATACTATAGGAAGTTTGTTAAGGACTATGGCATTATCGCCAGACCTCTTACAAATCTCCTCAAGAAAGGCAAATTTTGTTGGGACGACGATGCCGAACGAGCTTTCCGAGCTCTCGAAACCGCTATGACCACCTTTGTTATTCAGACTGACGCATCCGGTGATGGTATTGGCGCCATTCTCTCGCAACATGGTAAGCCTATCACTTTTATGAGTCGCTCTCTTGGCATTGCAAAACAGAGCTGGTCTACCTATGCTCATGAGATGCTCGCTATAGTCATTGCAATTCGTCTCTGGCGACCTTATATCATGGGGCGGCACTTCATCATTCAAACCGACCACCACAGCCTGCGTTTTCTTTTGGAGCAACGGATCCTCACGTCTGAGCAGCATAAATGGGTTAGTAAGTTGGCTGGCTATGATTATGTGATCACGTACAAACCCGGAACTGCTAACGCCGTTGCTGATGCGCTTTCCCGCCGTACTGATAGCCCGAGTTTGAACGCCGTCTTTGTCCAGACATCTAGTCTTTGGGATGACCTTCGCTTGGTGGCTAAATCCGACCCATACATGATCAAAAGCGGTAAAGCAGCGGATCTTCACCCTGGTCGTCCATTCGCATGGAAGTCAGGTCTGCTCTGCTTTCACAACCGGGTAGTTGTCCCACCACACTCTTCTTTTATTCCATTACTATTACAGGAGTTCCATGACTCTCACGCTGGTGGTCATTCGGGGGCTTTGCGGACCTTCAAACGCCTTGCTCAACTGTATTATTGGCCGCGTATGTACCGCACGATTCAAGACTATGTCGCAGCCTGTGATACGTGTCAACGTACCAAAGCTGCAACGCTCTCTCCAGCAGGGTTGCTTCAACCACTTCCAATTCCGGATCGTGTGTGGGAGGACATCTCAATGGATTTCATCGACGGGTTGCCACGTTCTGATCATCACACTTCTATTATGGTTGTGGTCGACCGTCTCAGCAAATCTGCCCACCTAGTGCCACTCGCTCACCCATACACGGCATCCACAGTGGCCGCTAAGTTCGTTACACACATCGTCAAGCTTCATGGCTTTCCCCGTTCTATCGTAAGTGATCGTGACCCTGTTTTTGTGAGCAAACTCTGGCAAGAGTTTTGGCGTTTAGCAGGCACTAAACTACGAATGTCGACCGCCTACCACCCACAAACGGATGGCCAGACTGAAGTCGTGAATCGTTGCATCGAACAGTTTCTCCGTTGCTTCACTCATCACCGACCGCGACAATGGAGTTCTCTCTTACCTTGGGCTGAGTATTGGTATAACACTACCTACCACATCTCCACAGGTATGACTCCGTTTCAGGCGCTTTATGGCCGTCCGCCACCGGTCTTTCCGGCTTATGAGGTTGGTTCTACTATAGTGGATGAATTGGCGGAGCAACTCATGTCTCGAGATGAGGTCATCAATGATTTGAAGGCCTATCTGGCCAAATCGGTTAATAAAATGAAGCAGGTAGCCGATGGCAAGCGACGTGACGTCCACTTCAACAAAGGCGACTGGGTTTATCTGCGTCTCCAACCGCACCGGCAACAGTCTGTGTTCCGTCGCACTTCTCAGAAGCTTGCTACTCGATACTATGGTCCGTTTGAAATCACTGACAAAGTCGGTCCCGTCGCGTATCGTCTTTTGTTGCCTGAAGGGTCCCGCATTCATCCTGTTTTTCACGTCTCATTGCTAAAGCAGCACATCGGTGTTGATACTCCGGTGGCTGGCACTTTACCACCACTCCGCAACAATGGCATCTTAAAGCTCCGCCCTGATCGTGTGCTCCGTCATCGTCAGACGACCGAAGGACAGCTAGTCATCCAGGAAGCTCTCATTCAGTGGAAAGGATTACCGGTCGAGGAAGCTACTTGGGAGGACCTTTCCCAGCTGAAGCAGAGTTTTCCGACTCTGAACCTTGAGGACAAGGTTCTCAACCCCGACGGGGGTATTGATGAGTACCAAAGTGATGAGCTCGATGAGGAGGTTGTTGGGCATGTTGATGGGCCAAGAAGGAAGTCCACAAGGGTTCGAAAGCCCAACAAGAAGTATTCGGATTGAAGAGACAAGGTCTCTGTTTATTGTTTCTGCAAATAACAAGAAGTGGTCATCCTATTTGTTAGGATCCATCTTCCATCTTTCCATGATTTCCTGTATTGTAGGAGGGTGAATCCTCCATTACTTTGTATTTGCTTCCTTATTTAAGAAATAGAAAAGCCAAAAAGAGGCAATATCAATTGCCCAAAAATCGAGTCTTGTTCTGTTATTTACACTTCGTTTTACTCTTGATGCTAAAGTTGTGATACAACGAGGTCACAACTATCAGTTAGAGAGTTCAAGACAACAATAAATTTATTACCCTCATTTTATGGATATTTACACATAATTGCTATTGAATGGTTAAGGAATATTTCTTTTTAATTAACCAAAAAAATAAAACATTTCAATTTTAAAATTTATTTCAATCATTTTTATAACAAATTTAATTATTTAACTATAAAATTATTATATCTAAAACGTTTTTAAAACCATAATTTATTCACCTATTAAAAAAATGGATTACTATTCACATATTTAAATTTTCTAAAATAAAATCATCACAATAATCATTATTATAGGGAATTGACATATTTAATACTATTGATATAATATTTCACAAATGAAACATATTCTTATCAAAATTAAAAAAAGTTCAATTTTTTTTTTTTTTTGCATAAATTGAAGAAAGAGCTGCTTATACACATATTTAGGTTATACATAATAGTTTGATGATCTAAACATATTCTCACGGTTTTTTACACAAACACATTTTAGATACTTGAAAATAACTTTACTCATAACTATAATATTATCTGCATAGATTATCCCGCACATAGTGCGGGTTGTTACCTAGTATAGTTATAACTATGAAGTGGTGGGCTATTGGTTATGAACAAGAATTGTTCAGCTTTATCCATTTGGCCACATGGGTATGGGCCCATTGCTTACGGGAGTTAAAAAAAAAAAAACTTATATAGTTATACATATAAACACAAAACATGATGAAAAGACATAAATAAAAGTTTGCATAAAATAAGATAATTAATGTATAATAGAGTAATATATGAGATTTGAGTAATCATAGGGTGGTATGATGAGACTTTTTTTTACTAACCAAAACACAAAAAAATATTCAAAACAGGGAAAAATATATATATAATAATTCAAGAGAAAAATATAATAATTCAAGAAAAAATTAAAAAACTCAGAATTTTTTTTATAATACATTAGATATTTTCCTAAAAAAAACCATCACCAAAAAACGATCAACCATAAAATCACTTGAATTTTAAAGACTTCAAAAATTAAAATTATTAGCTTCTTAACAAAAAAATTATTGAAACCTTTATTTATTATATCGAACTAAAAAAATCGACAAATATACAATTAGAAAAAGCCAAAAATAAACTTTATATCTTCTGTTTTGTTAAATTTAGTTTTTTAAGAAAAACAATTGCCAATTATCAATCCTCCTATATATTATTCTTTGTTAAATTTAGAAAAAGAAAGAAAAAAAATATATTTTAGTTATATATCCTCACCGATCTTCTCGGTTCCATATTTATCTCTCTGATTCAGTTACGTTATTCTCTCTGACCCAAACGTTTCAAGAAAATTACAACCAATCCTCACAAATTTTTTTACGACAGCTATTTTTTAACTCATCAAACTTTTCGTTACTCTCTCCCTCTCCCTATTTCTACTTTTATCATCCACAAGTTTTTTTTTTTTTTGTCTTCTTCCAACCTTTCTCCAGGAGATCATCATAATCATCATGATTTGATTAGTAAACATAACCTTTAGAATCTCAATGATGAATGACCCTTATCAAACATGGGTCACTTTTCACTAGATTCTTCTAGGTTATTTCACTAATCCGATAACCGGGAAAAATTAATAAAAAAAAAAACAAATCCCAAAACCGGTAACTCATTTATTAACGCTAATGACTCGCCACGTGATTTTGAAATCGGCGTTGTTAGCGTCGTCGGAAGAATCGACGATGAGAAACTCTTCTTCTCCACCGACGATGGCGTTAGGTAAAGAGAGGAGAAAAGTTGGAGAGGTGGCAGGAGGAGCGGCGGCGGAATGTGCGGCGGTTTGGTGTTGTTGTCCATGCGCGGTTGTGAATCTGGTGGTTTTGGCCGTTTATAAAGTTCCAGCGGCGGTTTGTAAGAAAGCTTGGAGACGAAGCAAACGGCGACGGTTCACGAGGAAACGGCATGGTTTGCTTGCGTCAGCGGCGGCGGAAGGGAGCGAGAGCACCGTACACGCTAGATTGAACGAGGAAGATCCGACGGCTGAGATTGTTTTTGAGGAATGTCACGTGAGCGATGAATTAAACGACGTCGTTAGACTTGAGAATGAGATGTTGGATCGTTTCTATGGGGCTGGCTTTTGGAGAAGCCCTTCACAAAGGGACACGTCATCAGGAAGCCTATAAAAAGATTCTTCTTCTTCTTAATGAATCTTTTGGGTTTTTTGTTTCTTTGAGGGAATTAATAGTAATTTATTTATTTAAAAATTTATGTAATTTCAATTGTTATGTGAATAGGAAGATGGAAGAACATAGCATCCTTTTTTTATACATTTGTTTTTTTTCTTTTCTTTTACAATGTTCGTTTTTAATGTAACTTTATCTCATTGTGTCCAGAATTTGAAAACTATAAATGGTGGAACTTATGTGGAATTGAAGTTTCTAGGCTATTTAACAATGTTTGTTATATAACACGTACACCAAGAAACAAATGGTTTTAATTTGATACAAAACGGTCTTAGATTGTTGGCCAAACGAAAAGTAAAAGGAGAAGAATGTGGATATACTACTTGCGGTTGCAGATTGTGATATTTAAGCTGTAGACTAGATTGTTAAAGAAGCTAATGTTGAACTAATATAAACTTATGAAACTACAAGAGACATATCTAATTAAAGATGACGATTCGGGTAAGGAGCTTCATCAGTCTTATTTTGATGATTCGGGTAAGGAAAAAAATGATGTTGACTTTGGGTCAAATGATTATCATTCTTTAGAGGGAATCAGGTGAAGAGAAGTGTGACCAGAATCTTCATTAATTAGAGTTTTTATTATAGAAGTTTCAGATGGAGATATTGTTTACTTTTATTTCTACTTTTCATCAGTTTGGTTTAACTGTTTAAGTTAGGCTCGGGCATAAAAATCGTACCCGAATACCCAACCCGGAATCCGACCCAAAAAACCGGGTTTGGGTTGGGTATGGGTTTGCCTATAAAACCCAATAGGGTTCTATTTTCCAATACATGTGGGTTCGGGTTAGGGCGGGTAATACCTAATACCCGTTTGGGTACCCATCAAACCCAAACCTATAAACATATTTATATAATTTAGCATTAATATAATACAATTACCCAAAATTATGATTATACTTTTGAATTTTTTATTTAGTTTTACACCTAAATATCAAAAATAATTAAAATATCTAAAATAATTTGTCACATAAGTCAAAATTTAGGTAAATATAATTAATTTTATAGATTTTTTTTTGGATACCCGGTAGTTCAGGTGCTAATCGGGTTTTGAAATTTGTAACCCAAACCGACCCGAACCCGATAATACCCAAACCGAACCGAACCCATATATCTAAAAAATACCCAATGGATTCTATTTTTCTAAACCCGTTTACCCGAACCCGAATGGGTAATATCCGAACCCAAACGAGTTACCCGAATGCCCAACCCTAGTTTAAGTATATCAGCTTGTATAACTACGTTCGATCTTTTTCGAACAATAAATTTCACACTAAAAAAAAAATCAGATTTTTGCTACTTATTTTATGGGCATTTTACTTTGGAGTGACATTTCCTTCTTTTTATAAAACTAAAATATTTGACTTATGTTACATTAGAATGGATATTGGTTTTGTATAGAATGGTTAAAGTCAGTGGCGGATCCATAACATATTTTAACCCAGAGTACAAAATAATATTATTTTTTTAAATTTTTTTGTGACGATATGAAAATAAGTCTATCAACAAAACATATCTATAAAGTTATCCTATGTTCTTTCATATCTTGAAACCTTTTCATCACTACTTCATTTGTCACCTTATCAAATAATTATTTTTCAATAAAAGAAACTAATTAAACAATTATTTAGAAACTAATCACCTATAGGGTTGCGCAAACTAGTCTTCACAATGTTCATCGCAGAGAAGCATATTTCAACAGTTGCAGTTGACAAAAAAAAAAAAAAAAAAAAAAACAGTTGCAGTGGCTATAAGTAAAGTCAAAACTAGCTTCAAGTTGATTAACCTGAGGATGCGAAAGATATTTCCTTGTCTCTAACATCACACATGCAAGATCTCCCAGACTCTTCAAATTAGTAAATCTTTCACCTTCCCAGATATTATCGATGTACAGACCAATTTGGTGCTCAAGTGATATCCGATCGACATAAGTAAAATCTTTGGGATAAAACTCAGATAATCTCATACCCTTCAACGGATCAAACTCATGAAACGTATCAAAATGTCTTGGTCTTTCCTTTGTAGAGCCACTGATAAACTATTAGTGATACCAAGGATAAGCAACATCAATTGCAGGTAGAACACAAAATCAAGGGTATTAAAGTACTTAATAAGACCATTAGCTTGTCGTCTTTTGGTACTATCAAAACCTTCCTTTTCGATATATTCAAGTACTTTAATGATAATAAAAAATAAATCAACCAACCGCAGTAATTTTGTATAGTGAGAATCCCAACGAGTATTACCAGGCCTCTGTAGTGAGAGTTCTTGACACAATCCTTTTCCTGTCTTAATTTCAACTTAACTTATTCTTTCTTCTATTCTTTTTCGATGTTCTTTTTGAATCATATCCTTTCTCTTACAAGAAGCTCCAACCACAATTACCAAAACAGAAATCATATCAAAGAAGTATCCAACTTCAAAATATTTTTTAGCAACTGCCATGACGATTAACTGAAGCTGATGAGCAAAACAATGGATACAATAAGCATAACTATTTTCTCTCAAAATCAGAGATCTTAACCCACTAAATTCACCTTTCATATTACTTGATCTTAGCCTTGTCCACTCAACTATTTTATACTCAAACCATGTTTGGCAAATAATGAATCAATAGCGCATTTCAAAGATGCAAAAGTTGTTTCTTTAATATGGACAAGACCAATAAATCTTTCTTTGATTGTCCCATGTTTATCAACAAAACGAAAAACTGTCATTTGTTCTTTATCAGAAACATCTGCACATTCATTCACCAACAAACAAAATACATCATGATCAACTTTTTGAATTAGAAATCTAATAACTTTCCCTGCAAAGCAATGCACTATATTTTCTGATCTTAGGACATAACATCTGATTATTTTTCGGAGCATTCTCCAACACAAATTTTCTTACTTACTAGCTCATTTTGCCCTGCAATATATTTCACAAGCTCTAAGAAATTCCTCCTATTATCTGATTCCATTGAATTATTATGACCTCAAAGAAGTAATCCTTGTTGTAGTAAATATCTACAACAATCAATTGAATCGTTAAACTTGATTTTGTATTCATTTTTGACTATGTTATCCTGCTTATAAAAAGCATGAACAATTGATTAACTTTGCCTCATCAAAGCATCAAAATTTTTAATGCATTATTGTGAATGCTATTCACCAAACCCACATGCTCTCTTAAACTCTTGGGATTTTTCCAAGTATTAAATCCTTTTGTAACAAAGGCATCACTTCCACCTTTATAATCTATATAATATCTAAACAAGTAGCAAAGAAAACAATAAGCTTTGTCTGTTTTCACACTGTATTCCAACCAATTGCTATAGAGATCAAACCACTATGGATTGAATCGTCTCAACTTTTGTCATGATAGTGTTTTAGGAAAATCATGACTGACAAGGATCTCTAATCAAATATTTGCGTCTTACCTCATCTCTTTCATTAGGATGATACTCAGATATTCTTTTTCTATCTGTTGGATCCCAAAGCAAATCTACCAATCCCAAGACAAATCTACCAGAGATTTTTCAGACGCTGCTTTAAACTTTCTTTTGAAATAACTATGAATTGATACCTAACAAAAACATGATTATATTAAGTTATTAACATAGTAAAAACTAAAAACCAAGTTCAGATTACAAAATTGGTATACAAATGAATTATCAAATAAAAGACAACATACATGCCTTACAAAGTTATAAACAACGAACAACACAAAAATTGATTTCGTCTAAAACTGAAAAAATCAGATGGCTTGATGGCTTGAGAACTAAGGAAAAGCCAAAAAAGTAACAGTTGAAAAACAATTTAGCTGCCGAAAGAATGAAACTAGGTCAATGCCTTAGGACTATCGTTGCAGGACAAAAAAATAAACATTTATGGGTTTTTTCTGTTTAGCTATTTTGGGCTGAATCATTAATTATGGCTTATGGGATTGGTTTGGAGTCTTTGGATTTTTTTTTTTAATATATGTTAGAACAACCGTTCTATTTAGTTAAGTCAAAGTTATATATTTAAACTAGGTTTTGAACCCACGCTACGCGTGAGTTTATTAGATATATTTTGATGAAAATTATATATGATTGATTAAGGTAATAAAATATTATTTTATAAAAAAATTAAATTAGTATTATCATTTTTATTGTCAAAATTTGTGGTAAATTTTATTGTTACTTTTACCGTCTGGTTATTCGTTATACTTTTTTTCTTTTTCTTACTCGTCAACTTCTTCACATTCTTCTACTGAAAAACTTTTTTTTAGACTACCACACAACTTGTTAACCCATCAAACTCCAAGAACAAAATTATTTATTTTCTCATAAAATTTGTGAAATTCATGAAGAGCAGCATAGTTAACACATGCATCCAATTATTGATAATTTTATCTATATACTTATTTTGTTTTAGATCCACACGTTTAGAATCTTCTCCAACCAAAATCCTTACTTGGTTTATAATATTTTATAAACATAATCAAATATACTAATAATAATTTATTTAATAAGAATCATATGATATATAGAAATATGAGTACACTATAAGAACATATTAATTATAAATAAATATTATCAATTATGTTATATCATCAAATAATATCAACTGTATCATATTCTCAAATAACCGTAACCGTATATAACCGTAACCGCTTGAACCAGAACCGTATTTAAACGTAACCGTTTAACCGTTTATTAAACGGTTATAGTTAAGGCTAAACAATATTTCTAACCATAACCGATGGTTAAAAAACCATAACTGTGACAACCGTAACTCTGGTCATGCCTATGTATAGCTAATAAAATATGTGTGTTTGTTGTCCATCTTTTTTCTTTAAACTCCAAAACTTGACTCAAACATCAAATCAAGGTCTTGTGATGTCAATCCTTCTTCCTTTAGACCCAAAAATAAAAGATTAATGAAAGAATATCAATTCATCTATAAAATCATACACAAAAATATGTTTTGTAGCTCATAAGAAATAAAATGCACAAACGTAGATAAATAAGATAACTTACATCAATATTTCTAGTATTTTAAACTTATATAAGGTTTCGAAATATAAAATTTGAACCTTTTATAAAGTTTCAATATTAATAATATTTTAAACTTTTAAAATTTTAAATTTATAATATTTAAAAACTTTTTAAAAGCTAAGAACTTTTAAAAGTTTTAATATTTATAATATTCAAACTTTTAAGAATTTTAAAAATTATAATATTTTTTTGAAACTTTTTAAAGTTCTAATTTGATCAAATAAAAAACCGGATCAAACCAAATAATTTTTAAACTTGGACGCTTGATAAATCAAGCTTTCCTGTTCATTCGTTGTTGGAAGCATATTAACCTTATTTATACTGGTTCTGAACCATTGTCTAATATTTTTCTAGCCGATGTGGGATATTGTGCATAATTCTTTTATTTCCATAAATTTTAAATTTTCCTTTTTCTAAAAATTCTGGAAATTTTTAAAAAATGTTAATGAATGACATGTCAAAACTTCATAGGTTGTTTTAAAATAAGTCTTAATATACAAAATTTTGGAAATTTTTAAAAATGTTAATGAGTGACATGTCTTATTATAATTGGATGTTTTAAATCCTAAGTGGACAGCCTTAGAAGCTTATAGCTTCTACTTTTTATTAGTATAGATTATATAATTTAAATAAATAAAAATCAGTGTCGGGTACATGCCCAACCCCTCTATGCTCAGTATCCACCCATGGTTAAGGTTATTAGATTAATTTATGGTTTAATTAGTTTCGGTTTAGCTTAATTCAGTGTATCTTATTATATAAACCTTAGTTCTCAAAGTTAGTAACTCACCAGATCGTGACACGTGTTTGTTTTAACCATCATAAATCAAAGTTAAAAATTCATCAGATCGTGACATGTGTCAGTTTTAACGATTAAATATCAAAGTTAATAACTCATCAGATCGTGACACGTGCCAATTTTAACGATCAGAAATCACATATCAAAATTAATAACTCATCAGATCGTGACACGTGTCAATTTTAACAATCAGGACAAAATAATTTTTATGATCATAAGATCATCTATTTGCTTATATAGAGGGGTGTATTTATCATGATTTTGACATGTGTCAAGTTACTAATCTGAGGTCTTGACATGTGTAAAAGTTAATATTTGATAAAAAAATTAAGATTACGACAAAAACAAATAAAATTGTTTTAAACAATATTAATAATATAAAAAGATAATTATCAAAAATTATTAAAATTAAGCAGTTTTTTTAAAATAATTATAAGGAGATAATATATATATATATAATAAGATAATTCATAAAATTCGAAATTATAATTTTTATTTTACTTATTAATTATACAAAAAATAGAAAAAGGATTAAGGTAAGTATACAAAAAATTATTAATTCTAAAAAATGTAAATATTGACTTCTATATGAACATAGATCGTCTCATATTATTCATCTAACAAAATAATTTATTGGTGAAGTTTTTTTAATGTGAAGGCAAATTTTCCTTATTTTTTAAAACCAAAATATACTCATACTTTCTACTTTTTCAGTTTAGAATAGGTAAGATTAACATGTTTACCCAAAAAATAAATGGAAGATTAATATATGCATCTTCATTTTCTAATACTGAAAATTAAAAAGAAAATTTTATTTAGTAGTTTTAGATTGTTTTATTTAATTTTTATATTCATCTTTGAATTATTTGAGGTTCATATATTACCATGTTTATAATTTTCTATTATTTTTTCTGTTATGTCAAATTAATTTTCTTTTAATTTCTCAACCTTGATTGGTTGGTCATAGACCTTTTTGTTGTGCAAACACAATTGTTACCATTCGTTCAATCTTAAAAAGAGATAAATAGGATAAGTTCATAAACCTAATGGTTGGATAAAATATGCTAATCAAACACAAGCTTACAACAAACATAGAAAGATTGAAAAAACATAAATTGTTGTTGACAGATCTATAGGAGATTTGAGACAGAGGCTACATCATGGTGTGTCAAAAAAACTTCCATGATTACATTAGAAAATTTAACATTAGTTACTATCAAAAGATTTTGTGACGTTAGATAAGAGTCTTTAGATTCTTTGGTTGTTGGAGTAAACCACTTTGAGATAGCTAAAAGACGTGAACATGTTCTCTCCACACAGGAAGAGTGCAGAGCCGAAGTTCTCTCTATGGTGGAGGAGGTTGGACACAAGGTTATCTCCATAAGGGAGGAGGGCAGAGCCGAGGTTCTCTCCATGGTTAGTCATACACTATTGTAATGTAATTTACAGTATGACTAACCATAGTGTATTTTCATCGAATTACCTTCTATCTTCATCGAATTACTTCGGCGAGTTTTAGATCAAAGGTAATTCGTTAAAAGAGCGAATTACCTTCTATTAAAAGATAGAAGGTAATTTGATGAAGATAGAAGCGACATCGTTGATTGTGAAAATGGTGCAGAAAGGGGGAAAATTGAGAAATCAAAGTGAAACAGCGAAAACATAAGCATCCGCAGCTAGGGTCGCTCGCGGTTCTACTGTACTTGATGATCGCGAAGTCGATTTGGTGAAACAACATCATTCTCTTAGATCAAAGGGATATGGAGCTCATGGATCTATGTTGTGACACTCCGCTGAGTCTGATAGTCCGCTCAGCCTTCAATCTTCTGATCATCCATGTTTAATGATTGTTGCTCACACTCTCGATGATACAAATTACAATAGCTGGTGATTGCTATGAGGATTAGTCTAGAAACTAAGAACAAACTTAGTTTTATTGATGATCTCTCCCTAGACCATGTGAAAGTGATTATGACTTCAAGATCTGGAATAGGTGTAACAGCAAGGTGAAATCATGGATTTTAAACGTTGTGAGTAAAGAGATCTATGATAGTATACTTTACTATCACGATACAAGATTTAAGGTGAATAATCTACCGAGAAGATATCAGCTTGAGCAAGCATTAATGACTCTGAGACAATGTTTGCTTGATTTATCCAGTTACTTCACGAAGAAGAAGATATTATGGGAGCAACTCGCCAACACAAAGTCTAGGACAGTGAAGTTATGCCAGTCGAATTATTCAGTTTCTTATGGGCTTGAATTGAATGATGATTTTGGCAGACGAGATCGAAGAGTGTAGGCTGATCGACTTTGTTTTTTCTACATTAAAAACAATTTGAATGGGAAGTTACATTCAATGAAACCCATTACAATACATACAATTTCATTTAAAAATCAATTATATTTTTTTTTTTGATAAAAATAGTTAGTGTTTAAGACCCTTTATTACGATATGTGATACTCCTCCAAATTGGCTCTTTTAATTCGAGATAATAATCTATTAAAGCTGTTGACAAAAAAAAAACCTAACATAAAATTATTTCTTGGTTAGATTAGTTTCATGATAAATACGAAATTCGGAAAAACTTAGAAGATTCAGTTTTCTGTTTCAATTAGGTTAAGTATATATTATATGTTATTTTACCCTTTTTTTATTATGATATGCGATATTCTATCTTAATTAGGTGTTGCCCTCAAATATATAAACAAGGGATAATTTGTTTTTTTTTCCTTTTCCACAGAGACGATAACACGTTCTTGTTCAAAGGTGTGTAGAGATCTAAGAAACTTGAAACACACGAAAACGTTCATCGAATTCTTGAGGTATCTCAGCGGCTCTAACATCAGTGTTTGATCAAATTTGTGTGCGTGTCGATTCTAGTAACGACACGATGTTAAGAGTGCTGCACAACCTCAAGTTGTTTCCATCCACCGTTTGATAACCAAAATCAATACTCAACAACAAATCAAATAGATATGATAAAACGATACAACGTTCATAGGAAACGCAGCAACGTCATCTCACCAGCAACAATCTCACATAGAGAAACCGGCTAAACGATGAGGCACAAGAACTTTAAAAGTATACAAACCCAGATAATATTTTTGATAAACTGAAAGAGAACTAACACATGCTCTATATAGTCTACTACCGTTAACAGTGTTAACGTTTATTTATCCGCCGTGACGTTGACGTTTATGCAACAACCGACACTTCCAACTTCACAGCTCATAGTACAGCTTACCATTTGCACGTGATGTTATTCTTCTTATCTTCTCTCCACGTGCTAATTGCCAGCTCCCCATACTATATCAAAGCTTCCCCGGTTGAAGAACCTTGTCCACAAGGTTCAAAGGCTGGAAACTTCCTCTGCAAGTCAAAAATGTATTCCCAAGTGGCATCAGCCTCTGTCTCGTTCGTCCACTGAACCAACACCTTTGTTGCAGCACGTCCTTGTCGCTTAACCAACTTCCTATCCAAGATAACCGCAGGTTCCTTGAGTAGAACATCCGCAACCACCGACGGTAGTTGAGTTGAAGTGAGCACATTACCTACTGCTGCCTTTAACTGTGAAACATGGAATACAGGATGCACCTGAGAACCTTCAGGCAACAACAGCTTGTATGCGACATTACCACAACGATCAACCACTCTATAAGGGCCAAAGTACTTCGGAGATAACTTCGGACTCTTACGAACCACCACTGAACTTTGACGATACGGCTGCAACTTCACAAAAACAGAGTCACCAATAGAAAATTCTCTCTCAGAACGATGAGAATCAGCAAACTGCTTCATCCTGTGCTGGGCTCGTAGCAAATGGAATTTCAGGATCAACAACATACATTCACGCTCCTCTAAACTTCAAGCCAGAACAGCCAGCTTCGATTCACCCGGTAAGTAAGGAAGATGGATTGGTGGTGCTTGGCCATAAACCGCTTCAAAAGGGGTAATTTGAGTTGCAGTGTGAAAGTTCGTATTGTACCACAGTTCAGAAAGAGGTAACCATTGACACCATAGATGAGGTCTATCACTGCACATACAATGGAGATAAGTTTCCAAACAACGATTCACCACTTCAGTTTGTCCGTCGCTCTGTGGATGATACGCACTAGAGAACTTCAACTCCACTCATTGCAGTATAAACAACTCCTTCCAAAACGTGCTAAAGAAAACCGTGTCACGATCACTAAAAATGGTGCGTGGACACCCATGGAGCTTATAAACTGTATAAAGGAATGCATATGCCACTGTCATTGCCGTGTACGGGTGTGCTAATGCCATAAAGTGAGCCGCCTTCGTAAGCCTATCCACCACAACAAAAATAACAGTCTTACCAGCAGATTCGGGCAACCCGTCAATGAATTCTATTGAAAGGTCTGTCCAAATGGCTTCAGGGATCTCGAGAGGTTGAAGTAAGCCCGGATAAGCTGCTGTGTCATATTTGCACTGTTGACAAATGGAACAACTTCTGATATAGTTTTGAATGTCGAGTGCCATTCCACACCAATAGAACAATCCCTTAACCTTTTAATACGTAGCGTCTCTGCCTGAATGACCCCCAGAGCCCGAACAGTGCATCCACTGGAAGATAGAATCACGAAGCTGTGGATCATTTGGTACGACAATCTTCTTCTTTCTCCTTAACACAGACTGTACCCACGAGAAGTGCTTCTTAGCATTTGGATTCGAAGAGAGCTCATCAATAAGCTGTTTTAACTCTGCATCAGTCGCATAATGACCCTGAATATTCTTAAGCAAATCACATTCCAGAACTAACATCGCCATATGGAGGACTTCAGCACCATCCACACGAGAGAGTGCGTCTGCAGCCACATTATCCTTCCCTTGTCTATACTGAATCTCATAATCAAATTCCAACAATTTTAGGAGCCACTGTTGTTGGATTGGGGTATTCAACCTTTGCTCCAAGAGGTATTTGAGACTTCTTTGATCCGTTTTGATGACAAAGTGATTAGGTAGCAGGTACTGACGCCATTTCTGAACTGCAAAGACGACAGCTAAGAGTTCTTTTTTCGTAAATAGACAAGTTAAGCTGCTTGCCCTTCAAATGTCAGCTTATAAAAGCTAGAGGATGACCTTCCTGCATCAGAAATGCTCTGATTCCCTTAGTGCTAGCATCAGTTTCAACCAAAAATTGTTTATCGAACTCAGGGAGAGCTAAAATTGGTGCACTGCACAATGCATCCTTCAAGTTTGTAAACGCGTGCTGAGCTTCTTGAGTCCATTCAAAAGCATCTTTCTTGGTTGACACAGTAAGGTTCGTGCAATCGTTCCAAATTTCTTAACAAAACGTCTGTAGTACCCTGCTAAGCCCAAAAATCCTCTTAATTGTTTGACATTATCAGGTGTTGGCCATTCAGCAACATCGTTGACCTTGGCAGGGTCTGTCGATACCCCACCAGCAGCAATAAAATGCCCCAAATACTCAACCTTTGTTGTGGCAAATGCACATTTACTCTCCTTGGAAAATACTTTGTTCATACACATAGTGTGAAAGACTTGTTGTAGATGACTCACATGGTCCGTCATTGTGGAGCTGTAAACTAAGATGTCATCGAAGAAGACTAAAACAAATTTGCGTAAGAACTTTTTGAAAACCGAGTTCATCAAACCCTGAAATGTTGCAGGTGCGTTCGTCAAGCCGAAGGGCATAACTAGATATTCGAAATGGCCATTGTGTGTCTTGAAAGCCGTTTTATGCACATCCTAACCTGATGGTAACCTGCCCTTAAATCGATCTTAGAAAACACTGCAGAGCCTCCCAATTTGTCCAATAAGTCTTCGATCAGTGGAATGGGAAATCTATTCTTGATAGTCAATCCGTTCAAGCCCCTATAGTCCACACATAGCCTCCACGTCCCATCTTTCTTCTTTACTAACACCACAGGAGAAGAAAAAGGACTCGAACTAATCCGAATAGTGCCAGCTTTTAGTAGTTCTTGCACTATCTTATCAATCTCATCCTTTTGGAAAATGGCGTAACGATAAGGTCGTTGGTTAATTGGGTCAGACCCTTCCTTCAGAACAATTTTGTGGTTGAAGCTGTCTCTGAATGGGGGAAGACTAGTTGGTTCCTCAAAAATATCCGAGTATGTCTCCTTTAATTGCAACACTGCAGCATTATTAGCATTATCGTTATGACTTGCTTCCACCGCGAACAACATCATATCTTCATGTTCTGTGACCTGCTGTGCACTAATCATAGAGATTTGAACCATTTCTTCTTGACTTTTATTGAACCTTGATGCTTTCACCGTTCTAACAGCACCAGGTTTAATACCATGAAGCAGGATTCTCTGATTTTTCCACCAAAATCCCATTTCCAGCTTCTGCAAATTCCATGTCATATCTCCTAAAGGAGCCAACCACTGGACACCGAGAACCATATCACAGCCACCCAAAGGTATTATCATGAAGTTATCATTGAAAGGAGTACCTTGAAATGACCAGTTAAACTGTGATACCATTCCTTGCACTCCAAGCCTACTACCATCCGCAACAGTCACTCTAGTTATTCCAGGAGACTGTACTTCCACTCCTAACGATTTAGCCGCCTGAGGATCCATAAAATTATGAGTCGAACCAGTGTCTAGTAAGATAAACATTACCTTCGTCCCATGAGTTCCCCTCACCTTGAGTGTTTGATAGTCTTGTACCCCTGATACAACAATAATCGATACCCTGGGTGTATCCTTCTCATCTTCCTCCACATTAACGATCTCTGAGTCCTCCCACTCCCTATTATCGTCCTCTACTTTAATCATAAACACTTGAGACTTCCTGTACTTCAAGTAGTGATCGGGAGTGTACTTTTCGTCACAAATATAACATAAACCCTTAGCTCGCCTCTCACTCATTTCCTCTTGTGATAAGAATTTTTTGCTTTTAGGAGCTTGAAAACTAGTCACTTCTGAACTGACCTGACTTGTTTGCTTAGCTGGAACCTGAGTCTTCCCTACAGAATTTCCCGTATACGCTTTTGCAGATGACCACCCACTGTTTTTCTGTTGAGGATGAGCCCTGTCATACAGTCTTCCCAACACCAAACATTGACAAACTGGTTGAGGTTGAAACATACGAATATGCATTTGTGTATCCAAGCTGAGTCAACCTAAATAAGCTCGCATCTAATACTCTTCTGAAAGCGTCAATCTGTTCCGAATCAATTCAAACTTCTGGTGATAGTCAACTATTCCATTTGTTTTCTGTAGTTGTTTAAGCTCAGCGATCGGATCATCCAACACATCTTCAAATCGTTCCTGCAACAACAATTTATAAGACGTCCAATCTCGCAACACATTTCTTCCCAATGGAGTTTGGACTAGAGATTGATGTCAAGCTGCCGCATGACCATCAAAATGCATCGCCGCCATTTTCACCTTAAAATCTCCTGGTGTAAAGTCCAGAGAGAAGAAATCCTCGACCTTAAAAAACCACTCCGAGATGCGTTCACCATTGAATCTAGAGAAATCAACCTTTCCAACTCGAGTCAACCCAGAGTAATGATTCTGATAACCCCCTCCATCGCCTCTGTTTTGATAACCCACTCCATCTCCCCTGTTTTGATATCCAGATCCGTCGCTTTTGTTTTGGTAACCCGATGCTTCACTTCTACCACGATCGGAGCTCTCCATCAAATGATCCGGTGTCGCCAATACTACCGGAGATTCCCCTCCACAAACTTGTTTTCCCATGACCTTCTCGTTGAGACCAGGTTGCTGTCCAGACTTCATATTCGCCATTTCAAACATATCCGCAATGTTTGCATCAATTTTTTTATTTTGTTCAACAAGCGCAACCTCTAAAGCAGAAGTGTGATCAAGTACCTGTGCAATCTGAGATCCCAGAGCATTCAAGGTTGTTTCTGCTAGCGGAACCACCGATCCACTCGTTCCCACCATGTCTTTCACTCGAGTAAGCTGAGATCTTGTTTCCACCGCCATAGTTTCCAAGGATTCGTTTAGCTTTGATACCAATGATAACGAAAATCAATACTCAACAACAAATCAAATAGAAATGATAAAACGATACAACGTTCATAGGAAACGCAGCAACGTCATCTCACCAGCAAGAATCTCACAGAGAGAAACTGGCTAAACGATGAGGCACAAGAACTTTAAAAGTTTACAAACCCAGATAATATTTTCGATAAACTGAAAGAAAGCTAACACATGCTCTATATAGTCTACTACCGTTAACCGTGTTAACGTTTATTTATCCGCCGTGACGTTGACGTTTCTGCAACAACCGACATTTCCAACTTCACAGCTCATAGTACAGCTCACCATTCGCACGTGATGTTATTCTTCTTATCTTCTCCCCACGTGCTAATTGCCAGCTCCCCATACTATATCACCGTTCCACTTCAGAGTTAGAGTTTCCAGGTATATTCATCTATAATTCATTATTTGCCTAAATCATAAAATTTGAATTCGGAATTTAGGTATATAAATTGTTACAAATCAGGAAATCCAACAATTTATATTCAATAAGTACTAAACCTAATATATATATATATATATATATATATATATATATATACAATGCAATTTCCGAGACATCTTTGTTTTTAATATAACGTATTTATTGAATTTTCTAATCTCTATGACTATCTCAAAATCCTCTCTCGGATCTATTGTTTAGGTTATAACAGAGTTAAGGTCGTTTTTTGGGTAAAAGAATGTCTTCTACGTCCGGAACATGAGAGAACGTTCTCCTTCTTCCTATTCACTGAAGATCCAAAACTTCTCCCAACTTGAGAAATCAACTCTTTTCTCTGATGGCAGATATCAATCCCGTATCTTTTCCTCTGGTGGCTATTATTAGAGAGTAAGGAGGAAGAGAGAGGAGAGGCCGGTAAGGCCGAGCCTTGGAGGAAGAGAAGAAACGGCCAGTTAGGCCGTGTGCACCAAGAAGAGTGGCTGTGAGGCCATGAATGGTGTGTGAGCGGCCAGTAAGGCCGTGAACACAATGAGAGTGGCCAGTAAGGCCATATGGGCCGTGTGAAGAGTGAGAGAAGTCAGCAAGGCCATAAGTGCCTTATAAGAAGAACAAAGGCCTTATAAGAAGAAGAAGCCCAAGAAGAAGGAAATATCTCACAAGGAAGGGAAGAAGGATCCAATGGCCATAAGGGAAGGAGATCTAACGGTCATAAGGCATGGAAGGGAAGGAGATCACGTGTGGCTTTGGTTGGGAAGCATAGCGAGTCAACCAAAGACAAGGAGCTGTCCCTTTCATGTCTCCTTTGAATCTCTTGTGTGCCTAACGGCTCTATGCCTTTGTTTTCTCTATATTAAGCTGTAATTCTCTCATATGTAATATATCACAACATTCTAATAATAAGAGAAACCGATTTCCCCTCTACACTTGTGTTCTTGTTCTTATTTCCAATGTAGAGTGGTGTAGGATTAGCGGTTAGGGGCTGCCCTTAAGGCAGCCTATTCTCTTATCAAATCCCACCTAAAGTCTTCTTATTTACTCTTTACTAAGCCTAGATTATGGGGAGTTCATCACAAGTTGATGTTCTCTCCTCCTCCTTGAGAATGAGTTAGTTGTTGTGGGTAAAGGGGGATTCATTCACCAAGTGTTTGTCTACCCTCTCTTGTGAGCTTTGTCTCATAAATCCCAACATGGTATCAGAGCAGGCTCTGTTCTTGGTGATTCAAACTCGTTCTCAAGTTTATTTTCTTAGGAGTTAGCTTAATTAAAGTTTTAATCCTAGCCTAGGTGTTAATTCGCTTAGCTTAGTTCTTTAAAGCTTTAATTTTGATTTTTTGTTGTTAAATTGATTCTCTAAATAGCTCAATATTGAGTAAGCTTGGTCTCTTATCTTGTTAGAATTTGTAGACCAAGTGTGTGAAGAGAAATCGATTTTAGAAGCCCCATCCTTAAGCTTTACCGATTTGGTAGTAGCCTTGGTTAAATGGGGGAAGTGATGAACCATTGAGCAAGTGGGTTGTTCAAGGTGAGGATTCACGGTTCTTGTGAGCTCATGTGAGCCACGAAATTCTCTTAGGATTTTATTAGGATCCTCTTAGGATTTTGTTAATTTTCCTTTAAGGGTTTAATTTTGCTTTTGTTAAATTTCCTTTAAGGGTTAATTACTAAATCGCTTCTTCTTCTTCTCAATGTTGAGAAAGCTTTGTTTCTGGTCATATGGTATGTCCAAATTCGAGCTTGAGGAAGAGAGAGTTCTTGTTTTTAGCACATATGGTCAGCTTGGTCAAATAGATTAAAGCTAGTCCAAGAGTGCATTCTTTTAACCGATGGACAAAGGGTTGTTCCAAAGGTTCTCTTTTGTTTCTTCTTTGTTTGGGACCACGAAAAACATCTTCTATATGTTATCTTCGTGGATCTTCAAGCCTTAATCTCTTGGAGAACACTTGTTTAAGTGATTCTACAATGAGTTTTTTTGTTGTTAAACCTTTGGAGAAATTAATTTTCCATAAGGTCCATGTGTTTCAGCCATTAAAGCACCAAAAGCTTGTTGAATATTGGATGCTCTTGGCTGTTAAAGTTTCTGCAAACTCAAGAAAACAGAGTCTAACTCTGTCCATAGGAACTCTTGAGCTCTATTCTCCATTCACCTTATACTACCGCCTATACTCTCTCTTATACTCTCACTTTCTATACTCTTGGTTACTGATTCTCTATTCTCTATTTATACTCTTATTAATTCTCTAAATTCTCTATTTATACTCTATTCTCTAATCTCTAACAATCTCTTGTTTAGAATCTGTTCCATTGATTTTTGGTTTCAGTTTCAGCATTGAAGATTGTGTGGAGCTCGCTCACTATCTCAAGAAGAAGAAGTGGCGAGGTTGAAGGCTACAAGATAGACATGTAAGAGCGCAGCACAATGCCTGGAGTTAGAACCAAGGGCCACCAAGTCTTTGTTAAGCTGGTGGAAGGTGATGAATCAGTCCAAGAGCATGTGTGTTAGTGCCAAGTTGCTGATCGGATGTGCACAATGGTCTTTAGGAAAGGTGATGCACAAGGTTTCAGCTGTTGATTGGATGTGCACAAGAACGGTGATGCACAAGGCTTCAACTGAGGTGATGAGGTTTCAGCCCATCATCAAGTAAAGGTTACGGGGGAGATCAAGTGACTTCAGACCGTACCTCACAGATTCTGCTCGGCCACAAGCAAAAGTCTTTACTTAAAGCTCAGCCGAAGCGTCTCAAAGATCGACTCGGACGAAACCCTTCCACTGCGATTCAGCTTCCGCGTTCTTCAACAAAGTTCAAGACCATGGAGTCATCTTGCCAGTGGAAGTGGAATCATACCAATCCGAGCAGCCGTTCGAAAGTTATGCCCGATTCAGTGGGCATATGTCAGTCTGACGAATAAAACTAGCCGGGTTTAAAACCATGGTTAGAGAAGCGGTCTCAAGGAGGAATTCCAAACCGCATCAGTGTTCAACCCTCTCCTTCCTATCCATCAAAACACCATAAAGGCTGTGCTCTAAACTCTACTCTATTTAAATTTCTTAAATTCATTATCTTAGCTCTATTGCTTGTCTTTACTCTTTCATATGATTTTTCTTAAATTGTCACATTTTTAGAAATTTTTTTCTTTGATATTCCTCATAGCATACACTTATACTTTTCTTCTTTATCACTTGTTTAAGGGGTAAAGGAGACTATGAGAGCCTCAAAGAAATTCTAAAGGAACAAGGATGGAGATCATAAGGAATGTGCTAAAGGCAAAGTGGGCTAAGGAGTGTAGCGGTTCAAAGACCTGAAGAGGAGAGAGCTGGTTCTTGACAAACCAAGATCAATGGGACATCAAGGACAGTGGAAACTACACTCTTTTTACTTAACAAAGTTTTTCCCAAGTGGTTTTCTTTGTTGAGGTTTTTAATGAGGTAGTCGACACGAGTCCACCCTTGATCTTTGGTCCCCATGGTGCCCTGCAGATCAAGCGTGCGGGGGAGTATTAGAGAGTAAGGAGGAAGAGAGAGGAGAGGCCGGTAAGGCCGAGCCTTGGAGGAAGAGAAGAAACGGCCAGTTAGGCCGTGTGCACCAAGAAGAGTGGCTGTGAGGCCATGAATGGTGTGTGAGCGGCCAGTAAGGCCGTGAACACAATGAGAGTGGCCAGTAAGGCCATATGGGCCGTGTGAAGAGTGAGAGAAGTCAGCAAGGCCATAAGTGCCTTATAAGAAGAACAAAGGCCTTATAAGAAGAAGAAGCCCAAGAAGAAGGAAATATCTCACAAGGAAGGGAAGAAGGATCCAATGGCCATAAGGGAAGGAGATCTAACGGTCATAAGGCATGGAAGGGAAGGAGATCACGTGTGGCTTTGGTTGGGAAGCATAGCGAGTCAACCAAAGACAAGGAGCTGTCCCTTTCATGTCTCCTTTGAATCTCTTGTGTGCCTAACGGCTCTATGCCTTTGTTTTCTCTATATTAAGCTGTAATTCTCTCATATGTAATATATCACAACATTCTAATAATAAGAGAAACCGATTTCCCCTCTACACTTGTGTTCTTGTTCTTATTTCCAATGTAGAGTGGTGTAGGATTAGCGGTTAGGGGCTGCCCTTAAGGCAGCCTATTCTCTTATCAAATCCCACCTAAAGTCTTCTTATTTACTCTTTACTAAGCCTAGATTATGGGGAGTTCATCACAAGTTGATGTTCTCTCCTCCTCCTTGAGAATGAGTTAGTTGTTGTGGGTAAAGGGGGATTCATTCACCAAGTGTTTGTCTACCCTCTCTTGTGAGCTTTGTCTCATAAATCCCAACAGCTATGACTGGTACGTATGCATGGCAATGCATAGTCACTATAGTGCATGTCCTTAAAACAATATTTCTTCTTGCGCTCTTCAAAATTTGAAGAAGATGCATTATCTTAACTTACGCAAACGCAGGAAACTGATATTGTATCCGAAAGGGAACAATAAGGACAACGGAAGTGACTTTATTTCAATGTATTTGAAATTAGATAGCACTAGCTTGTCCTCCAAACCTTCAATTGAGGTGTTTACGGATTTTCGGTTTTTTGTCTTTAACACAAAAGCAAACAAGTACTTTACCATTCATGGTACGTATATATATGTACGTACATACATATCTCTTATCTTACTGTACATATGTATATTCGTTTATTCTATTTCTAATCATTAAAAATATATGTACAGATGTAGAATCAAAGCCGTTCAATAGTTTAAGATCTATGTGGGGATTGCCACAAGTGCTTCGCTTAATATATTCAAAGACCCTGATAATGGATATGTCAACCAAGACCAATGCGAGTTTGGTGTTGATGTCATTGTTGCTCCACCCCCTACTAATTGGGAAATCATCTCTTTTAACGACAAACTCCCTCATCCCAAATTCTCTTGGAGAGTTAAGAATTTCTCTGAGCTGAAAGAGCATTGTTATTGGTCGCGCAGTTTTACAATTGAGGGAAGAAAATGGTAAGTGCATGCATATGGTATATGAATATGATTACTTTTTTTTTTCCTCTTTTTTTCTTGAGAAACTTCTCTTGTCTTAGTGATTGTTTACATGTGCATGACATATCTAGGATTCTAAAGTTGTATCCCAATGCCTACTTAACACGGGACCAAGGAAAATGGATCTCCATTTTTCTGAGTCTCGAAGAGAGTGAAAGACTTGACCAAGATGAAAAGATTTTCAAGCAAGCTAATATTCGAGTGCTAGACCCCCGTGGATCCAACCATTTGTCACTTTCAAGTGGGTCTTGTAATAACATTATTTTTAACGTTTTTACTCATAACACAGGATTGAAAAGTAGAGACTGTTTTGTAATATACAGAGAGATATTTAATTTGAATTGAGTAATTCTCAAATAACGTTTTTTCTCTTTTCTACAGGTAACAATTGGCACAAAAAATCAGCTCGAGGTTGGGGGTTCTGTCAATTTGTGTCTATGGATGATCTTAGGAAGATTTACTTGGACGTGGAAGGCGCTTTGAATATAGAGGTTGAATTTGATGTTGTTTCCACAACCAAATTCTCACCCCCATGATTTAAGCTCTTCGATATCTTAGTATTTCAACTTACTTTAGACTACTATGATACATATTGGCTATGTTTCAAAAACTTTGTTAATTAATTATTTTCTGAGTTTTTTTTTAGTGTTTTCACTGTTTTTGATCATCTTTTTTTTTTTTTTTTAATTTGGAATTTCGTGGATAGTTATGCTCTATTTCCATGAACTCTTTGTGGATCATTTCTATGGAAGATGATTGCATTTCTCATAAGAATGTATAGTCTTTCTTTATTTTCTCAAAAACCAAGAGAATCTGTTGAAAGCAAAGACCAGTCCTAAAGATTGATCGCTAGCTTCATCCCAATGCAATTAGTTTTATTGAAAGTATACAACCAAATAGATAGTAGGGGAAAACCACCTGATTTGAATGCATGCTTAGGAGTTAGGGCCGGGAGTTGTATTTGAATGATGAATCAATTATGTTATTACTGTATGTATGTATAGCTGTAATAAGTTGATACCAATTGATTAGTTAAAAAGTATCTCTAGAGAGAGTGAATTGTCAATTTTCTCCTTTAATTCAATTAATACACATAGTTCTGGATATTAAATATGTATTTTTTTTGCAGTTTTTTGCTAGGAGAAACAATGTAATGAATCAAACTCATGCTTAGTTGGATAAAGAAAGAACTTTGAGTGTAGAGATCGTTTGTGAAGTTGTTTCAACAACTAATCACTCGTAATTTTTATGTATCTCAGGTGTTGAGATTGAATAAGAGGAATTTTAGGGTTTTGTTTTTTATTTTGGAATAATGAATCATCCATTAATAGCATTATTTATTGTGTACATGATGCCTTTAATTTATGTTAATGTGTTATGTAACATGTTCAGGTCACATCACCTAACAAAAGCCAACCTAGTTAAGACCTATGCTATTCACTTCACCTTGTCGCATACCTAATTTCATATTCCGATCCTGTACTACAAAGGACTGATGGTTATCAATTCAAGTTTTCTCTTATTAACATGTCATGAAATAATTTTGATAAAATGTCATGAAAATTTGATAAATGATCCACTAAATTTACCTACAGAAGAAACTCGACAAAATCTGTTCGAATCATGCATATAAAATTTTAAAGCCTCCCTTGGTTCAAATCATTAGTTGTTAATTTTTTTTTATTTTGTTAACTTAATATATTAAAATCGTGAAAGAGGAGATAGATACATATCATAACAAGTATACTTGCAATTAATACCTTCAATAATTCTCTCATTTACGTATTCTTTTTGTCACTTCAGCAAATTCTATTTGATGAGATATGACATATGTGTCAACACCATGACACGTGTATTACTTTACTTTTTTTTCCTTTCTTAAATTCATGAAAATTAGCCCTAAAATATTGTAAACGAATTTGTAAACAATAAATATATACAACAACAATAACATAAAAGTGTTGCATGAATATTGGCAAAGTTCGATTGATGAAGAAGATGAATAATATTGAAGAAGGAGAAAGATATGAGCAAGAAGTAGAAGTTCTAGCGACTGTTTTGTTTTGGATAGAACGTGTGCTTCTCTTCTTCTTGCTTCTCGTCTCCTCCGAATTATACACAGATCTGATCGGTCTTGTCCTAATCTTTTCGAGTCTTCTCGCATTAATCTTCATCTTGTTAAGCCCTAAACTCTCTTCTGCTGGACCCTCTGTAAGTACAATTTAAATTATCTACGTTTACTTGGTGGTAATTATATTCTTACTCTCTTTTCCTTTATTTGATTAGGGTATCAGTGGATTATGGTTGTTCCTGTCGGATCGCTTCATGTTTCTATTGGCGTTAGCAAGCTTTGAGTACATGTTCCTTTGGGATCTCACTGTTTTGATCTTCATAGCAAACCACTCAGTTTATATCATCGAGTACCTTGTTAGATATTCTAAACCTCACAACGATGAGACTTCGATATCAACAGGTTTGTACATGAAGAACCCTAGCTAAAGTGTTTTTTTTTTTCTTTGGTGAAGTTTCTAATAATTATTAGTAAGTTCTCTTGACCTTCATCACCATAATTATGGCAATCGATCCACTTTTCTAGTTCTCATGTCTAATAAAACTAAATCAGATCATAAAGTATAAACTCATCATTCATAACTCCACTAGTTGAAGCAAGATATTCTAAAAGGAGTCTGTCTTAGTTCTCTAGTTCGAGTCTCTTGCACTTGTGAGAAAACTAACAAAACCTATCAAAAAAAAAAAAAAAGAAAGAATGAACCTATGTTATTGTTTGCACTCCATATGAACGATTGAGCTGCTGTCACTAGTTTTAACTTTGTCGTTGGTTTTCAGAATCGAGAGGGATTGATGATGAAACTGTAGATGTAAGAAATGTGAGCAAAGAAATGCAGAAGATGAGACATATATTGAAAGAGTTGAGAGAAGATGAAAAGAAGATGGATACAGAAATGGAGTTTATGGAGCATATTGTCGACTCAGGTCTTGAAACTCATAGAAAAAAATTGTCAGCGAAACTCTTAGAGTTACGTGAAGAGTTGAGAGATGATGAGGAGAAGATGAGGACATATAGGGGTTTAATGAAGAAGTTCGTCTACTCAGAACTTGTAACTCTGAAAGACCACTTGCACCTCAATGTTGATGAAATCTGGGAAGACGTACGAGTCCATGAGGATATCAAAGCATCGAGAGATGAAGGAACATTTTTAGCAGGCGGAATTCGTGAGACCTACCTTGTTGTCGAAGAAACCGCCAAAGCAGCGAAAACAACAGCTGACAGGGCCAATCTAACCTACCTTGCTACACAAGCAATTATCGACGAAATTCAATATATGAGATGGAAGATAAGTGAAGAAGAGATTGATGAGTTTGTAGAGCTAAGAGAGGAAGTCAGGAGAATGTCGCTGGACTTTGAAGCTAGAAAAATGGAGGCTGAGGATATTGCAGAGAGAGCTGCGGAGGAGCTTTCACGTGCGACGGTGGAGTTGGTGGAGGCGGTCGAGATCCGGCAGTGGGAGGAATATAAAACCGACTAAATTTGCATGCTTCGCTTCCTCTTACTTATATCTCGATCATAACTAAATTTTCACTATTTGTTCTATTAGATGGATTGTTTTTTTGTAAATTCTTGCTCTTTATCTTATTTTGATGAGTTCTCTCCAATATAATAGGTTGATTTCATAGTTAACTAGTAGCTAGATGCTTTAAGAAAAAAACAGTTTCACGCATCTCAATGAGAAACGGTGAAGGTTGTAAAGATATTGAAGTTTGGTGAAATTTGCAATCACAATGATGATGACATGGAGAAGCAGATAGAGCAGATTTGGGAGTACTATCAGCTTGTAGTTGCTAAATTTGTTTTTCTTTGTTGCTAAAATGTTTAATCAAATGGCAATAACATTACCTTTCATAGAACATACACTAATTGGTTTATTTTTCTTTAGAATTTGCAGAAACAATACAACCTTTGTTCAGTTTGTGTTTAAAATGCACCAAGCCGTGTCTTGTTTTGAGCTCCCCAAAACCGATTAAGCAACCACACAGAATCTGCTGCTATAGAGTTTCCATCTTGGTTACGATTCCAGCCGAAGTAGGCATGAGTTCTGTTTTTAATCTCTAGCAAACCGTGCCCAAAGCTAGCTTCTCGAAAGGCGGAGTAGCTTGGTTGTGGCTGCATCATGCTACAATTATATAGCAAACGCTTTGTATCAAATAACAGTGAAAGTGTTTTACAGAGTTGAAGAATGGATATGGTTGAAGTCATAAAGACAAGAGTTGTATCAATAACAGAGTAAGTAACTTTCAAACTAATGCATAACCAACTTTGTAACCAACTCTGTCGTTACTAAAAATGTTTGCACGAAATATGGTAAACTTACTCAGTAACCAAGCCTTCAGAGTTTCCTCCATCACCGATTGTGATATATACAGGAGCTGACTCATCCGATATTGGCTCACACAGTCCATTGACAATGTTGTAAGCAATGTTAGAAACACGTTCCTGCGTCATTGTTTTGAGATCATCACTTTGGGGGAAAAAGGATGTAGGTGTAGATAATTATCAATACTATTGGGGAAAGTAAAATGAAATATACCGATCTTTCATAGGCATGAACATGACCTGCAAACACAACATCAACCTTGTATTTGACAAACCATTGTTCGTACATGACTCTCAATGTTTCACCTTCCATGTAGTGATGCACATAGCTACTGTAAAATGGGCAATGTACTAAGACTATAACCCATGGCGTCTCAGTTCGATTCACTCCTTGCAACTCCTTTTCCAGCCATTTGTATTGAGGTGTGTATTTCCCTAATCAATAATATAAAAATTTTAAGCTACAAGACTCTAGATAATTTCTTAAAGCAGTTCGCCTCTCTGATTCCTTACCATAAGATGAGTAACAAGACATAACAATAACATAAGCCGACGCCCTTTTGATGGAATACCACAATGGAGAGATGCTTCCTGATGACTTATATGGCGTTTGATACCGATTCATAAAAGGCTTGAATGGCTCTATTTCACCCTGTAAAAGAAAACACTTCTTGAGTTAAAAATTGACCACGAAGTCAAGTTCAAAAGCAAAAGATAGAACAAGGAAGGAGTCAGGTATTACAATGTCGGGGACATAGTCGATTTCGTGGTTGCCTGCAGTCCATATCCAAGGTTGATAAGCAACACTTCTCTCAGTAAACCTTCCCCAAGTATCCCATCTATTGTTGTCGTGGTTAGGGTAGCGATCTGCGTAAGACAAGTCTCCTACAAACAGAACTGCTTGTCCTTTCCCCGGATTCTTCTCATAATGGCTTAACGTACTATTTGAGTCATAAGTTTGTCCCAAATCCCCTGGAAAGTTGTTTGAGACATAGTCAAAAACATTGTCTAAGGTTTTATGTGTCACTCCCCACTTGTGTTAGCCCATAAACATGAACTTGTAAAGACAACAGTTAGGTAATATACCGATTAATCCAAAGGTGTAAGGTACGTCAGGGCCTGATTTAGGCGGAGTAATGAACCAGAACCGTCTGCGCCACTTGCCACTCCCAATTTCGTAGTAGTATTTTGTATCAAACTGCACACAAACCATAATATAATTCATTTTTTAAAAAGAACAGTAACTAAATAGTAAATACAACATAAACCTATATGATCTAAAATATTATATCCGAAAACCAAATTATATTTTATAGTCTGGTTTAAATAGAATTACTTTTTGTATATCCAAAATATGGAATCATATTTAAATAAAGGGATTCAAATTTTCTACACTCTGTTTTTGTTTTTTGTGCAAATTATATACTCAAGAAACTAAATTTGAATCCATATAATTTTTTTTACATATCTAAACCCGGATTTTTTTTTCTAAATTAAGGATATTTTTAAATAATACCTGAAATAACCAAAAAATAACCATAAAAAAAAAAACAGAACCAAAACCAAATCAAAATCGAAAACAGCTTTAAAGTTATGAGTACTTACTTCCAAATCATCGATAAGGCAATGGTGGATAAAGCCAGACGTGTAATTAAAGAACCGGTAAGTGTTAACAGTAGCTTCTGCTTCCTTCTTCGATTTCTCATTCTCACACCAATATCGAACAGTATTTGAACCGGGCTTAATCGGAGTAACCCAAGAAACGATCACTCCATTACCTTCATGGTTCCCTTGCGTTATATGAACTTGTTGAGGAGTATTAGGACCAGGAGGAACTGTAAAGACATCGCTATCTAATGGCATGTCATCTGGTAAATCAGTTCCTCTGACATATTCACTTGTGAATCCTCCATGGCATAACTCAACAAGTGAAAGACTTAGCAAGAAGATTATGAAGGTAACTCGTTTGCTTGTGAAATCAGATCTTGAACTCATCTTCAGCTAGTTTAGTTTTCTGGATCTTGAGACGAAGAACGTGGCTTAGAGATTTTTTTTTTTGGGGAAATTAAATAGCTTGTCTAGTTGCCTGACATGGATATATTGACTTTTTGAGCTTTCCAACAAGGATCGAATGTGGATATTCCCAAAAATATAAAAAAACGTTATTTCAAATTTTAAAATGAACATTTTAGAACGTTAAGGTCGATTATATATTGGCGTTTTTTTTTTTTTTTTCTCAACAACAACTTTTCATTAACCAACCAAGATATTATAACCAAATCCAATGCACATTACATTCGCCTCTATAGAATTGGAACAAAAGCAAATGCAATGGTTGATTAAGTACAACCCTCGAACACTAACGGAACCAACGCTACCTAATCGATTACAATTGCATTTTTAAATCACGACAAGATAGATAACACACCACATCTCGGAGTGAAATCATTTCTTAAACCACCTAAATTGACCTAATGACTAGCACAGAGAAGCCAAAACTAATACTGAAAAAAATCAGATCCAAGTGATGAGAACCTCTTGATCGACATGAAGAACTTGTCCCAAAGCTTCAACACCCAAAGGCGCATCAACAGAAGAGCTTGGTCTCTCTGACTTTCATTGTCCCAGTCCTAAACCTAAAACGGACAGTATATCCGACTGAAACCGACCAAGAGACATAAAGCATAATCTATCGCTACGGCGTTCCTCACGAAATCTTCACCGACAATGACCCATAGTTCATCTCCTCGCAGTTCGAAGAATTTTGCGCGAAATGGAAGATTCGACTCAATAAGTCAACTCCTCGTTACCCGCAAGGTAACGGACAAGCCGAGGCGATGAATAAGGTCATACTAGCTAACTTGAAGAAACGACTTGATTCTCGCAAAGGGCGTTGGCCGGACGAGCTGCAGGGCGTTCTCTGGGCAATCTGAACAACACCCCGCCGGACCACTCATGAAACACCTTTTTTTCTGGTTTACGGAGTTGATGCCGTAGTCCCGGCTGGCATAGAGGTTCCTGGAGTCCGTACCTCGCTAAACCCACTCCGAGCCAAGGAGAATGAGGAATTTCTACAGGATACCCTCGATACAATCAATGAGCGTCGGGACAAGGCCTTAGTTCGGATCCAGAATTACCAGAAACGCAGTAGCCCAGTACTATAACTCCAAAATCCGAGGCAGACCCTTGGCGGTTGGCGATCTAGTCCTCCGAAAGGTCTATGAGAATACCGAGGAGCTCAATGCAGGAAAACTGGGAATCAACTGGGAAGGACCATACAGAATTACTCGCGAAGTCCGAAATGAAGTTTATCAGCTCGAGGATTCAGAGGGAAAACCAGTCCCGAGGTCCTAGAATACGTTTAGCTTAATCCTGATAAGGGTACGTTGGCAGTCCCGAGGTTCAACTTCGCCACTTCTAAACCGAAGTATTCACTTCGTACCCAGCTTTACTTATCAAAATTAAAGCAAAGGTTTAATTTCGCGAACTAAAACCGAAGTACTCACTTCGTACCCAGCTTTACTTATCAAAATTAAAGCTAAAGTTTAATTTCGCGAACTAAAACCGCAGTACTCACTTCGTACCCAGCTTTACTTATCAAAATTAAAGTTGAGGTTTAATTTTGCAAAATCTAATTAAAACCGAAGTCCTCACTTCGTCCAAAATTTCGCAAGTTAAAACCAAAGTTTTTTACTTTGCATTCTTTCTCATTCTGAGTTAAACTAAAAGTTGTGGGAATTGAGTTCGCAGAAGGTAAAAATTCTTTGCCTCAAAATATGCGAGTACGGAGTGGTCACTGCGACCAATAAACTCCGAAATACATTCAAAAAGAAAAAGCAACAAACGGGGGGCAACCTGTGCCTAAACAACCCCGGAGTGAAAAACTATTGAGTAGGGGGAGGATCTGATGCCGCTTCGGGAAGGACCATGCTCATCTCTGCAAGCTCCGCTTCCGACCTGGTATTTGCCAGAAAGTTGTCCATCCCCTGCTTCGACATTTGTCCGAGATTAGTGCTGGATTTGTCGATCGTAATGCTCAAAGGGTGCTCGCCGCATAAGAGCTCGGGCGTCTCCACCAAAAGGTCTAAGAATACAGAAAGGTCGAGATCATGGGGGGTTACCTTCGAAACTTTTCCGTCGGCCTCCTCCTCGTCGGCTCTCAGAAGTCCGAGCTCATCTTCCATGTCTTAGATTTCTCCCCTAGAGATCTCCTCGATCAGCATCCGATTAGCCTTAATCTCAGCGGCTCGGATCTTGAGTGGAGCTACCCTCACTTCCTCAACCAAGGGACGGAGAGTTCGCCTCATTGCCTGCCTCTCCTCCCTCCGTACCCTCTCAATCTCGCAGCTGTTGCCAGCCTCCAGCAGCTGATTACGGAGCTAGATTTCGTGCAAGTTGTTCTTTGCCGCTTTCGCATCCTCCGCTGCCTCGTAGTAGAGGTCCCCCGCCTTCTTTAACTTATCTCGGAGGTCTTCGTTGGCAACTCCGAGGTCAAGCACCTCTATCTCGGCTTTCTTCATCCGAGCCCAAATATGTTCGGCTCTCTTCACGGTACTAGCGTTCTCAACTTCCAGCCTAGCATACTCCTTCACTTGGGCTTCTAGGTCAGCAATCCTCTCTTGGAGAAGGCTCACCTCGGAAGACGAGGGAGAGGCAAACAGCTGGTCGTCATAGGACGTCACCTAGGAGTTAAACTCGATCATCAGCTGGGAAAGTAGCAGCTTGTTAAAAGCGGTGAGGGTGGTAAAGTAAAACAAAAACCTAAAGGGTATATGTGTCACTAACCTCGCCAATCTTATCCGTGAAGCGGAAGACGTTCGCGCGGTGTAGCTCGGACATGTCGGCAAACGTCAGAACCCGAACTCCAGGCCGAGTATAGCTCCGCATCAGGTCAGCTGGGGACGCAGGGGGAGCTGAAATGTACGAGCAATGTTATTTTACTTGATCACCTGAAATCTAAACATGAAAAACACCTCGGGTTATCATTACCTCGGGGGGAAGGACGCCGCTCCTTTGAAGATAGCCTACCAGAGGAATCCCCGGACTCCTTTGTAGAGGGAACTTCTTTAGACCTCCTCTCCGAGGAGGGACCCCTATCTTTCGAGCTAGACTTACTTCGCTCGTCTCCTGACAAACCAGTCCAAACTCGGCTCTTCTCGCGGGAAGACGAGGAAGTCTCAAGTTCCTTCCTCTTTTTGGACGTATCCACCCGCTGGGAACTGACCTCGACGGAGGGATTTCTTGTCGAGGGGAGGAGAGTTACAACCTCATCTTTCTCAGCTCGGGAGACTTGGGGGGCAACTGTTGTACCCACGATTCGTCATCTCGGATAACAGGCAAGGGGCCTGGGCCGGGCACGCTAAACGGGCTAAGGATGTAACTCGGGTCGGCCCATCAGACCCATGGAAAAGGAGAGAGCGCGGAGATGTGACATATCAATCAGCTCGCAGCTCGAGCTCGGTCAAAGATTCTCACATTCAAATGTATTAATTAGAACGCTAAAATCATGTAAAATTAATTGCATATTAATTGGGTAATTAATTCGTCTGTATAAATACGTGAGGGGGAAGTCTTTGTAAGGAGATCAAACATTTTTTCTCTCAAACAGTAATACACAATTTTCAGCATTCAAACACTTTCTTTCAGTTTGGAACTTTTAACGGTGATAAACTCCTCCATGTATAAATCACTTCAGAAGGAGAGAGTTGATCTCAGTTCTCACAAGCCTGGCTTTGTTATTCTAAATTTAATGTGGTACCACTACCAACGACATGGGGCAACATATTTACTATGTTACCACTTTATTCTTCCAGTTGGACTACTCGATCTTATTGAGAAAACAAAAAGCCAAAAACTAGAGGATTCTTCCGCATGAGTCTTTAAGATAAAAAAAAAAAAAGTAAGCTAGAAGAAGTTAGTCTTACATAGACTTTTTGCATAAACAAAGCATAAATAATATTTTTGATCATAGGGAAATGAACGGCTCTAAATCCACTGCTCACCATCAATAAAGGAGACTCGCTTCCATATCGGTGAGTTGTTTTGCATGGAGAAATCGTTCAGTGTGAGTCTGTGATTGGCTCCCAGTCCATAACAACGATTTTTCCGTAATACACAGTTCTTTTTGTCTTATATTCTCCCATGTCATTCCACCCATTATGAGAAACAAACAACTAGAGACATGTATGTTTTGGAGAAGGCAACACTCGCATAAGATCTCCACGCACGTCCAAACCAGACTTTCCTGCTTCCTTCTATCTTCTAATTCACGAAAGCAAACCCTGTCCACTCTCTTAATGTTTCCTTTTCGTTTGTCGTAATACACCCGATTGTATTTTAATTCCCCACAAAATGAGTTATGCAATCCTACAAAAAAAAAAATTGTTTCAATTATTAATGTAACTTTGAAGTCTATATGAGAAACATTGATAAAAGAAATTATTGTATTTTTTTGTGTTACCTCATAAAACGATCTATCTTATCAAATATATAAAGTCAATCGATCCTTCGATGAAGTACTCTTTGAAGAAATGATTTCCTTCTTGGACGAAAAGAGTGTCTTGGTTTCCATAAGTTGAGCAAAACATAAGTTTTTAAATGGAAAAGTCGAGCAAAACATAATGGAAAAGCTGAGCAAAACATAAATTTTTAAAGTTGCTCGAACAAAAGAAATTTTACTTTTTATCAATTATTTCATTACATATTATAAAAAGTTAATCAATTATCTCTGGTAAATCGAGTAACCGTGAGGTCCATCTCGATCCTTGATTACCCAAATTTTGTATAGCTTTTTTTTAACATGAATTATATTGCATATTATTTGTTTACTTTATATGATTAATTTGCATTTCTATATGAGTAACCGTTAAGAAATTATTGTATTTTTTTGTGTTACCTCATAAAACGATCTATCTTATCAAATATATAAAGTCAATCGATCCTTCGATGAAGTACTCTTTGAAGAAATGATTTCCTTCTTGGACGAAAAGAGTGTCTTGGTTTCCATAAGTTGAGCAAAACATAAGTTTTTAAATGGAAAAGTCGAGCAAAACATAATGGAAAAGCTGAGCAAAACATAAATTTTTAAAGTTGCTCGAACAAAAGAAATTTTACTTTTTATCAATTATTTCATTACATATTATAAAAAGTTAATCAATTATCTCTGGTAAATCGAGTAACCGTGAGGTCCATCTCGATCCTTGATTACCCAAATTTTGTATAGCTTTTTTTTAACATGAATTATATTGCATATTATTTGTTTACTTTATATGATTAATTTGCATTTCTTGAAGATTGAGAGTAAAGTTTCAAAAAAAAAAAACAACTTTAAAGATAATTTTTTGCATATTCTTAAATAGTAATCTATTTTTGGTTTATCTATATATCTCTAAATAACAGCTATCTAATATATGTTTCAAGTTAATAAAATAAAGTATGACGTTGAAAAAATTGTTATCTCATCTCATAAGAGAAATATTGTTTCTAAAATTTACTAGGTTTTGAACCCAAGCTACGTGTGGATTTATTAGATATATTTTGATGAAAATTGTATATGATTGATTACAGTAATAAAATATTATTTTATAAAAAATTAAATTAAGTATTATCATTTTCATTGTCAAAATTTGTGGTAATATTCATTATTACTTTTACCGTCTGGTTCTTCGTTATACTTTTTTTCTTCTTCTTACTCGTCAACTTCTTCACATTCTTCCACTGAAAAACCTTTTTTTTAGACTAGCACACAACTTGTTAACCCATCAAACTCTAAGAACAAAATTATTTATTTTTTCATAAAATTTGTGAAATTCATGAAGAGCAGCATAGTTAACACATGCATCCAATTATTGATAATTTTATCTATACACTTATTTTGTTTTAGATCCACACGTTTAGAATCTTCTCAAATCCTTACTTTGTTTATAATATTTTAAAAACATAATAAAATATTCTAATAATAATTTATTTAATATGAGTCATATGATATATAGAAATATGAGTACACTATAAGAACATATTAATTATAAATAAATAATATCAATTATGTTATATCATCAATAATATCAACTGTATCATATTCTCAAATAACCGTAACCGTATATAACCATAACCGCTTGAACCAGAACCGTATTTAAACGTAACCGTTTATTAAACTGTTATAGTTAAGGGTAAACAATATTTCTAACCATAACCGTGACAACCGTAACTCTGGTCATGCCTATGTATAGCTAATAAAACATACTCCCTCTGTCCCACAAAGATTGATGTTTTGAGATATTACACATTTTAAGAAAACAATGATTACTGAGTTAAATATATTTTTTTCTTTGACTAAAAATATATTATTTAATTTTAAGCCAATTACAATTCAAAATTTCAAATATTTTCAATGATTACTTTTTGAAATTTACAAAACATCAATCTTTGTGGGACAAAAAATATCCCAAAACATTAATCTTTGTGGGACAGAGGGAGTATGTGTTTTTTTGTCTATCTTTCTTCTTTAAACTCCAAAACTTGACTCAAACATCAAATCAAAGTCTTGCGATGTCAATCATTCTTCCTTAGACCCAAAAAAAAATTTAATTAAAGAATATCAACTCATCTATAAAATCATACACAAAAATATGTTTTGTAGCTCATAAGAAATTAAAGCACAAACGTAAATAAATAAGATAATTTATCTTTTACATCAATATTTATAGTATTTTAAACTTTTAAAAGGTTTCGAAATATAAAATTTGAACTTTTTAAAAAGTTTCAATATTTATAATATTTTAAACTTTTAAAAGATAAAAATTATAATATTTAAAAACTTTTTAAAAGTTTTAATATTTATAATATTTAAACTTTTAAGAATTTTAAAAATTATAATATTTTTTTGAAACTTTTTAAAGTTTTAATTTGATCAAAATAAAAAACCGGATCAAACCGAATAATTTTTAAACTTGGACGCTTGATAAATCAAGCTTTCTTGCTCATTCGTTGTTGGAAGCATATTAATCTTATTTATACTGGTTCTAAACCATTGTCAAAAAAAATTTCTAGCCAAAGTGGGATATTGTGCATAGTTCTTTTATTTCCATAAATTGAAAATTTTTCTTTTTCTAAAAAATTCTGGAAATTTTAAAAAATATATGTTAATGAATGACATGTCAAATCCTGATAGGTTGTTTTAAAATAATTCTTAATATAGAAAATTGTGGAAATTTAAAAAAATGTTAATGAGTGACATGTCTTATTACAATTGGAGGTTTTAAATCCTAGGTGAAAAGCCTTAGAAGCTTATACCTTCTACTTTTTATTAGTATAGATTAATTACAGTAATAATCCACACAAAATTTTAATATATTATTAAAGATTTATTTTATCTTAACAGAAATAATTGATTTTAGTTTTTAAATATTGATTTTCTTTGAAAATTGATTTTAAAATTTAGTTGAAGTTATTTTACTAAATTCATAGAGTAATTGAAAAAAGAGAGAGTGGATTTGCAATTTGCATAAATTTCTAACATAACTAGGATACTTATACTTTTAATATTTTTTTGTTTAGAGAGAATGGCGTTCGTTCGCTCTGAGGGCGATTATGGTGGCGATTATGGCCACAGTGTGAAATTCCGGCAAAGCCGAATATTGTCTCCGTTCTGGAGTTCCTTTCCGATCAACTATCATCACGTATCTGTTTACCGTTTGACAGTTGGCGGTTTCTCTCTGTCAAAAAACATTGACAGTTATTTTCATCCTCTTTCTGCGGATGATAACCGCTTCCTGAAACCGCCATGGCTATGGCTATATAAAGCTTTTGTCCCCTTACTTTCACCCCTTATTCGAACTCTTCGACACTCTCTGTTTTCTTCCCCTGTTTCAACAATGAGTGATTACTTGCGTAAGTCTGTCCAAGATCTCGATCTTGGGATTAATGATGCACCGTTAACCCTCCCACCAGAGTTTGTCTCAAGGGCGGCTGAAATCAACCGATTTTCCCTTGTGGTTACCCCAGTGAATCCACGAAAACAGAACTTGCGTGCCCTGATTCGACAAATGCCAAGAGTCTGGGGATTTGCCGAAGAATGTGTAGGCCGCATAATTGATGGAGGGAGAGTCCAGTTTAGATTCCAGACAGAGGAATCTATGAACCTGGTGCTTCGTCGGGGACCATGGTCCTTCAATGACTGGATGGTTACGACTCATCGTTGGTATCCGAACTTGGGCGAAAATGACATGAAGATCATTCCCTTTTGGGTTCAAATTCAAGGTATTCCAGTTCTCTACTTAACTAATGTTATGGCTAGGAGAGTTGGAAATAGCCTAGGGTATGTTACTGAAGTGGACTACGATGAGAATGTGATACAAGTGGGATCTGTAAGGGTTAGGATTGACTGGAATATAGATAACCCTCTTCGATTCCAAAAAAACATTCAGTTTATGCCGGGGGAGAACACTATTGTTAAGTTTCGGTTCGAGAGGCTTAGAAATTTCTGCAGTCAATGTGGTTCTCTTAAACATGATATCAGGGAAAGTCCTTTGGGATATCCTGATCCTGATAAGGATGTCTCTGATGATGACAATGATGATGATGACAACAACGTAGAGGAAGGAAATAACATGGATGGAGTTGATCACGCACATCTCATGGAGCCTGCTGTAGAAATTCCTGGAATTCAAATGCCTCCACCTCAAGCATTCAATGGTAATCATGGACCACAACTTTCATCTTCATCAGGTCTACCAAGTGTCTTTGAAGACACGGAACTGACAGCTGAGAGAATCCGCTATCTTCACGCCAAGTTTGTGAGAAACCAGGCAATAGAGAAGGCACATGAAGATCTTCTTGAGTGTAATACTGACAATGCAATTCCAGACGTTGAGTTCCTTAAGCGCAAAAGAGTTCGGTTTGAAGCGGTGATTAACAATGCTGATGCTGCTGAGGAATTGGTGGTCCTGAGCCAATTCCGTAAGAGAGGAAAGTACGACAGTTCTGTTGGTTCTTGCTCCGACAACCTTGGATTCGACGGAGGCGCGGGGGGCCCGGTACCCCCAGATCCAATATGAGAGTCGTGTCTTGGAATTGTCAGGGCTTGTCGCCGCTGACTACTGCTAGTATAAAGCGTCTATGTAAATTATCTAAGTGTGATGTTTTATTTCTTATTGAAACTTTAAATAAGTGTGAAGTTGTATGTAACCTAAAGGATGATCTAGGATTTTCTAACATTATAACTCAACCCCCTCTTGGAAGGAGTGGTGGTTTGGCTCTCATGTGGAACAACAATCTGTCCTTATCCCTGATTTCAAAGGATGAGCGACTTATTGATGTCTCTGCAACTCATAATAATAATACATTCTACTTGTCTTGTGTGTATGGTCACCCAAAACATACTGAAAGACATCATTTATGGGATCGCCTTGAGCAAATTTCTTCTTACCGTTCTGATCCTTGGATTCTTATTGGAGATTTTAATGAAATCATCTCAAATCAAGAAAAGAATGGTGGCCCTTTACGAGATGAATGGACATTCAGAAACTTTCGACATATGTTGTCATCCTGTGACCTGGTTGATATTAAATCTAGAGGGGACAAGTTCTCATGGATTGGTGAAAGATACTCACATACGGTGCGATGTTGCCTTGATCGCTGCTTTATTAACAGCATTGGGACGGCTATGTTCCCTACTGCAGTTCTTAACTTTATGGATTTTTCAGTGTCAGATCATAGACCATTGTTACTTCAATTATATGTGGAGCAGGAGACTAGAAAGAAGATCTTCTTCTTTGATAAAAGACTGTGTGACCTACCATCTTTTCATGAAGTAGTTAAAGTTGGTTGGACTATGTGTGACTCTACTTCCGCCTCAATCACCTCAAAAATTAAAAACTGCCGCAGAGGAATGGCTAGTCAAAGCATAAATCTGATCTCAATGCAGATACTCGTATCAAAGCTTTACACTCTAAGCTAAACCATGCCATGGAAAGCTGTTTGCAATCGGAGAGAGAACAGGTACCGCACCTGCAGGCTGATCTGACCAAAGCATACAATGATGAAGAAAAATACTGGAAACAAAAAAGTAGGAATCAATGGATGGAAGAGGGTGATCAGAATACTAGTTACTTTCACGCCTGTGCAAAAGCTCGATCTACTAAAAACTATATCAGTTCCATATACAATGAACATAAGTCTCTTCTTCAAGGAGACCGTGAGATTGGACGTCACGCACAAGATTTTTTTACCAGCATTTTCAAATCTACTGGTCATATTGTCTCTCCTAACGACTTTGGAGATTTTGAAAGAAAAGTAACTGAGGATATTAACGCGGATCTCATAAGAGATTTCTCGGATCAGGAAATATATGAGGCTCTTTGCTTAATAGGGGAAGATAGAGCCCCGGGTCCAGATGGTTTAACTGCAAGATTTTACAAGAACTGTTGGTCCATTGTAGGTAGTGATGTTATTCAAGACGTTCGTCGGTTTTTTCACACCTCTACTATGACTCAGGGCATCAATCATACGAATATATGTATGATCCCCAAGGTTGAGAACCCTGAAATGCTGTCTGACTATCGTCCAATAGCTCTCTGTAATGTTCTTTATAAAATCATCTCAAAATGTCTCGTTAATCGTCTAAAGAAACACTTGGATAGTATTGTCTCGGAGGCACAGGCTGCTTTTATCCCCGGAAGAATCATTCAGGACAATGTTTTGATAGCACATGAAGTAATGCACTCCTTGAAATCTCGTAAACGGGTCTCACAAACCTATATGGCCGTTAAAACTGATGTTAGTAAGGCTTATGATCGAATTGAGTGGAATTTTTTGAAATCTACTCTTAAACTCTTTGGTTTTTGTGCGACCTGGATTAGCTGGATCATGTCGGTTGTTTGCTCAACCACATACTCTGTCTTGATCAACGGCTCGCCGCATGGTTTCATCAAACCTGAGAGAGGAATACGTCAGGGCGATCCTCTCTCACCATATCTCTTCATTCTTTGCTCCGATATTCTTAGTCACCTTATCACATCTAGTGTCAAGGCTGGTGAGATCAAAGGAGTGAAGATAGGCAATGGAGTCCCACGTATTACACACCTTCAATTTGCAGACGACTCCCTGTTTTTCTGCCAGGCAAATAGAAAAAATTGTCAAGCTTTACGAGATATTTTTGATGTGTATGAATATTATTCGGGCCAAAAAATCAATACTGATAAATCAATGATCACATTTGGCTCGAATGTGTATGGTTCAACACAAGATAGATTAAAGCACATCCTTAATATCCCCAACCATGGTGGTGGGGGAAAATATCTTGGTCTTCCTGAACAATTTGGAAGAAAGAAAAGTGAGATGTTTGATAACATTATAGAGAGGGTCTCCAAACGAACTGCACATTGGACATCAAAGAAACTTTCACCTGCAGGGAAGGAAGTGATGTTAAAATCGGTTGCGGTCTCTATGCCTGTGTATGCAATGTCATGCTTTAAGCTACCACAAGGCGTTGTGTCGGACCTTGAAACTCTGTTAATGAACTTCTGGTGGGATAGGAGTTCACATCATCGCAAAATACCTTGGATATCTTGGAAGAAATTACAGGTATCAAAAAATGAAGGTGGTTTGAGTTTTCGTGATTTGGACAAGTTTAATGATGCCCTCTTAGCGAAGCAAGCTTGGCGCCTAATACAATATCCAAACTCGTTGTTTGCTCGACTTATGAAAGCTAGATACTATCCCGACGAATCTCTCTTGGATGCAAGGCCGAAAAGGAACCAATCTTATGGATGGTCCTCTTTGTTGATGTAACATCCGCGAACCAGATTTTTGTGTTTTTGGAAGGAGTATCGATCGACACCCTTGTGGCATCGATCGATACCACTAATTCTGGGTTCGACCGGTTTGATTTAATTGCCGAATTGGTTCGGTTTGGTTCAGGGAAATCCCTAATTCGTGTCTTAAGAGGGAGAAAACGACCTAGGGTCGTGTTTTGTTGTTCAGTCGCCGTTTTTGAGAGAAAAAGAGAGGAAGGAGAGTTCTTGAGTTCCTAAGAGAGATTTGGTGAGATTCCTTGCTGTTCTTGAGAGTTTTGGAGCTGGGAAAGTGTTAGAAGCTTGCTAGGAGTGAGGATTTCGTTTCTACTGCTCAGAATCTTCTTGAGAAAAGGTGAGTGCTTGACCATGGTTGATCTAAGCATGAGATCTCTCTTGTTTGTGTGTTTTCTTTGTTGTTTGTGTTGTTTTGTTGTTTGGGTTTGTTGCTTTCGTGTTCCCTAGTGATTTCTGGTGTAATTGGGTGAGTTGGAACGGATTCGAGATGGTTTGGATTCGGAATTCGTCGTTCGTGTTCGCGCAGATCGTGTCTGCAGAGGGGGCATCGATCGATACCACTTTCGAGGAGCATCGGTCGGCACCAGTGTCGTGTAGCATCGATCGGTACCGTTTGAGGAGCATCGGTCGGCACTTGTTCTTGAAGCATCGATCGACACCGTTTGGCATCGGTCGACACTAGTCTTGTCCGAGACTTGTTTTCCTGGTTTGATGTATTATTGCGTGTTGTTTGTTTTGCTTGAACTTGAGGGTCTCATCTGCTTGTGTGTATAACCCAGTAGATGGGAGGATGGCCTCACTAAGTATTTGTGATAATACTTACGCATCTCAATTATTGTTTGTGGTGTGCAGGTAAAGGAAAAGTGTGATCGTGGGATCAAGGGCTATGAAGAGGAGGATGTTCTAGAGGCTTGATTGATTGTGGTCTAGCTGATGTTAGGTTGCTAGATTAAGTCAATGGAACATTGTAGGATGTTAGATGTTGGTTTATTCTTTATTTGATTTATGTATTGGTTTGATTGTTGGAATTCTTTGATTTAATGGAATTGGTTTTATTTGGATTTTTCCGCGGTTATTGATTGTTGTTAGGATGTTAGTGGGTATGGGACCACTAGTAAATTAAGGTATAAAAAAAAAAAAAAAAAAAAAACGGGAAGGGTTGTTTCAGTTGATAGGCATTGAACTTCTACGTAGGGGTTCCCGTTATATCGTTGGTGATGGTCAGTCTATTCGGGCTGGTGTTGATAACATTCTGCACACTCATCCACCAAGGCCAATCACCATTACAGATCCTCACAACCCGTTTCCTTTACAGGATATGATTCTTACCCATGACACACATCGATCTTGGGATCACAATAAAATATCCTCACATATTGCTATAGAAGATCAAATCTTGATCAAAAATATTTATCTATCCAAGATTGTGACACCGGACAAGCTCATTTGGAACTATACTCATTCAGGAAATTATACTGTTCGTTCAGGCTATTGGTTTTCAACTCATGATCCCGACAACATTAACTGTCATGGTATCCCTCATGGATCCATTGAACTAAAAAACAAGATTTGGAAATTGAATATCATGCCGAAACTCAAGCACTTTCTTTGGCGAATAATCTCTCGCGCTTTGCCTACCATGACAAGATTGAGAACACGTGGTTTACCCTTTGACTCTGTTTGTCCTAGATGCAGACTAGACGACGAGACCATAAATCATGTTCTTTTCACTTGTCCCTTCGCTCAGTCTGTTTGGCGTCTCTCAAATACTTTGGCCCTGAACTGGAGTCAGCTCTCTGACCAAGCAGAAGAAAATATATCATCACTGATCACATTTTCGTGGCGACAGGATATTAACAAACACTCTGCTTTTAAACCATTCTGGTTGTTATGGAGAATATGGAAAGCTAGAAATAATTCAATTTTCAATAATTATAGAGAAAGCCCTACTAAAACAGTTTTGCAGGCTCAAGCTGAAACCGATGATTGGATCAAAGCAAAGATATTTATTACAAGGTGTCCTGATGCCCGTCCTATAAACTATCAATGGCAAGCTCCTACAAAACCATATGTCAAATGCAACTTTGATGCTTCTTTCAATAGTTCATTGCACCATGGAACTGGAGGTTGGATCATCCGAAATCATAGCGGGACAGCTCTTTCTTGGGGATCATCTCATTTTGGTTTTGCTGAATCTCCACTTGAATCAGAAACAAAAGCTTTACTAGTCGCCTTACAACAGACATGGATCAAGGGATATACCAAGGTTATTTTTGAAGGTGATAATGTTAATCTTATTAACATTGTTAATGGTGAACAGAGGAATGGGTCATTATTAAACCAAATTCAAGACATTCATTTTTGGGCTTCTAAATTTGAATCAGCTCTATTTCAATTCGCAAAAAGAGAATATAATACTGCTGCCCATAATCTTGCAAAGTATGGTTGTCAAGATAACATTTATTACACAAACTCTGTATTTTTGCCGGAATGGCTTTGTTCTGATCTCTGTATTGACGATAATTGAATAAAATAAAGTATCTATTTGTGGAAAAAAAAAACTAGGATACTTTTCCAAATTTTCCTTGGAAGACCTAAACTCATACTTTATTAAAATTTTCTCCCCACGGCGGCTTGGCTTCGCTTCACATCACACGAGAGAGCCTTTCCCATTTTCGAGTTTTGAATTCAACCACCACAAGGAAGAAGGAACCCCAAAGCGCTCCATCCTCTCACAACTTCTGCGATTCCCGTATCTGACTCCGACTAATCGGAAATGGGGAAGAACGAGAAGACGTCTCTAGGGCGAGCCCTAGTGAAGCACCATAACCATATGATCCAAGAAACAAAGGAAAAAGGCAAGTCCTACAAGGATCAACACAAGAAGGTTTTGGAATCTGTTACAGAGGTCAGCGACATCGATGCTATCATCGAACAAGCCGAGGAAGCTGAACGCCTCTTCGCGATTCATCACGATTCCGCAACTCCTGTACCTATCAATATGTGAGTTTCTCGATTTCATTTTGTTTTTCACATAATTGTTAGAGATTATTTGGTTAAATTGATCGATTCTTCAATCTGTGAGCTCTGTTTTATTGATTCATCTAAATCGGTTTGTTTCATATCTGAAGAATTTGCTTTTGAGCTCTGTGTATTGATTATCTAAATTGGTGATTACTGGTTTGTGTTTGTGCTCTGAGTCTGAAGAAGCTTCTATGTATTGAATCATTTCCCTCATGAGCTAATTCTTCTTTGTATGTAAATAGGGACACAGGTTCGAGTTCAAGTGGTATAACAGCTAAAGAATGGAAAGAGCAACGGATGAGAGAAGAGGCTTTACATGCTAGTAGCCTTCAAGTGCCTCGAAGGTGTGTTGTGTTTGATATTTCCATCTCTTTTGCTTCTTCTTTAGTTTGTTCAGGAGTTACATGAAGTCTTCTTTCGTTTAATGTTTTTTTCTCGTTACTATATTCAGACCTCATTGGACACCAAAAATGAATGTGGAACAACTTGATGTTAATGAAAAACAAGCTTTTCTCACTTGGCGCCGGAAACTTGCGAGGTTGGTCCTGTTTTACCTCGTTCTTCTTCCTAGTGTTGGCAATAAACAAGATTAATATCTGTCACTAGAAGGATTTAGCTGTTAGTAGAATGGAGAGTTGCTTATATGCAAGTGTTTGAACCAAGTCAGATCATTTTCTCTGTGCTCTAGTACAATGCTTTCTATAAAATAGCGAACAATTTAATTAAGGAAAAGTTTAGGAGAGTTCGTATTTGAATCAATGCTTATAAGCTAGCGACTATGTTTACTCTAGTACTTGCTTGCTACAAACTGCAAGGTTTTGGTTGTTACGGCTTTAGTTTCGATTTTGATTTGTTAAATGATGACTCTGAAGGTTGACGTATTTATCTAATTTTAGCACTTGATAAAGCTGAAGTACTTTGGCAACACATATGTTAGCTCGATGTATGTTCAAGATAGTTTTTTTTTTTTTTTTCAAGGGAAAGCTGGGGAGAGTTTGGGATAGGCTACCAAAACAGTCAAATAAGTTTCGTTTTAACCACTTTTGTTGATTTAAAAGTATCCATTTTCACATCTTGAAGCATGTTATTGTTTACTCAAGATATTCTTTTCTTGCTATTTTTGATGTATGGTTTATATGCAAATTTCCTTGGGACTTAGTGCTATATACTTATGCATGCCTACTTTTCTGCTGTATTCAGCCTCGAGGAAAATGAAAAGCTTGTATTGACTCCATTCGAGAAGAATCTTGACATCTGGAGACAGCTATGGCGAGTGCTGGAACGAAGTGATTTGGTATGTTATTTTGTTCAGGATATTTTTTTCGTCTCTTAATGCTCATCTACCTGAATTAAGTTAATTGCAAAAACTCATTGGCTATCTGTACTTCTCTTTTAGATTGTTATGGTTGTTGATGCTAGAGATCCTCTGTTCTATCGGTGCCCTGATCTTGAGGTAACTCTATCTCTGCCAACTCGCAGCTTTTTCTCTTAGTAGAATTTTCCTGATCATATCAAACATTTACGTGAAGATTTGTTCTGACGCAGGCATATGCACAAGAAATTGATGAGCATAAAAAAACAATGCTTCTAGTAAACAAGGCGGATCTTTTACCTACTTATGTCAGGTAAATTAGTGACTTGCTGCTCTTTTGCCTCTAACCTTTTTGTTTATTGCTAACCAATTGGGTTCTACATTCTATATGCAGGGAGAAATGGGCGGAATACTTTTTACGCAACAATATTCTGTTTGTATTCTGGTCAGCCAAAGCTGCTACGGCTACCCTAGAAGGTAAACCCCTGAAAGAACAGTGGAGAGTACCTGATACCTCTCAGAAGACAGATGACCCAGCTGTTAAGGTATATGGAAGGGACGAGCTTTTGGCCCGATTAAAACTTGAGGCTCAAGAGATAGTAAAAATGAAGAAATCTAGAGGAGTTTCCGAAACATCTGCTGAGTCGCACCGCGAACAAGTTGTGGTTGGTTTTGTTGGGTACCCGAATGTAGGAAAGAGTTCGACAATCAACGCTTTGGTAGGTCAGAAGCGAACAGGTGTCACATCTACCCCGGGGAAAACAAAGCATTTCCAGACATTGATTATCTCCGAGGAGCTAATGCTCTGTGATTGCCCTGGTTTAGTCTTCCCTTCATTCTCAAGCTCAAGATATGAAATGATTGCTTCTGGAGTTCTTCCAATAGACCGGATGACCGAGCACCGTGAAGCTATTAAGGTTGTGGCTGAACGTGTTCCTCGGCATGCCATTGAGGATGTGTACAACATCTCTCTACCTAAACCCAAAACCTATGAGCCTCAGTCCCGCCCACCTCTCGCCTCAGAGCTTCTAAGAACGTACTGCCTCTCTCGTGGTTATGTCGCTTCTAGTGGACTACCTGATGAGACCAAAGCAGCTAGGCAGATTCTGAAAGATTACATTGAAGGTAAGCTTCCACATTTTGCAATGCCTCCAGAGATGACCCGAGAAGATGAAAACGAAACAGGGGATGATGATACTTTGGGAGCCGAAATAGTTGAAGGTTCACGATCTGTGAAGGAAGGTGAAGAAGCTCCTGGTCTTGGTCTTGATCAAGTTCTAGATGATCTGAGCTCATTTGATCTTGCAAATGGAATTGGACCGTCCAAGAAGAAACAGAACAAGAAGTCACATAGGAAAAACTGATTCGGTCTTGATGGAATATCGTGCTGAGAAGTTCCCAGAAACCAACAAGCAATCACGATGCATTGATCAACAAATGCTGGAATATATGATACAAATTGTGGATTTTTCTTATGTAGAAATTGTGAAAAGTTCTAACAGCTGTTGGTTAGATGTTATGTTTGTGCAAATACTAGAGATATCGAGAATTTTTCAGCTTGATATTGATGATGAGTCCTTTGGAGCAGGTTCTGTAAAGCAGCCAAATTGATAACTTGAAATCCAAAAAAAAATCAATAGCCAGACTTTTTAATTGTATACTATTTACGTTTAAGAATCTAAAACCTTTTATAACCTTTTTATTCTCCAGCATCACTCTTGTACTCAATCAACGCACATGCAAGGTTTATATAAATTGCATTGTCTGCTATATTTCATAGCTATATGGACTTCGGAGGAATCCAATAAATGAGAGCAACAAACAAACCGACGCTTGCAAATTTGACCCAAAAAAAAAAAGAAAGGAAAAAAACTTGCAAGAATATAAAAATACTTTATATTCAAAAAGTGTTTTTTCTTTTTTCTTTTCGATGTAAACGTAAATTTTCTTTCTGAAAGAAAATACCTTAATCATGAATTTAAATAAAATAAGTCGTTTCTTCTTGCTAGATAGTTTCTAAAGCTTCCAAAACTGGAAATGGCGGTTTGTACGAAGTTAATCTGACTTCAGAGAGTTATGTCATTCGGTTGTAGATGACATTTAATGTCATCCTCGTAGCATTGCCATTTTTCTTTTCCTCTATGGCTCTATCATTGTTTATTTATTTATTGTATTCCACTTTTATACTTTCTCTATTTGTGTAAATAATGATTTATAAGGCGTTCGATTCATATTTTTACCGTTTATTACTAAAAAAAATAAAATCTTTGTGATAATATTTGCGATGGATCCCCTATTTTTTTCCACAATAAAAAAAATATATAGAAAATCTCCTATATAATAAAACGGAAGTACACAACAAAATAGGTTATACATTAAATATAGATTTGTTACAAAACAAGGTTATAGATTAATTGGTCAATCTGTAAACTATATAAATACACTTAAAAGTATCTCAAAGAATCCTCTTAAAGAGAATAATCTAATGATTTATACAATTTCCAAAATAAAATCTTTAGTATTCTATGTATTGTTACAAAATAGATATTGTCAGATATAAAAAAGAATAAAATCTTGGCAATTTATCACACTTAATTGTGATTTCTGAAATCTTATTATGCAGTTAAAAATAAAATCTTACCTAAAACACTTTCACCAAACATGTTCAAAAATTAGATAAAACAAACAACAAACATAACCATTTCTCATACATAAAATTACAAAATTAACAATATAAAACTTCCAAAATATGTTTTTTTTTTCAAGTCATCATATTTATCATATGATTTTATTGCATTGTTTTATCCAAAAAACCTTTTAAAAACAATCATACAAATTATATTTTATTCTAAAACTATCATATAAATAAAAAAAAATTTTAACATGTGCTCTAACACGGATCCTAATCTAGTATACAATGAATTTGCTACATACTCCCTCTGTCTCACCAAGATTGAAGTTTTAGAGAATTTCTTTGTCTCACAAAGATTGATGTTTTGAATATTTTTAATAAATTTTTGTTTTAATGATTACTAATGTTGTAAAGTGTATGAAGTGTAAAAGTGGGAAAATGTGAAAGTGAAAAAATATTAGAAAAGTATTAGAAAATTAATCATATATTCTCTCTGTCTTAATATGTGTGTAAAATACTAAACTTCAATCTTTGTGAGACAGAGGGAGTAGTTTTTAACATCATGATGGTAAAAATTGGTAGCAAAACGTTACAATTTGCTACATATTTTCAATATACAAATACGTCATTAATAATGAATAATCAAGTAATCAATTACAATACAATAGTACGTTATAAGCTGTGTTAGGCTACTACTACACACTACACATAAGTAAAAATTAGGTTTGCTTCCATGTGTATTGTTTCTATTAACATAAATGATGAAACTGCTTCTTAGTACAATGACTATAGGCTTGATTGGAACAACATATACTAGAGCATTAGCATTATGTAGCATAAGCATTAAGGTGCATACTAGAGCATTAGCATTATGTAGCATAAACATTAATATAACACATTTAGTTGATTAGTATGTCAGTGGAGTATTAGATATTATATTTATATTTAATATATGATATTAATTAAAAATATATAATTTAAATGTCTTTCATTAAAAAGAGTAATTATCACTCATTGCTATATATTTTTTTTTAATATATTTTACATTTAATAAATTGTTATATATATAAATATGTAATTTAATAAACTTTAATTATATATATTTATAATGTAACACATTAATTACAAATAATTAATATATATTATAATTTTTTATAAACGTTTATATATATATTTACATTTTTAATTTCAATAAATTTTTAAAACAAAAATAATATAACACATTAAACTGAAATAAAACAATAATATATTTTATAAACGTTATATCCACATTCATATTTTAATGTATTAAATAAATTATTATTATTTTAAATAATAACATTAAGTAGTTTCTCATATATATTATCTTATAACAAATAAATTTATCTTTTATGAAATCATAATTTTCTATTTTTGCAAAATAAATTAATTTATATATGAAATTTTAGAGTTAAATGTTTCGGAAATGCTTTAAATGAGAGTATATAAGAATGCTCTCTTAAATACTTTTCTAATAAAAGTTGATTGGATGATAAAATAAAAAAAGCTTCCTTATATATGACTTTTCAGCCTTAACTCTTTTAATATGTTATAGATAAAATTTACAGATTTTGGTTATTCATTATTAATTAAAATTAAAATTTACAGATTTGATTATACATTATCAATTTACAGACTACCTGATGAGTGTTGATTAATTAAAATTAAAGTTTATCTGTCCTTTACAGAGAAAAAAAAAAAAAAAAACAAAGGGCAGGTTTGTTTGGGCGTTGAGTTCGTCTTCTCTTCTCTGTCCTTTTCTCTCCTAAACCAAAAAAAGAAAAAGAAAAAAACAACTCATTTTCAAATTCTCGGAATCTCTTTGCTCCGATTAACTTTTTTTTTCCTTTTCCGGGAGGATCTCACCGGAGAAAGCTAAGTTAGGGTTTTCGATATAAAGGAGAAGATTTTGGAAACGAGAAACTTTGGATTCGCTATCAAATTAAGAGAAGATGTGTTGTCTCTCTTAATTAAAAGCTTTTGATAAAATTTTAGGGTTGTGAAAAAAAAAAGAAAAAGAAAAAGAAATGGATTTGGATTCGTCTATGGTACCAGAGAATGATCAAGATCCTATTACTACGGCCACTTCATCATCGTCGCCTATGGAGAAAGAAGCGTCTGAGCAATCAACGGAAGAAGCTGGATCCGAATCCGAATCGGCGTCTTTGACTCCTTCTCCTCCGTCTCCATCTCCGGGACAACAACAACAACCGCAGGTAACGACGGTGGTTGGGCCGAGATGTGCGCCGACGTATTCGGTTGTGAATGCTATTATAGAGAAGAAAGAGGATGGTCCTGGTCCTAGATGTGGACACACGTTGACGGCTGTTCCTGCTGTTGGTGAAGAAGGGACGTCTTCTTACATTGGCCCGAGACTGATCTTGTTTGGTGGTGCTACGGCTCTTGAGGGTAATTCAGGAGGAACCGGAACGCCTACTTCTGCTGGAAGTGCCGGCATTCGTATGTTTTCCGATTTCTCTCCTTACTTTACTTTTCTAGTAAAGCTATAAGCTTTTTGAGGTTGAAACTAGTTTTCTCAACATTTCTAGTTTCTTCGTTCCTTGATGTTAGATTTGCATTAGTTCCTTGTTTTTGGCTTCAAGTCCTGTATTTGATGTTTGGAATAATGTTTGTTTCCTATGCAGGACTTGCTGGTGCAACGGCTGATGTCCATTGTTATGATGTTCTTACGAATAAGTGGTCGAGGTGAGTATAAGATATGAATTGTGTTGGCTGTATCTTTAACCATTTACTAATTAGTATCTATATTAGAAAAGTGTATGAGATCTATTCATATGTTATTAAGTGTGGAGTTCAATTAATATGATGAAATAATGTTTACAGGCTTACACCTTATGGAGAACCACCTAGCCCAAGAGCTGCACATGTTGCTACTGCTGTTGGGACCATGGTAGTTATTCAGGTAGGGGAGAATTTTTCGTTGTTTTGTTGTTATGGTAATGGATTGTAGTTTAGCAAGGTTATCATTTATGGTCAGCATTTGAACCTGCTGTCGAATTGTTTTTGTGGCGTAGGGTGGAATAGGTCCTGCTGGTTTATCAGCTGAGGATCTTCACGTTCTTGACCTCACTCAGCAACGGCCACGATGGCACAGGTTCGAATAGAAATCTGCAACTTGTGACAAGCTCAGTCTGAAATTCATTGTTGCTTGATTTAGAATTATCCTCTTTATATAGGGTTGTTGTTCAGGGTCCTGGACCTGGACCGCGTTATGGACATGTTATGGCACTGGTAGGACAGAGGTATCTCATGGCAATTGGTGGAAATGATGGTAAGCAATTTTACTCGCTACCTCATTAATTGTGTATTTATATTCTCCTTAAATAGCCCCTTTTCTCTTTTCCTTAAATTACCAGGAAAACGGCCATTAGCGGATGTATGGGCTTTGGACACTGCTGCCAAACCTTATGAATGGCGTAAGCTGGAACCGGAAGGGGAAGGTCCACCTCCATGCATGTAATTTAGCTTCCTTGGCTTCATTAATTTGATGTGATATTGGTTCTCTTAAGTGATTTAGATCTCTTGGGTTTGTGCGTTATGACTAGGTATGCAACTGCAAGTGCACGGTCTGATGGCCTTCTTCTTCTCTGTGGTGGAAGAGATGCGAATAGTGTGGTAAGCCAAAGAGTTTTTGCATCCATGTTAGTCCCTGGTTTGAAAATAGACATTTGCTTTACATTGGGGTTTTAAGTTTGTCACCTTGAGGGAATCCAAGTGTTATATTCCTCTCAGCTACCATTATATCAACTCTGCAGTGAACAAACTTGTTCTGTTACAATTAGGTGATAGGGGAATAGCTCCTCTTTGTAAATTAAATCAGACAAGAGTTCAAGTAGAAAATTAGCTTACCATGTTTGCATAAAAGTGAAAATTAGAGTTTAAGAGGTTCTTTGTCCATCTTTATCTTAAATGTTAGATTGCCATACTTAATATGTCTTTGTGTCCTTTGCATGATAGCCCCTAGCAAGTGCATATGGACTTGCCAAGCACAGGGATGGACGTTGGGAATGGGCCATAGCCCCTGGTGTCTCACCTTCTGCTAGATACCAGCATGCAGCAGTATGAGACGCTTCTTCCTTTCTTTTCTTTTCTTATCTAGTTCCATCAGAAAATCTAACCTTTAGTGGAACATTTTAGGTCTTTGTAAACGCAAGACTCCATGTCTCTGGTGGGGCACTTGGTGGTGGACGTATGGTAGAAGACTCATCCAGTGTTGCAGGTTAGCAAAAGGAAAGAAACAATCGTATCTTTGTGTTGTTTTGGCGTTTTTAATGACTTAAACCGATGAATATGATTTTTCTATACAACTTTAGGCTGTCTTAATCGATGAATTGTTACTGAAATATATTGTTTCTAAAAGCATGGTTATAGTCGTCCTTTCTCTAAGCTGTATCATTCTTCCCAATGGATAGTGAAGCCAACATTTGATATAATATTTGAGATTCATCTAAAAATATCGAACAGAGATTGTAAAAGATTGTTCATTCATCTATTGTAGAAGGAGCTACATAATTCTATTCATAATAAATACTACATGAATTCATCTGAGCTTCTCTGACTGGTTCATGTTTTTCGCTTTGTTCAGTGTTGGATACTGCAGCAGGTGTATGGTGTGATACAAAATCGGTTGTTACTAGTCCTAGAACTGGTAGGTATAGTGCTGACGCAGCTGGTGGTGATGCTTCTGTTGAGTTGACTAGGCGTTGCAGACATGCTGCTGCTGCAGTGGGTGATTTGATATTCATCTATGGTGGTTTGCGTGGAGGTAACAGAAAAAAACTTGACAGCTGTTATAGGCAGTATACCATTACTTGTTTTTCCATGAGAATGAACCATTTTTGCAGCATCTGAGACCCAGTGATTCTGTAAATTTGGTATAATATTTTATCGAGTTGCCAATGTATGATAATGTAGGATTACACTTTTTTTAAATAGGTAGTTTGATCTTTTGTTGAAGTCTGGGACCGTTGTATTATCAATATTAGCTAGTTTAAACATTATAGAATTTCTCTCTTCACCAAATATCAGTGCCGTTGCTCCTTTTCAATTCTCTTGTAGACCCATGCATTTTTTTCAATAATATTCTGTTGGTTCTTCAGGAGTGTTACTTGATGACCTATTGGTTGCTGAAGATCTTGCTGCTGCTGAAACAACATCTGCTGCCTCTCACGCTGCTGCGGCTGCTGCAGCAACAAACTCGCCACCTGGCCGTTCACCTGGAAGATATGGATTTTCTGATGAAAGGACAGGGGAGTTACCGGAATCAGCTCCTGATGCTGTGGTACTGGGAAGTCCTGTTGCACCCCCTGTAAACGGTGATATGTATACTGATATAAGCACTGAAAATGCAATGGTTCCAGGAACTAGGTTAGTGTCTTGATTTGGGGATGTGTCGTAATGTTAGCGCACCTATGCATATCATTATGAAAAATATTTATCAACCAACACTGTAGGAGAACAAGCAAAGGTGTGGAGTATCTCGTTGAAGCATCTGCTGCGGAAGCTGAGGCTATCAGTGCAACTTTAGCTGCTGCGAAGGCACGGCAGGTCAATGGTGAAGTTGAACTGCCGGATAGGGATCGTGGTGCTGAGGCTACACCCAGTGGAAAACCGTCAGTATCATTAATTAAGCCTGATTCTGCAGTACCCAACAGTGTTATTCCTGCAGGGGTTCGACTTCATCATAGAGCTGTGAGTCAAACTAACTCTTGTCATATAAAATTTGACATTTCACAACATTTTTCCTCTTCATTTAGTAATGGTGTATTATCCTAATTTATATTTTGACTTCGCATTTATTTTTGAAAATTTGTAAGGTGGTGGTTGCTGCAGAAACAGGTGGAGCCTTAGGTGGAATGGTTAGACAGTTGTCCATTGATCAATTTGAAAATGAGGGACGGCGTGTTAGCTATGGGACACCTGAAAGTGCTACAGCAGCAAGGAAATTATTAGATCGTCAGATGTCAATCAATAGTGTTCCGAAAAAGGTAGATAGTTTTGCTCTTTTAATGAACTGGTGCAAGAAAGCATTATTTCCATGATTGTGGATTTAGGAGAACAGTTATACACTTGTTACATTTTCCTGCACAAGATTGCTTGCTTGAACAGCCGTAGAAATTTTTTCTTGTTGTGGCACTGGTCATTTGGTTGGTCTCATAGGAACAAGAAGTGTTGTTAGATACTGTAGATGTGTATTACCCCTTGGTTTAATAGGATTGGAAACTGATTTGTACAGAAGAGTTGTTAAATACTGTAGATGTGTATCACCCTTTGGTTTAATAGGATGGAAACTTATTTGTACAGTCATGTGGTACTACTTGATGTTGTGTATTGTTCAACAGTATGAGGGGCCAAGTTGACATTCAATACTTTCCAATGAAGTAACAACTCGATTTTATTAGGTTGTAGCTCATCTTTTGAAACCTCGAGGGTGGAAGCCTCCAGTTCGACGCCAGTTTTTCTTGGATTGCAATGAAATAGCTGATCTTTGCGACAGTGCAGAACGTATTTTCTCGAGCGAACCTACTGTGTTACAGCTTAGAGCCCCGATTAAGATATTTGGTGATTTGCATGGTCAGTTTGGGGATCTCATGCGCCTTTTTGATGAATATGGTTCACCATCAACAGCTGGAGACATATCGTAAGTGTGCAGCTTAATCTCTAACGATATATGATTGCTACTTTTGGTCTGACATTACTGAGTGTGTAAAATGGTTTCAGATATATCGATTACCTCTTTTTAGGGGACTATGTTGATCGGGGTCAACACAGCCTAGAGACAATTACACTTCTGCTTGCGTTAAAGGTAGTTTTAGAGCACCATATTAGTGCCCTCTATTCTGGTATTATAAACGCTACAGGAAAGAGTATAATGTTCAATGGTTGACACTGCAGGTTGAATACCAACACAACGTACATCTGATTCGTGGAAACCATGAAGCTGCTGATATTAATGCCCTCTTTGGTTTCCGGATAGAGTGTATTGAGCGAATGGTAGTGTCTCATCATCTCTGTCAATCTCTTGTTTCCACTTTCAGGTTCTCATGTCGTGGCTACTTTGCAGGGTGAACGTGATGGGATCTGGGTATGGCACCGAATTAACCGTTTATTCAATTGGCTACCTCTGGCTGCACTGATTGAGAAGAAAATTATCTGTATGCATGGGGGAATTGGTCGGTCGATAAATCATGTAGAGCAGATAGAAAATATCCAACGTCCGATTACAATGGAAGCAGGCTCAATCGTACTTATGGATTTACTATGGTTAGTTCATGTCTAATTCTATTATTCTATGTTTTTTTCCTTAATCAATGTCTCACCAGTATGTCATTTTGCAATCTGTTAGGTCCGATCCAACTGAAAATGACAGTGTTGAAGGTTTGAGGCCCAATGCTAGAGGTCCTGGATTGGTTACTTTTGGGGTGAGTGGTATTTTCCTTCTGTTTCATACATTTGTTGATTACCTACTTTCCCTTTCCATCCTCTCCTCTCCTCGTACTCATATAAATCTGGTTGTTGATTCATTCTCCCCTCTTCATTTTGAGCCTCTGACGTGTGAAGAAGTGTACTTGTTTTGCTTGACCCTTGCGACTTTAGACTTATTCATGGGCTTTTTAGACAGTAGTACAGAAAAAATATACCACTAATTTGCTTCCACAAGTTAGACAATGATACTGAAGAATATAATTCTAGTTCGCGCCCATAAGTATATTTGCCAATTCTGTTACTGACCAAGATTTTCGTTATTACAGCCTGACCGTGTCATGGAGTTCTGCAACAACAATGATCTTCAATTGATTGTACGAGCGCATGAATGCGTAATGGACGGATTCGAGCGTTTCGCCCAGGGGCATTTGATCACACTCTTTTCGGCTACAAACTATTGCGGTATGTATATGGAACCAAATACTCACTATTAAGCCGACAAAAAAATCCTGATCTTATAAATCATATTATGTTCCTTATCAGGTACTGCAAACAATGCCGGGGCTATCTTGGTGTTGGGGAGAGATCTTGTTGTGGTTCCTAAGCTTATCCATCCATTGCCTCCAGCAATTACCTCACCTGAAACTTCACCAGAAAGACATATAGAGGACACATGGATGCAGGTTTTTATCTCTGAAACAGAGACTAATCTTTCTTTTTTTTCATCTGAAATTGGCATGACTGAGCATTTTTATATATTGCAGGAGTTAAACGCAAATCGACCACCAACACCAACAAGAGGGCGCCCACAAAATCCAAATGACCGGGGTTCTCTTGCTTGGATATAAACCCCAGCCAGAGAAAGAGAGACGCGTGCGAGAGTACATACTTCTCCCGATAGCCGCCTCTTGCTGATCCTCTGTGTACAGATCCAACCAAACCGTTCGTGATCCACAATGTGCTATTTTACCGACGAGATGGATCATAATGAGAATCGATGAGGGTTTTGAGATCTTGGGGGGGAGTTTCATAGGTCAGATTGAAAAGGGTTTAGTCAGGTCGGTGGTGAGTAGTATTATTTGTTGGGTAAAAGGGGTTTTGTCATTTTTTATATGTTGTCTTCACTTTTTTGTTCTTTCTTAGTATTGATTAATCACTTATTATACATGTGTTATTGGTCTTTTCGCGAGGTACACAACACAAGTGAGTAGAATTTTAGAGGTGTATTAGTTTTGGGGTAATTTATGTATCATATAGAGAGAGCGAGAGGTGTTAGCGTTTGTGTATTCCTCCATTCATATTTTTTATATGTAATTTGTAACCATGGTTTTGTGTGTTTTTGTTACGAAATTTTTTTTATTATCATATTCCCATTTCTAAAAGTTTCTGTCACTTTTTGTCCTGTCATAGTTAAAACGTTGGAATTATAGGATTCATAGCGAAGTTGATGTCTTATATTGTTTGGTACGGAAGTGTTCCACTCAATTCCATTCCGTTTACAACCATTCACAAACACAGTTTAGCAAAAAAAAAAACCATTTACAAACACTGTGAGAGTGACATGCACGTACCTATTAAGCCATTTATGAATAGCTAGAATTTGTGTATTCGTTTCCTTTTCAACACATTTGCAAAGAATAAGGATACAATTTTAGCTATTCTCAGTCACCTATAAACAATTTTTTATAACTCGAAGAACTAAACTCATAAGTTCATAACTAATGAATAGCAAGCTTGTTCGGTCGTAAAAGGAGCATATAAAAAAAAAAATTAATAATCATATTTAGGTTTGATGAACAAAAGATAGAAAAAAATACAAAATATGTGAAGAGACTTGTTGGGGATTCTGGGACACATATGCAAACACATACATTCATAAAGACATAACTAAAAGGGAACATGGATCTCATGGTTGATCTAATTTTCATTTACACCCATATATATATATCAAGCCTTCATTGTTTTGCCATCGTGATAAACGAATCAACGTCTTGATCAACATCTTCGTAGCAAAACTAACTAAAACCTGACTTTATAAAGCCACATACTAGACCTAGTTTCTTTATCTTGGTATAGCTATCTACATTTTTATCAAAACCTTTACTTAAATCATCTCTTCTCCATCTATCTTACACACATCCATTTCTCGACACCATCAAAAGGCCAAAAGGCTATACACAAAATATATACGTAAGAAACAAGCATAAAATATATCATCACTATTGATTTGTTCTAATCCATGATTTGATAATTTAAAGAGGGATATATACCCGACATCTCAGTTCCATGACTTGTCGATCCAAACTGAATGTTGTTAAAGGTTTGGTCGCAAGAATGAGGCAGGCCAAGAGAAAGGGAGACGCCATTTCCAACCATTGTGTGATAGTTTTCAAACCCTCCATTGAAATGGATGAAGTTAGCTTGATTCATGTGTTGCTTCCTGAACCTTCCTATAGAGCAACTTGAGGATGAATTTCGCATAGGGGTTTCGTTTTCATTGAATCCTTGATAAAAGGTGGGTAAGATCGAGTTCGAAGATTCATCTGAAGTGGAATTATTGTAAGGTTGCTTAGAAGATGAACCGTTGGTACTATGTTCATTTGGCTTACTTCCTTTTCTGCTTTCTTCAATATTCATTTCTTCCAAATACAATTCCTCCACCATTGGCTTCCACACTCGAACTCGAGCATTTATGAACCAATTAGACACCTACATCCATTTTACACAAAATTTCATGAACAATTATTTTTTTTTGGTTTTATTATTACTCCTCAAAAGTGTACTCCACACAAAAATTAAACATACTCCCTCCGTTTCACAAAGAATGTCATTCTAGATATTTTTTGTTTCACAAAGAGTGTCACTTTACAATTTCAATGCATTATTTTATATTTCTAATGCATATTTTACATTAGATTTTTTAGTTTTACCCTTAATCTATAACTAAATTAACCTATTAAATAAGGACATATATGTATGTTTCAATGTTCTCTTAATTTGTGTGAAAATTGTCAGAATGACACTCTTTGTGAAACAGATGGAGTATAAATATAATTAGTAATTAGATGTAAAAAGAAAATGTAGTTAGTAAATTTACAAATAAACATTTTATTTTGTTTTACAAATCATCGCTATTATTTTGATTAAGTTAAGTATGATAAACATATAAACATCATTAAATATATATATATATATATTTATATATATGAAAATCATTTACAAAACTAATTTGGTTCACTTGATTTTTTTAGAATTCTTGGGGGTTTTTACGGACTAGTTAGAAAGTAAATATGAACATCATTATAAACATATAATATATATGAACATCATCTGTCTAATAATTTTACAAGAATAATTTGGTTCACTTGATTTTTTTTTAGAATTCTTGGGCTTTTCGGACTAGCTAGAAAAGAAAAGATAAAAGATAAGCTATTATATTATTAAAAGTAATATTTTGATCAGAACAAAATTTGCTAGAACTATATATATAATTTACCTATAGTTTTACGTGTTCTCGAGTCTTTGATAGATGATGTTAGGAAAATTGTATATAAAATATGGGACATTTAACATTAACAAACAAAATTATGTCGTCACTCGTCAAACTTCTAATAATCAAAATCATTTACCTGACTCTTAGTAAGTCCAGTCTGTTTGGCAAGCATTACCTTATCCAAATCCCTCGGATATCTATACAAACCAAAACAAGAACCATTGATTCTTCCATAACCTTATTTATAGTTTCGAAACAAAAACTAGAGATAGAACTAAACGTTACTTACGGATGAAGAAAATGCTCAAAGAGCCAAGCTCGTAACATGGAAACAGCTTTTTCGGGCAAACCTCTTTGCGGTCTCCAAGCATTTGAATGGTGATGTGCCATCTTCCCCAAATGCATAAGGTGCTCGTCAAATTCCTTTTTCCCCAACAGCTTGTTTACGTGTTTGATTTGCAAACAAATCATGTCTCTTACAACACGAAACTTCTTTGATATTGTTTGTAACGCCATATGTGTGTACGGGTTTGCTGAGCCTAAACCCGCTGCTTGCTCAAACGGTGAGATTATAGTCTGCATTTGGTCATGGTATTGCTTGTATCTTTGTTCAACCTGTGTACATCTCCCAAATCAGTTACCAATCTTTAAACGTTTACTTATCAACAAAATATACTTAACACTAGATCATTTTTTTCGTCATGACTTAACATGTATAGGAATTTTTTTCCCTTTCTCATGTAAAGGTTATTCTTTTAGTGAGCTACTAAATCTTCTTTTTTTTTTTTTTTTTTAGCCAAGAAAGCTCCGGACCTATTTCCATATGCTCGGGACCAACCTTTGATGCCTAACAAAAATCCGAAACATGTTAAACACTGTCTTTTTGTCAAGGTAAAAAATCCACAATGGCCAACATATATAAAAACAGCGTGATGGATTGCACTTGAGTCCTAATCTCAACCTTAAATAAAAGTACTTGCTTAGCATTGCTCACATAGTTAATTTTATACACTTAAATTTCTTATATTGTTTTATGCCACACATATATCTATATAGGTAGTTACAAATGAATTACCTTTTCCACCATGGAGATGAGCTTTGCTCTCTTCATCTCCAAATCTTGGCGATAAGCAGGCACGCCAGGCTTATGGCCACCAACGATGTCCCCTTTTCCAATAATCGCAGACTCTTTACTCATTCTTGGTTCTTGTTTGGCGCCATGGCTACCGTTTCCAACATTGACAATCTCATTGAGCAATTCTTGAGCAGCTCTCAAGTAGATCGGAGTCAAACCCCTGAAGACTCCGTCGTATGAATACGTAGAGACAGAAGAATTTCCTTGTACTATATGATCTTCTACTTCATCTCGAGGTCCATGTTGTTGAGACCCAAAGCACAAGTTGTAGAAGTGATGGTTATGAGCATTACTGGTTATTGTCGGCTCGGGGAATGGATTCAGATTCATCATAAAAAGATCAGAAGAGGGTTCTCTCATATTAGATTCTCCATGAAAGAAAGAAGCCATTTATTCTGAAGAATAAGCCACAAAAAAAAACATGGAATTCAAGAACAATCTCAAACTATAATATAAAACTGATCTGACGTTATCTCCTAGAGCATAGGAAAGAAAAGGTAAACAAAAGATCATGAAATTAAAGATATGTGGCACATCAAGAAAACTAACTAACCCTTTTTTTATATAATAAGAAATGATATGATGAGCAGCAAGTTATGGGTGTGAGTTTCTCATTGTCTTCTTCAACGTGTCGTTCTCTCTGCTTGCGATGATCATCTAATACTGTTCTCTGCTTCAATGATCTGTCTGTCAACTAGAAAGACCAATAAGTCGCCTTTATAAATAAATATGTGATTGGACTTTTCAGAAATGAGAAACATATACTTTTCTTCTTTTTTTTTTTTTTTCTCATTGGACAACTAAACAGTGACACTCACGATTATTTGTCTTCTTTGTGATGGTGTTGCGAAGTTCAAAGTTTCTATTACAGAGATTATTTTTTATCTAGCTTACATTATAACATGATATATCCAAGGTATCTTAGGCATGAATCAGACGATTCACAATCACATCCAACTATCCAAGAGTTTATGCAAAATAACCACAGAATAATACATAGCTTAATCATAAAGATTTCTATATAACAAAAAATATATTTTTATTATGTTTATATTACGTTGTATAAAGTGAAATCAATTTTTTAAAAGGTGAAAACTAATGACTTGTTTATATGATCAGAAATCCGGATAAATATTGAAACAGTGTAGCTAGCATATTTAAGCTCGACAATATATAGATCTACCAAGCCAATCTAAGTTACTAAGTATAAGTGTAGCTACCATGCCTTTATATTTAGGATCATACTTGTACCATTTTCATTCGTTTTGCCATTTGTTTACTAAAAGTGAAATAAGATTTATATATGGTCGTTGACGAAATGAGAGTATTATAGATGGTATTATCTAATCATACGATGTACGCACGTTTAATACTTGGCAGCGCATGTATATGATCTCCTACATGAATAGATTTATTAGGTCAACATTTACTACTAGTTATATTAGTATTATTGTTAATAAATCTACAACGAATCCATATGTATTATGTATAATTGAATGTATGTAAAAACTAAAAAGACAATAGAAGTGGGTCAGCAGAACCATAGAGATAGTTGAAGAACGAGGAAACGTCTACTTCCACTCCACACATCAAAAGTCTAATTTTTCTTTTGTATTTAAATAATAAATAACCATATTAGTTTGCGACAAGTCACTCATTTCTTCTTTTCTACAACTAAACAACTAACTGTATTGCAGTGAAAAACATATATAAGAAAGTAGAACTTTATCAGCCAGAGATAAATAAAAGTTTCACTGCATGGCCCATCTTTTTTTGTTTCCAAAATTTCTTCCATTTACCTTTTTTTTTTGTTCACCAATTGTTATGTAATATGTACACTATTGTAACTTAGGCAAAGCACCCATCCATACTTAAACGACATATTCACCTTGTAACCAATAATATAAAATCCGGAATTTATTCCTATACTACTCGACCTTGTTTACTCATGTATTTTTCTTTGATGATACCAGTCATGTTACTTGCCTCACAATGCATTCCAATTTCATGACTCTCTTTGTAATAATCTGGATCTTACATTTGGGATATGTAAATCTTTTGTTTACATGGGATCTGCTTGAAGATCAGATGAGTTAATGTAAAAAAATTCTTAAATTTGAATAATATGCATGGATTGGAACATCAAAGTAGGTATACGTACGTATATATGGTTAAAGACGTTTTGGAAATTATTATATTAAATATCAACAGAACAGATGAGCGCCTCAACATTTTCTCCTATTCAATGTGAGAATTATTATATAGTTTGGTGGATTGAGACTATGTATGAGAGACCAATCGTGTCGGTCGGATCCAAGTTGCGCACATTCATCACCGTTCAATTTAACTTTGTTACAATAGTAGTTTTTGTTTTAGATTGATCAAAGTACAATGCGTTATTGTTGCAAAAAGAGAGAATATAGTGCGTTATTGCTATATGCATGTATGGGTATGTGTCAATTCACAATTCTTCACTAGAGTATGTAAAGGTAAAAACAAAATAATAAAAAGACCAATGCAGTAGAACTTTGGAAAAAGAGTATTGTAAAGGGTAGTTAGGGCTGAGGAAAAAAACTAAAAAGAATTTAAAAAACAAAAGAATAGAAACAAATTGAATATATATTTAAACCGAAACTACATTAAGATTCTTTTTATGAATCTATTGATTTTATTACTGTGAAACTAAAAGAAATAAAATCGAACAACTAGTTTAAACTTTAAACCAACCAAACCAAACTGAATTTATCGAAATCTATTAAAATATATACTTGGAATCATATATAACATATTACTAAATATCTATATATATTACTAACTCAAAGCATTGTTGTATCAAAGCTAACTTCCTTTTTAACTAAACTAAGCTGAGTCTAAACACAAAAAAAAATTAAAAGTTACTTATATGGGTTTCAATAATAAAAAATATGACAAGATTAAAATTCTTTTCAATAATCTAATTAAACTCGAATTAAAAGAAAACCGTAAAGCAAACTGTTGATGTTATTTTAAGATTATGCCGCTCTTGTTATAAAAATCGACCGCTAAGAGGCGTGTAGACCGATGTATTAGTATATAATCGGTAAAAGAAAATTTAGAATGTGGTGTTTTTCTTTATGTTGAAATCTATGTACTCTTTAGCATCTTCTATATATTAATAGAGAAACACTCTTGAAAAAATGTTGATGTATCGTCGCCAAAGAGTTGGAAGCATATTTTAGCAAATAAACTCTATTAATTAATTCTAATTACATCTATGCCATTATAGACTTAAATAAAAATTTATTAAATTAAATTAAACAATTTGTAGTCATTTAATTTAAAACTATATTATACTTCTTACAAAAAAAAAATTTAATTTCTTTTAAAAATTTAATAATTATTCATGTTTTATTAAATAAATTTCATACAAATTTTTTCACTGCGTTAAAATTATTATTTATTTGAATAAAACAAAAAAATAATTATTTCTATTTTTTTATACAAACAAATATCAAATCTTAAATAATAATTTTATTTGAAATGATTTATCCGCACTATGTGCGGATTGTTACCTAGGTTATATTCATTTTACAAAGATATTTCGGCTAAGACAAAAAAATTTTCATTAAAAAAAATACTGAAAATTCAATATAGTCAGGGCCGTGCCTATGTGTTAGGAAAAAGGCATTTGCCTTAGGCCACCAAAGTATATAGTGTTTTTTTTGTGTGTTTTTTTTTACCTTCAATTATGGAAAATATGGTCTATCAGTATGGTTTTGAGATTCTTTTTATTTCCTAAACAATCCATGTATGACTCCTCTTAAAATATTTATTTATAAAAATATACAAAAAGGAAAACAAAACCTTAAATTGTGAATGACCGAGTAAGGTCGTAAAAGCGAAGGAAGAAAGATTAAAAAAAATTGATGAAAGAGGTTATTGAAATAGAAAGAAGAACGGTTATGTTTAAGGCTTTTTAGATATATATTTTTTTTTAATTTCTGAAAAGTTTCTATAATTTCGAATTTTTGATATTTATTTTATTTTAATTTTGAATTTTAATATTTATTTATTTTCATAAAATATATTAAAATGACCTCTATTGTTAAATTCGCCTTAAGCCCCGATAAACCTGGGCACGGCATATAACTTAGTTGTTTTGTTCTTTCTTACTGATGTGAACGTTTCGGATCTCTGACCTATGAGATGATATTTGTGGATGGTCCACAAAATATAGCACCTAAACCTCAACTTTAGACACGAATCACGTTAACATTGAAAACATATCCTTTTGATTATATTGATGGGATATTAAGAGGGGATGACAAGGAGAGTCCACTACGGTATTGAAAAAGTTAGGTTAGCAAGTTAGCATGAATTAATCTAAATCCATGTTGGAGTAAGAGAACGACAAGTGTATTATTTACTTTGTCAAAACCATCATAACTGATCAACGACCATCATTAAAACGCTAAGAGTGAGTTATAAAGCTAATTAAAGCTTAGATTACTAAAAGCCATTATAGAGCAACGTAAAATATAAAGTGGAAAAGAAGTAGGTCTTGAAAAAAGTAGTCATCTCGTGTGCCTGCATTATCATGCAACTTCTAATCTTAGATAGCCATTATGGAAACAACTCATTAGTCATTACTTTATCATTTTACAAGGAACTTTTGCTTATTGACTTATGGTTACTTAATGATGTTTAGGAGATTGATTTTGTTGTTTTGTATAAATATAATCGGCTGTCTTTAATTTGCAAAACTTGAATATGCGCAATCGTTGAATAATACTTTAATTAATATATATAAAGAGAAAATATATGAAAACTTGGCAGTCTAATATAATCAAAATGACAAAAATATACAATTTCAAAACAAAGAGGTTTTAGTCTTACTAAACGGGATATGAAATCTCCCGTTTAGAAATATACATAGTGAAATTGATCATCGAAACCTAAATTAAAACAGTGAGGAATAAGAGAAATATATAATGACAGTCATCGAAACCTAGATTAATATTCCACCAAACTGGAGAAGGTGAACAGCCCAGTAGAGAGATACGTATTTCTAATTAGTTCAAAATTTGAAGTTGAGACTCTTGATGCGTCGATGGAGATATAGTTGGCATATATAGAGCAAAATAATGTTTTCAATTTTAAGTGAACAGGTGATACTAATGTAAAGGAGAAATCGAGTTTGAACATGCTTCTTTGGTCCCTTCCTTTGTTAGAATGACAGAGTTTCAGAGACAAATGGTGTTTGCTCACAGAGAATAGGAATTTTTTTGGAAAAAGAAGTGTAGGCGCAAATGGCAGAACACTGGAGACAAAAATACAAAGTATTTCCATGCATCAGTCAAAGCAGTTAGATCAAAGAATGGTTTAGACAAGCTCATGGACTCGGACAGGAATATTCACAAGTCTGAAGCTTCTAAAAGAGAAGTGGCTGCTGCATATTTTCAAGATCTGTTTTCCTCTTCTTATCCTACCGATCCTTCCCGCCTCTTGACAAGGTTCCAGCCTAGAGTCTCAGTAGCAATGAATGAGTGCCTTTTGGCTAAGGTTACTAAATAAGAAATCAGATTGGCAGTCTTCTCAATCAAAGCGGCAAGTGCTCTCGGGGCCAATGGTATGACTGGGTTCTTCTTTCAAAATACTGGGATATCGTAGGGAATCAGTTAACTTTGGAGGTTATGAGATTTTTTGAGGAGGGAGTTGTCCAAGATGAATGAAACTTTACACAGATATGTCTTATCCCCAAGAAGGTTAACTCGCCTCTAATGGCTGATCTGAGACCAATCAGCCTATGTTCAGTGATGTATAAAGTCATCTCAAAGATCTTAGTCTCTATACTGTAGCCACTATTATCAAATTTGGTTTCACCAAATCAGTCGGCCTTTGTGGAAGACAGATTAATCTCTGATAATATCATCATTGCTCATGAAGTGGTGCATGGATTAAGAACTCATGATTCGACGTCAAAGGTATATATGGCCATAAAAACTGACATGTCTAAAGCCTTTGACAGAGTGGAGTGGAGTTATCTTCATCATTTGCTCCTTGCGTTAGGGTTTGCACAGTCGTGGGTTGATCTGGTAATTATATGTGTCACCTCGGTCACATACACCATTCTGATAAACGGGCAATCTTATGGTTTGGTGGTTCCCCAGCGAGGACTCAGACAGGGAGATCCGCTCTCTCCCTTTCTGTTTATTTTATGTACTGAAGGCCTCACTCATCTCTTGAATCAGGCAGAGCAACAAGGTTTATTTAATGGGTTGCGATTTTCTGAGGATGGTCCTTCTATTCATCACATATTATTTGCGGATGATACCTTGTTTGTTTGTAAAGTTCAGAGCTCCCAATGTGAGGTTATTAAAGACATTTGAAGGTGTATGGTGATGCTACTGGTCAGACCATCAACTTGGATAAGTCTTCAATAACCTTCGGTCTAAAGTGGAGTAAGAGGTAAAGATTCAGGTGAAGTCTATTCTTGGCATTCTAAATGAGGGAGGTACGGATATTTACCTTGGGTTATCGGAGTGTTTCAGTGGGTCTAAACAAGATATGTTGGACTACATTCATGAAAAGCTCAAGAACAGATTATCCGGGTGGTTTGCGAGAAGTCTCTTTCAAGGTGGAAAGGAGATATTGCTTAAAACAGTAGTCATGGCCATGCCAAATTTTGAGATGTCTTGCTTTAAGCTTCCTAAGCTACCTGTGAGTCTCTAGCTAGCGCAATGTCTAACTTTTGGTGGAGCTCTATGGAGAATCATCGTAAAATCCACTGGATAGCATGGGACAGGCTGTGTTTGACAAAGGATCAAGGGGGCCTCGGTTTTAAAGACATTGAGTTGTTCAACCAGGCTTTATTGGCAAAGCAAGCTTGGAGATTGATCCATTATCCAAATTGCCTTTTCTCCCGGTTCATGAAAAGTAGATATTTCAATGACAATACTTTTATGTTAGCGGATTATGGTAAGAGGCCATCATTCGCTTGGCGTAGCATTCTACATGGGAGAGCTCATTTAGAGAAAGGGTTAAAACAAAGAGTTGGGGATGGAGTTTCTCTTAAAGTTTGGACCTCTCTTTGGTTGGAAGATGACAGGATGCGGGCACCTCTCATGAAGAATATTCTCGTGAATCTTGAACTTTCGGTTCATGATTTGATAGACCAAGATGTAAGAGACTGGTGTCCCACAGCCTTGGAGGAGCATTTCTTTCATCGAGACATAGAGTTAATCCAAAGGACAAAGCCAATTACCTCGACACCTAACTTTTTGGTTTGGAAACACAACAAAAGTGGTGAATACAGTGTTAGGCCTGGATATTGGTTGGCCTGTCAGGTCTTTAAAGAAGAGGACATCCGTTTAGCTTCTGCTCTGCCTACCATAAATGGGATTAAAGATCAGATTTGGAAAATCTTAGCTCCAGCAAAAATTAAGATGTTCATTTGGAAAGCAGTAAGTGGAGCCTTACCAGTGGCCGACAGATTAATTTCCAGGGGTATGAAAGTTGACTCTCGGTGTGATACTTGTGGTGTGGAAGGTGAATCAATCAACCATATGCTTTTTGTCTGCTCCCTTGCTAGACAGGTTTGGGCATTATCTGGCTTTCCCCTGCCTGAGGATGGTTTTGACTCAAACTCTATTTACCAAAATCTCCACATCGTTTTAACGATGAGTAAGAATAATAGATTGTCGTTGAAGATAAGAAGATCCTTTCCTTGGATCTTATGGTTACTTTGGAAAACCACGAACAATCTGGTCTTTGAAGGAAAAGTTTTCCTGATTACGGATTTGGTCAGGAAAATCAGAGAGGAAACATATGAATGGTTTCAAGCTCAAGAAATAGTCATGGTTGAAGACAATCGTACACAACAGGCTACTCCTTTTCATCCTCAAAGATGGCGTCCCCCAGAAAAACCATGGCTGAAATGTAATTTAGCTTCAGAGTGGGACAAAGAGAAAGAGATAAGTGGAGCGGCTTGGGTTCTTAGAAACTCAGAAGGTGCAGTTCTTCTCCATAGTATAAGATCCTTTGGGTGCATTAGAACAAAAGTGGATGCAGCGGTTCAGAGCTGTTTGTAGGCTATGGAAAGCATGAATAGCTTACATATCCCAAGAGTGGTTTTTGGTTTGGAGCAAAAGGATATTGCAGAAGCGATCCTGCGGCTTGGCCTAGCTATAAAGCACAATCGGAAGTTCTCCTACAAGTGTTATCCTTTATTCCGGAGTGGAGAACTGTCCTTGAAAGTAGAAAGTCGAATCTGGGAGCTTTCTTAATAGCAAGGAGTGTCACAAGGGATGAACGTCCACAATCATACGTCGCTCAAGGTTTCCCCTTTTGGCTATAGGAGGTTTTTGTTAAAGACCAAAATTTTTGCTTCTCTTAAATTTTGGCTTCCTGTCGATGATTGTTTTGGTTCCCTTTTTGTAGTGTGGCAAACTCTGTTTACTTATAATGGAATTATTCAGACGAAAAAAAAAAAGTGAACAGGTGATATATAGACTCTCTTTATCATTTTGCCTCTACTAATATTTTATTATCGTTTGACTTTAATATAGTCAATTTCATACTTATGGTTAGCTATTAGTTATTTACAGAATCATCCACTTGACAAAATTCTTGAGAGGCTCTTTGCTTCTATAAATGTTTTAACTTAAAATAATAGACACCTTTGACTACTTAAAGGATAAATTGTCTTGCTAGCGTTGTTAGAGTCGACTTGTGGGTTCAAAACAGTATGGCATTGTGCTACCCCTGTCAAATGTCGGGGATTCAAAGACTTGTTAGATTCTGAAGTTGGTTGTGACATAGCTTTCCAAGTCGGAGTTGAAACATACGAAGCTCATAAACTGATTCTTGTGGCTCGCTCCCTAGTTTTTAGAGCTCAATTTTTTGGACCAGTTGGGAATAACAATGTGGATAAAATTGTTATTTTCGAAGTAATTTTTTCTCAATTTTTGTCCAACATTACAGTTTTAGTACTTGGTTGTACATGCAACTACAATTCTGCTAACTCTGGATCTTGAAATTTTGTAGGATATGCCAAGCTTCATCTACACCGTTGTACTTCCTGATGTGCATGAAATTACTGGTCAACTTCTGCCAGTTCGTTCACAAACATGATTAAACATCTCTTGGCAGCTGCTGACCTCTATGATCTTGCAAGGTTAAACATATTATGTGAAGTTCTGCTATGCCAATAATTCGATGTTAGTAATGTATTGTGGCAACAACACTTGCGCTGGCTGAACATCACGAATTCTTACAGCTCAAATCATTCTGCATAAAATTAGTTGCCTCTCTACCCAACTTGGGAGGTAGTGTTGCATATATTTTAAGGTTTTCCAATATCCACTTTTATATGCCTATATATAGACTCTCTTGCATATTTTTCATGTTTTCTTGCTTTAATTACCTTGTTATCATGTGATGATATTGTAGAACATATGTCTTGCATTGAATTTGTTTTTCCTTAAACGTGTTGTGCCGCCATGGAGATTTTTCTAATCAACCTACAACTTGAGCTATACCTTGACATTAGAAAAAAATGGCGATTGTAAATTTGCAATTGAGAGAACAAGTTTATTAAACTGTATATATAATCCACTAATACATTTATTTTTGAAAGATTCCAAATCATATCTAAACCTTATATGAATGATCATCTGCCTTTTTTTACCTATGACTTATCTTGACAGTACACTTATTATAGAAAATAGGTTTGCTTAATAACACAAGATTAATAAAGTATAACTCCCTTTATTAGCTTAAGAAAAATATCTCAAAAACTCAAGCTCTCAATCTCTCCTTTCTCTCACAAACCTCATAAGGTGTGTCACATCTCAACATCACCTTATATACTACTTTGCTAATCCTAGTCCTAATAGGAATCCTCACATATCTAGATAACTCCTAGACAATTGATCCTTATCTCATTAATAACATAAACACATTTGGACTAGGACTAGTTTCCACTTTAAACTTTCTTCAAGCTTACTCCAACAATCTCCTCTTTAAGCTTGAAGCTCTGTTTTGACAAATCTTGAACTCCTAGCAACTCCCTCATTGCTTTGAACTTGTTTTTGTCTAATGCCTTTGTGAGTATATCTGCTCTCTGCTCATTCCCTGGAACATGCTCAATTTCAATCTGACCACTCTCTACTCTCTCCCTTATAAAATGATAACGTCTATGGATGTGTTTACTCTTTCCATGGAAAACAGGGTTTTTTGTGAGAGCAATTGCTGATTGATTATCAATCCAAATAGTAACCTTCTCTTATGTAGCTCCTGTAATCTCGACCAGCAAGTCCTGCAACCAAACTGCTTGTTTTGCAGCTTCAGTCCCTGCCATAAACTCTGCTTCACAGGAGGATAGAGTCACCACGTCCTGCTTCTGCGAACACCATGTAATAGGACCCTCGCCAAGATAATAAAACATGTCCGGAAGTGCTTCTTCCATCATCAGGATCGATATTATGACTGCTATCACTATAACCTATCAGCTTTGGTACCTTTGATCGTCCATAAGAGAGTCCAAACTGAGTGGTTCCCCTTAAGTACCTGAGAAAATGCTTCATTGCTACACCATGTGAATGTCGTGGACTCTGCATGTACTTACTTAATATCCCTACACAATATGATAGGTCTGGTCTGGTGTGTAACAGATAGCGCAAACACCCCACATTCTTTCTATACAGAGTCGCATCAATCTCCTCTTCATCCTCAGCTTTAGACAACTTCAACTCAGTCTCCATAGGAATAAGAACTGAATTACACTTAGACATTCCTGTCTCTTCAAGAATCTTTTGAGCATATCGAGCCTGACTTAGAGTGATCCCATCTTGATTTTCACAAACCTGCATTCCAAGGTAGTATGACAACTTTCCAAGATTACTCATGTCAAATTTATCAGCCATCTCCTCCTTAAATTTGTTAATCACCTTCAAACTAGTTCCTGTGACAAACAAATCATCAACATAAACTCCTATAATCAAGAGATCTTTACCAACATCCTTTCGATACACAGAGGGTTCCTTTGAACACTTCACGAATCTTAACTCTTCCAGAATTTCATTCAGCTTATTATTCCATGCTCTAGGTGCCTGCCTTAAGCCGTACAAAGCCTTGTTTAATTTATAAACTTTTCCTTAACTTCCTGTTTTCTCAAAACCTTCAGGTTCACTCACATACACAGTTTCTTTGAGTTCTCCATGAAGAAAGGCTGTCTTAACATCCAGATGATGTATTTCCCATCCATGTGAAGCTGCAAGATCAATTAGGAGTCTTATAGTCTCAATCCTAGCAACTGGTGCAAACACTTCCTCAAAATCAACTCCATATTTTTGCACATATTCCTTAGCTACCAATCTAGCCTTATATACTGCCATCAGAATTTCTCTTAAGCTTGAATACCCACTTTAAACCAATTGGTTTTGCTCCAAAAGGAAGATCAACAAGATCCCAGGTCCTAAGTTTCTCTATTGAACCTATCTCATCCTCACAAGCTTTTATCCATTCTTTAGACTCCATAGCTTCATAAAAGTTTATTGGCTCATTATTGAGACATAACAACAAAAGCTCACCTTCTTCAGCCAGCAACACATAATCCTTTAGATGTCTTGGCTTAGATCGCACCCTATCTGACCTTCGTAACTCTGGTTCTGTCAAAACTGCAGGTTGTTCTATGATTGCAGGTTGTAATTCGCTAGTCTCTCCTGTTTGGCGGGTCTCTGTTTTAACCATTTGTTCTTGTAGATCCTCGGTGGTAGGTGCTGTTTTACTGTTTTGTCTTCATCTTCACAAGTCTGGTTATGTTCACTATCGTCGTGAAGACCATGGTTACCAAAGCTTCCAAAATTTACTCTAAAACTCTCATTACTTACTTCTGCTGAAATATCTCGAGACCAATGCCATCCTTTAGTTTCGTCAAACACAACATCACGACTAACAAAAATTCGTTTTGACTGTGGATCAAACAAACGATATGCCTTAGAGCCTGGCTCTGTTACTAAATGAACAAGGATACGAGTTCGATCATCAAGTTTTTTCATGTTAGGTTTCTCTACCTTTGCATAGTCAATGCATCCGAAAACTCTAATATGTTGAGCTGTTGGCTTTTGTCTCGAAAACACTCATATGAGGTCTTCTCCTTTAAAGCTCTTGTAGCTATTCTGTTGATAAGATAAGTAGAATGTCTAATAGCCTCTCCCCAAAGATAATTTGGCATATGCATGTGTTTAAGAATACTTCTAGCCATCCCCATCAATGTTCTATTTCTTCTTTCCACAACTCCATTTTGTTGTGGTGTGTATGGAGCAGTTAGGTGCCTTCTTATGCCAGATTGTTCACAAAAGGAATTAAAATCTTGAGAGACAAATTCTCCACCTCTATCTGTTCTGAAGATCTGATTGGTTTCCCCAACTTCTTTTTCTATTACAGCCTTAAATTTTTGAAATTTCTGAAACGATTCTTCTTTTTCTTTTAGTAGCATAGTCCACATATATCTAGAGAAGTCATCAATGATCACAAAAACATACCTATTCCCAGCTGATGTACTTGGTGTTATCGGCCCACAGAGATCACCATGTAAAAGCTCTAATTTTTTGGTTGCTCGAAAAGAAGTTTCTTGAGAAAATTCTTGCCTAGTTTGTTTTCCAAGCAGACATGAGCTGCAAACTTCTTTTTTTACTTTGAGTTTTGGTGCTCCTAGAACCAGCTCCTTGCCTAGCATTGATTCTAATGTTACATAATTCACATGCCCCATCCTTGCATGCCATTTACTAGATTCACTTATCTTTGTAACATATAAGCATGCATTATCTCGCAATCCCATCTGAACTTTGTAGAGCCGATTTCTAGACTTCTCTGTTTTGACAAGAAGGTTTCCATCTTCATCCCTTATTGTCAAGTACTTACCTCTCAAACGTATATCGCAACCAGACTCTGTAGCTTGTCCAAGGCTAATAATGTTGCTTCTCAAATCTGGAATAAAATAGACATCCGTCATCTCCCTTTGCTTCCCATACTGATCCATAAAAACAATCGTTCCTTTTCCCTTTATATTGACTCGAGAGTCATCCCCAAAACAGACTTTTCCGGTAATAGACTGGTCAAGTTTCTCAAAGTATCTTCTGTCTCCTGTCATATGATTGCTAGCACCATTATCAAGGTACCAGGTGCTATCCCCTTCTTTACTAGTCTCAAACTTAGATGGTATCACCTTTTTCTCATTTAAGAAGACTACTTCATGCATTAGAAGTTCATCTGCGTCCTGTGTGTCCTTGTTGTTCTTTTCTTGTGTCTCCTGCAATTTTAATAGTCGATCTGGGCACTGAGCAGCAAAGTGTCCAATTTGATCACATCTAAAACAAACAACTTGTGACATATCTCTTCCACCAAATCGTCCTCTTCCTCATCCTCTATAACCAAACCTACCTCCACGACCTCTTCCTCTATAACTTCCAAAATATCCACTATATTCCTTATATTGTTGATTCGACTACTGACTCTGATTTGACTGCTGATTTTGCTGATTTGTATTTTCATACATGAGCTTACTCTGTTCTTCTTGAGTCTCCTCTTCAGTTTTGATTTGTTCTTCATAAGTTTTGAGCCGTCCAACAACATCTGCAAAACTTACTGTATTCAGGTCCAGAAACTGTTCTAGAGAAGCAACCATATGAATAAACTTCCTACGAGGCAAGCTGTTAAGAAATTTCTTAACAATCTTTGACTCTTCTATATTCATTCCAAGTGAAGCTGATTTCGATCGAATCGTAGCTAGCTTTCCCACAAAGTCATCAATAGTCTCGGTCTCCTGCATTCTCAATCTGTCAAACTCGGCCATTAGTGTTTGCAATCTTGCTTCTCTAACACGTTCTGCTCCAACGTTTCTTGCTCGGATTGCTTCCCATATTTTCCTGGCTGTATTATGCTCTCCGACTTGCATAGTTAAGTTCTCAGGTATCGATTGAAAAATTAACGCCATAGCTATGTTGTTTTGATCCTCGTTGACTTGGTTAGTTTCTTCTTCTATAACATCCCAGACTTTGTGAACCTTGAGTGCAATTTTCATCTTTAACGCCCAAACTGTGTAGTTACTATCATTCAACATCGGACAGACTATGGAGGAAGAGCTTCCACCTTCTTTAAGAGGTGGTAGTTGTTGTGGTGCTGTGGTTGGTATTGCGAGTTCGGACATGATTCCTTAGATGTTTTGAACACAGCTCTGATACCAAATATAGAAAATAGGTTTGCTTAAGAACACAAGATTAATAAAGTATAACTCCCTTTATTAGCTTAAGAAAAATATCTCAAAAACTTAAGCTCTTAATCTCTCCTTTCTCTCACAAACCTCATAAGGTGTGTCACATCTTAACAGCACCTTATATACTACTTTCTAATCCTAGTCCTAATAGGAATCCTCACATATCTAGATAACTCCTAGACAATTGATCCTTATCTCATTAATAACATAAAAACATTTGGACTAGGACTAGTTTCCACTTTAAGCTTTCTTCAAGCTTACTCCAACACTTATTTAACATTCTTGTTCTTATGTTTTATTTGTATATAGGAGACTCGATAATGCTTGACTAGACGACTTGAGGTTTGATCATTTATCATCCTTAATTAGCAAGGTGCGATAAACATTTATCTTAATTCTTTTTTATTGAAAATTGATATATTATTGTTTTTACGGTTTTTAACCATGATAGAAGTATGTTTTTAAAGTCTTGTAATTTATTTTTTAGGGGTTTTTTGAGTTTTTGTAGGACTAGGTACCATTTGGCACAGATGGGAGCATAATGAAGCATTTAGAATGATTTGGAGCATATCTAAGCATTGAGGCTGAAGCAAAGAACTTGGAAACAATCTCATATAATGGTGTCGATCAACACCTCATTGGTGTCGCTCGACATCCTTTGCAAAACAAGAAGAAACTCAAGTTTTAAAGATTTACAAAGTTGTCCCAAAGTTTTTCCTGATTGCAACATTAGTCGACGTGTTTTAATATATATACTAGATTAGGATCCGCGGTACACCGCGGGCCAAAATTATTTATAACTAATATATTTAATTTATAAGTTGTATTTGTTGGTTAAATATATTATATTATATAATAATTGTTAAATAAATAATATAATACTGTAATATAATTTATTTTTTATATAATTTTTATTTAATCAATTTAATTAGATATGTCTATTCTCTGATACTGACAGTGTTAAGAAAATAATGACATGAAGTTTTACCCGTGTAACACTGAATTAATGATATTTTTTAATTTATATAAATATCGATAAAACTCGTCCCGCTATATAACCCCGTTCCGAGATATTTTAACTCACACTATATTATCTTAATTTTTAATATTTTTTGTGTATATATGGTATAATATTTATCATATTTAACTTTTTAAGACGATGTGAGATATTGTACCCGTATTTTTTATTCATCTATTGAGTAATATATGTTCATTTTAAAATTTTTGTATTACATCATATGCAGAAATAGTCACAATTTTTATTAATTAAATGTATTATAGAATAAATTAAAATAATTTAAATATAAATTCAAATAAAAATGAAAGGGAATCATATATTTATTTTTGAATGAGGTAGAAAGATTTTCTTATTTTTTAAAATCTTACCTATAATTAATTTTGAAGTTTTGGTAACTAATATTAAAGTCGATGCATTAAATGTAAAAACTTTCCAAAAAGTATTTTTGAGCAAAAACTGCTGCAAAAATACTAGTATATATATACATACATATATATATATAACATCCGCAAACCAAAATTGTGGATTTGGGGATGGGTGTTGATCATATTTTTGGTTCGACCATATATTTTTAATTGTCGTTTTGGTTCAGTCTGGTTCAATTGAAATCCCAAACCAACGTATTTATAGAGGATGTCGACTTAATGGTTTTGGAAAAGCTTGTTTTGTCGCCGTTGAGAGAGAAAAAGTAAAAAAACATTAGAGAGTGTTCTTGAGAGGTTTTTGAGAGATTCTAGGCTTGTGGGGTGAGATCTGTTCCTCTGAAGTGAGGATCAAGTGTTGGGATCGAAGGAGAAGCTTCCTAAGGTGTTGGATTCATCGTTTTTGGGTCAGAACTTCCTGCAAAAGAGGTGAGTGCATGACTGTAACGCCCCCGAACCGTTCTATGACCACGAAGGCCATCGGACAGCCACGGAACGCTACTTGCAGAACTGTACCGAGGCGATCCGGTCGAGGGACGGAAGCTGCAGACTTCCCGACCGGTCCTCCCTAGCACAATTTCACCCGCAACCGAGACTACTTAGGCTTTGCAACCCTTGCGGCCTGGTGCGTTGTGTTAGCCCGGACAAGGCCGAATATCATTTGCAACATGCCATGTTTTCCCGAAAATCGAATATATTACTTTAACAAAATATTACATTGTAAATAAATCATTAAAGCAATATATAAAGATAGTCGGATAATTTTTCTTTTTACATAATCGTTTATGAAAATATAGGGTTTTACAAAGAACACAAGAAAACCCTATCCGGTACCCTAAAGTTTGCTCCAGCTCTAGACTCACTTAGGCTTTCCTGAAAGACAAAAATAATATCATGAGTAATCTAAGATTACTCAGTGAGCCTGGGTACCCCTTTCTCCTAAACAGGATTCTACTTTCCCCAATCCGACTACCCCGGCAAGCAAAGAAACCAAACAAGTAAAACATACTAGCAAGTAATCAAAGCAACGCAGCCAAAACAATAGCGGAAGCAATTTAAATCACAAGCAATTGAGAGAGGTTAGATCAATACGACTCAACTCGACGATCTAGAGTCGCTATGCACATCAAAGACGACTAAAGAACCCTTTAGACTCTTAACTCATACACGACTCGTAAGGAAAATCTAGAATAAAACAAGGGACACTTCAAATACCCTAGAATCCTTCACCTATCAAACAAACAAAGACATCTAGAATACTACAAGGATCTCTTGAAATACCCTAGACTCTTTTCACCTAAGGGCCCTCGATATTCTGTCCCATTCCACAACGTTTCCCATGCCGAGACCACAAAGGTCACCAGCACGAGCCCACAAATATGCTACATCGTCACGTAGCAGTCACACTAGTAGCTAGTTAGCCGTGAAATTGTCCCGCGCGAGTGGTCATCGGGAACTCTCGCGAGACAACCACATTTGGAACAGAAGATCGACACACTATTCTAGCTAAGACTCGAGAAAAAAATTTAGGAAGCTAAGCTAAAATAAAGCACACAACAATAATTCGTGCAACGATAAATCAAGCACACTAGCATGAAATCAAGCAAGAATACGACATGCAATAATCAACAAGGAACAAGAAACACAAATCAAGCAACTTAAGATCATTCTACATGCATGCAACCTATATTAAGCAACTTAAGCAAAATTAATGCAACAAGTTCTAATATGCATGCTACCAGATTGATTTAACAATTTTAAATCCTTAAGTCCAAATTACGTATGCAAGGCCATTTGATTTAATCTCTTAAATTATCTTAGTCCAATTAAGCATGCAAGTTCATTTGAGTTAACCATTTAAATCCTTTAAAATTCGTTTAAGCATTTAAGCTAACCTCACACGAATTTATGCAATAATATTCCAAATGAACTTTACCAATTTAATCATGAAAGCAACCCTCTTAACCAAATTTTAAGTGTTCCATCTTACTTAAAATGCATCCAAATTCATTCGCATGGTGATTCATGTTAGATGTGCATTTAAACATTTCACTAGTATGAATCCTACCATATTATGCATGCATCCAATTTAAACCGATTCTACATGCATCTAACCTACATGCATTACCGCAGAACTCACCCTTACGCGTCGATGATGATTACCAGACTTCACCGCACTACTCTATCAGACAATCTCCTCCCTTTTCGCGTCAAACAGCTTCCCGCTTCTTTGTCCTCTTTTGATCCGTAACCACTTCCTTTTCTCGGCTCGTTCTCGACCGTAAACCGCGTCTCGCTCTCGATCTTTCTTCGATCGCAAGTGCGTCTCGCTCTCGATCATTCTTCGACACTACCACCAGCTCTTCTCGAAGATCTCTTTGACTCGATCCCCGTCTATTCTCGATGATTTCTTCGACAGAATCTCCTTCTTCTTCTCGATAATTTTCTCTCTCGATGATCCCTTACTTTTCTTTCTCTCTCGACGCAAAACCTTCTCTTCTCGATCTTCTCTTGACGCAAACGTCGATAATCTCTCCTCTCTCTCTCTCTCTTGGTTTTGAGAGAACAAAGCTTTAGTTTTTTAGTGTTTGAGAAATGAGAGAAATGATAGAAAATAGAACAATGAAGTCTCATACCCTCTATTTATAAGCTCGAACTCCTTCTCTTCTTCCTTAGTGCATCTTGACAAGTGGCTAGCTCCTTGCTTGCATGTGGAGCGTGATTAGCACTCTCCAATAATTAATCGCCATTAAGACCACTAATTCCATTTTATTAGTGCATGAAAATGCATGTAATCTGATTGGTCCAATTTTATGAGAGAAATCAATTTTTATTTCTCTCGGCAAAACCCATCTCTCGTCTGATGTTTCTCGTCAAAACCCGTCTCTCGTCCGACGTTTCTCGGCATTCCTTGGTATTCCTTGGTCTCGCTCGGACGCTCCTCTCGGTATTTCTCGGACAGTATCGGTTCTCTCGATATTTCTCGGACAATTCCCTCGGTCTCTCGGACACTGTCGGTCTCTTAGTATTTCTCGGACAACTTTTCTCGGCCTCTCGGATAATTTTCTCGACCATCCCCGAACTTCTCCATTTGACTCGGTCATCTTGATCTTTTCTCGGATATTACCCGGACATCTTTTGGACGTCTCGGTATTCTTCCCTGGTACTTACCCTACTCTTCCGCGGATGCTGTTTCCGCATAAAACGTTAATTTTTTATTGGTCTTAAGGCCTCGATCGCACCTCCGGTCACTCCAGTCTTGGCTCGGCCATTCTCCAACTCACGAATATTTCCCCGGACTTCCTCCGGTCATTCTTCTTTGTTTTACATCTTCTTCCTTTTTGTGTCTTTCCCGAGTCATTTCCTTGAATTTTTATTTCAAGATTTTTGCCCTTGGTGAGGGTCATTACAATGACCATGGCTGATCTAAACCTGAGATCTCTTTTGTTTTGCTTGTTCTATGTTGTTAGTGGTGTTTACTTGCTTGTGGTGGTTGTGTTATGGTTCCCATAGGTTCCTGAAGCTTTTGGGTGAGTTTGAGACAGATTGAACCAACTAATCTAATCTCCTAACCTGGGATTCCTTAACCAACTACCAATTAAAAGAGTAAAACACTTCCTTGGGATAAACTGATTCAAACAGATAGGCAGATTGAAATGGAACTTTCTACAAACAAAAACTCCTTACCTTACTTGGCTTACCTCTCCCATTCCTCTAATCCCTAACCAAAACAAACCTAATCTCATCACCTCATTGCTAATATTGCTGGGATTCCCTCCTAACCAACTAATCTCCTTACCTCCTATTCCTGGGATTACTGGGATTACTGGTTCTCCCATTCCTAACATTCCTAGGAATTCGCAAGACACCATAGGCAACATGGGAATCCTTGATCTACTTGTTTCTCAGATTCCCTTTGAGGTTAGGAGAGTGAGTCGATTCGACGAGGCTAGCTTGTAGGTTAGTCTTTAGTTTCCGTCAAAGAATTGGATTTTCATACTTTCTTCCCCTTTGGTCGATTCAAGTGGACTTTATCCTAGATTTGTCGATTTATCCCTGGTTGAGGACCTTTGGATGCCAGTTTTCTAGATGCCAGTTTTCTATAAGAAGGGTCAGCCTTAAAGGAAAAAAACCAATCCCAAGGTAAGGTCTAAACTGATCTAATCGGTAAAGCCGGAAAAAGAGCTGAGTTTATAACGGCGAGAAGCTCCTTTCAAAGGAAGGAGTGACAGAAAAGGTCGGGACAGTGGCTGCTAACCACATTGACTTCGGAAGATTTGGATGTGTTAAGGCTAACCTTCCAAAACTCACTAAATTTACGTTGCTTCACAAGGTAATTCCTATTTGCTTACTTGTTAGAGTAAGAAAAGGAGAAGAGCTTCAAGGCAGAACCTATGAACGTAGATCGCATATAATGATTTGATGATCGGCTTCGAGCAAAACGTGTGTGCGGATTTGGTGTCGATCAACACTAGGTGGGTGTCGGCCGACACCAAGTAGGAGTCAGTGTCGATCGACACCAACTTGTTTGTTGCGTGGTTTTCTGGTTTGTTATGTTGTTTGTGTTGCTTAACATTGGAATCTCAGTTGCTTGTGTGTATATATAGCCTAGTAGATGGGAGGATTGCCTCACTAAGTATTTATGATAATACTTACGTTTTTCAATTGTTGTTTGTGGTGTGCAGGTATGTGACGTGGAATCATGGCGATGAGGAGGAGAATAATCTAGGGTCTCGGTTAATGTGTTATGGTTATGTTATTGGTGTTGGAATCTTGGATAGAGTTATGCTAGATTGTTGGATAGAATGGTTAGGGATGTAATTGTATTGATGATATGTTGGTTCTGTATTGTTGGTATGTTTCCGTTGTGCATATTGGTTGTTGTTGGTTTATTATTGAATTGTGGTTTAGTTGATTTAATTAAATAATATGGAATACTTAATTATATATTATTATTATTAAAAAAACAGGTCGGATTATTTCAATCTATATATATATATATATATACTTTTTAGGTTTTAGAGAAACCCTTATGCTTTAATTTTTGCTGCAACCTTAGGTTTTAGAATCATTAATTTATTTGAAGGTTTGAACTCAAAAAATGAATTTCTTGCTTTGATATTTTTTTTATAATGATTCTCATGATGATATAATATTAAGTTAAGACCATCGTTATTAATCCCTTATAAATTTCTCACAGCATGACATTTTCTGATTTCTTGTTAACTGTAAAACAAAAGCTATGTTGGTGTGCTTTATATCATTGAGTATGCAAAAGTATGCCATGAAACCTCCGTAATACATTAACGGGCCTTGCCCAATAAACATTAATTCAAAATAGTAGCCCACAACTCTACAGTATACTCCACGTTAGCATAAATAGACAATGAGGTACACATTTGGTGCTAGTGTATTGTGTATGACAGCATCTTGTCCATTCGTTACATACAATGGTCATAAATTAAGCGACTTTACATAAGACGTCTAATTTAGTCAGAATCATCATTCGCCTATTAACTTTTGCGAGAGAATTACCCATGATAACCTACTTTATTAATGAATAGCTAGGGTAACCTCTTTTTATTTTTATTGTTACACTAACTTACTTTTTCTGTAATAGTTTTCATAATACCAAAACTGTCCTTTGTCTTTTTCTTTTTAAAATAAAAATGTCAAATGATTTTCTTCATAAAATTATTAAATTAAAATCTAATTTCTAAATATATATGGAAATATATTAATTGTTTAAGACCTAATTTGGTATTAGCATTAGTCAAATAAACTTTCTTCATTCTCCATGTGTTCTGGCCGCTTCAAAACGTGAAACATCCTTCTCCTGTTCTCTATATACAACCACTACCACCGTAAGATCTCTTATTCCATCTCTTATGTTGTTAAGTTAATTGGATTTCTGGGCTGGGTTATTGTTTATTATAAAATTATATTCTCCTATTTAGTTTCTAGAATTCTCTCTTCTTGTTTAGATTTAAACTTCTATCAATCAATTCAATGTTCTGTTCTCTGTTCTCTGATCTCTGTTCTCTGTTCAAAGGAGTTTTACTTCTTTTACTTCTAGAATGACAAACTCTATCATGCCTTTTTCCTTATTGACTAGTTTTAGTTGTTCAGGCTAATTGGATTTCTGGGCTGGGTTATTGTTAAACAATTGAATTCTCTGTTCTCTGTTCTCTGTTTTGGGGGTTTTACTTCTTTTACTTCTAGTATGAAAAACTCGATCCAGCTAAATTCTTACACTTTTATCTATGAATAGATTCTATTATACTTTTCACTTTATCAGATTGTTTATTAATTTTATGGATGTTTTACAGGATGGAGGCACAAACAAACATCAATTTAGGATTTCCTTTGCGTATGTTTTCACTTGGTTATGAACCAAAACCCAAGAAAAGCATCAATTATCACAGTAAAACTGACTTTTTAGAAGATGTGGAAAGTGCAGTTGGAAAAGACGTGTGGAACGACATCCGTGAATCTCCTCTTGGAGTCATCGTACGGTTCGTTGATAATAAATTCACATGGTCTTCTAAGGTTGTTGAATATCTTCTTGCGAAACAACTTGAATGCAAGAAAAAATATGAGATTTGGTGTTTGTTTGGTGATAAACCAGCTCGATTCTCTTTGTCGGAGTTCGAAGAGATCACAACTTTGGATTGTGCACCTTTTCCAGATGATTGTGAGGTTGACGTAGAAGCTAAACTGCATAAAGATTTGTGGAAAAAGTTGAAAATCAAAGGAAAGACGAATCCCTGCAAAAATGATTTGAGAAGAGTGTGTAAAGATGTTGCTACTTGGTCAGATGAGGACGACAAAACTCGGTTTGCATACTTATCTATAGTATCTGTTATTTTAGGCTATGATGATAAGAAGCGGCTTAGTTCTCAAATAGCTCGGATGGTTTTTGATTTCCCAAGTTCAAAAAATATCCTTGGGGTAGAATGGTTTTCAAACAGCTTGTTGAGTATGTGAAACGAATCGATTATAACGCGCAATCATACACAATACATGGATTTACACAAGCGCTTCAAATATGGGCTTACACAGTTGTTCCCGGTCTCGGAACAAAGATTGGTCGCCCTTCACATGTTGATGGCCCTCCCCTTCTAAAGTTCAAAGGTACAAAGGGGAAAAGTAACATTGATATCCATACCACTGTAGTTAATGATGAGGTATGTATATTGTTACTTGTGTTTTACAATTGTCTTGATTTAATTTATCATAGCTTGAGAAATTCTAAAAAAGAGAAGACTTCACCGAAGTCTATGAATCTCCGCAGACTAACTATAAGTCTGACAAACTATATTTAAGAAGTCTACCAAAAAAGAGAAGACTTCACCGAAGTCTATGAATCTCCGCAGACTAACTATAAGTCTGACAAACTATATTTAAGAAGTCTACCAAAAAAGAGAAGACTTCACCAAAGTCTATGAATCTCCGCAGATTAACTATAAGTCTGACAAACTATATTTAAGAAGTCTACCAAAAAAGAGAAGACTTCACCGAAGTCTATGAATCTCCGCAGACTAACTATAAGTCTGACAAAATATATTTTTGAAATCTACCAAAAAAATAGAAGACTTCACAGAAGTCTATGAATCTCCGCAGACTAACTATAAGTCTGATAAGCATATTTTTAAGTCTACCGAAAATGCAAAGACTTTTACGTAAATCTGCTGATTATCTATAGACTTATAGTAAATTTGATGATAAATCCAAGTCTACCAAAAAACGCAGACTTTGGAAGACCTCGTCTTCACGAAGTCAGCCAAAACATGGCAGACTAATTAAACTTTTCATATTCCACATCAATAAAACTTCTAGAAGAGTTACCTCCATCTCGATGATCGTTGAATACTGGAGATTAAGGTTGCAGTTGCGTTTGTTATTCACCATTGATTGTATTCAAAAATCCTACAAACCAAAAGCTTATTAATTAAAAATCTCATACAATATGCAATATAACATTGAATCATAATCAAACTAATTTTTTAATACAAACAGAAGGTTTAGTGACATGGTCGAAGATGAACATAAGCTTACCGTTTCCACTTCAATAGTTAACCAATGGTTTTGATGTACTTAAAATTGCTGAAGATGATTAAAATTGCAGAAGATGAACAGTGATATATCCATGGTCGAAGGTTGAAGATGACTGACTATGTCAAACGTTTCATCTTTTTTAAAAAATATTTCCTTTTTCATTTGATTCACTTATTAAATTGTTTCCTTTATTAATTTCATTTTCCTAATATTTCCTAATTTAAATTTCGTTTTCAAATAAGATTCGGAACATTAAATATAATATTTTATATGTGATTTTTACAATATTTATATAGTTAAGAAGGAAAATTAATAATATGTGGAGGGTAATATGGTAAAAATGTACTTTAGAAATCTTTTAAAATCTTAATAGATTAGTTTAGTTGTTTCTAATAAATTCTAGGTTATTGTAGCAAATCTCCCAACTTTTGCATAGAGTCAATATTGTCAAGCGTTTGGTATTATGAACTCTTTGGTGGGATATATGGGTCTGAGGGTCTCCTTAGCATTTTTTTTCCTGCGCATTGTACATATCAAAACAATAATAAAAAACTTAGTATTTCATTCACTTTTATGGACGAATCATTTGACATGACAAAATATTCTAGAAAAGTTTGAACTAGTTGATGAGTAAAAATCACATTCTATTTGGGTTCATTTCACTAGATGGTGTGATAACCCTATGTATGTGATACAATAAAGCGTTATTAGATGAATTGTTATATTTCGGTTCCAAATTTCGATTAACAAAACTATTCTATAATGTTAAATTTAATATAGTATTTGAATCTTCATACAATTAGTTTAGTTCAAAATTCAATTTTAGTCATGTAATTTTATTTTCAGAAAATTAATATTTACATCATTTTTTCGGTTTGAATCCAAAATTGGTCTTTGGTATATATAAAAAAGGGAATCACTAAAATCATATTTTAAAAAAACGGTTCAATTGGAGAAGTGTCTTTAGTCAAATGGTTACAGCACCAACTCTGCGACCGATCACACCAGAGTTCGATTCCATTAAGTTGTGTTACCCCGTGTTGTAGGGATTGGCTATGAATCCGGTCTTGTCGATTTGATGACAAAAAAAAAAATGGTTCAGTTGTTATTTTTTCGTTTAATTTGAAATTTGTCTGATTTGGTTTATCCGGATCAAACAGTCTCTACTCTCTAGTTAGCATTTAACCAAAAAAGCCCAGAGGCAATAAGCTTCCATGGGGGAATCTTGATATGCTGACTCCTCATTCCTCACTAGTCACTCCTGTAAGAAAGTGTGATAATATTACTGACATGTATGGCAGCAAACAGAAGAAATGAGAAACATATTTGAAATATATAGGTTAATGTAAATCTGTTTAATATAGGTTCTATCATATCCGAGAGAGTCGATTTACATGCAAATATATTTGAAATTACAAGTTATATATATAGCACCGAATGGCTTGTAATCTCTCACTGACTTTGTATCCTCATGCCTGGATAGGAAAAGATAGTTGATAATCTTCTGAGGCATGGACCGTGTAAGAAAAAGGATTGTAACGCAATATTGAGGTATCCAATCATTGTCCAAACTTATTGATATGACTTGGTGGGTGGTGTAGACATTTTTTCTAGGAGATTTATTGGATGCCATTAAGAATATTGTCGATTTGATGCTTCCATATATAAAAGATCTGTATACTGTTTTTTTTTTAAATCGTTACAACAAGAGAGATGAACCAAATATAAATATAAAGGAAAATAATGAGAGATAAAAGAGAGATGAGTGAGGGAGTTGTTGCTAGATCCAGCGAGAAACAAAGCCATCGATGTTCCGGCTAGACTTCTGGTGACGAAGACTGGACCACAGTTATTGTGCCTGTAAAAGGATCCTTAAACAATGTCACCTGCTCCTCTGCAGGATATTGTTTCACATGATCATTTACTTAATTCTATTTTGTTTTAAAGTTATTTTCTGCATATTTTCTATATTTAATCAGATTTATACATGAAAAGTTTAATTGATATTTGGAGTCGAAGATGAGTCTAATCATACAAGTTGTAACTATATAGATGGATCTAATTTATTAACTACATAGTAACACACACAAAAATAAACACAAATTAACAGCAAAATCAGTCAATTATTTTTTTTTAACATACACTATTTTATATGTTAGTAACTCCAACATAAAATTATGAATGAGTTGTTAAATGCTCTATGAATTTTTTTAATCCTACTATATTAATTAGGAAGTACAAATATGAAACTAACCTTAAAATGTATAAAGAATTACATTCAATTACCATTAGAAAAACTTAATTAAGATTAATTAATAAATTAAATAAATATAATAAAATAAAAATGGAAATTGGGGCACATAAAAATAAAATAAATTGTAGAAAAGTAAAAAAAACAAAAATCTATTAGAATCAGAACTAATTCGTACTTTAAAAAAATAAACAGCTAAGATTCTAAAAATCTAATCGAATAAAATCTATATTACCAGAAATTTTATTAAAAAAACATTTTCAGCACGGGTTAAAATTTTTATCATAAATGTAATCGAATAAAATATAGACCAATTTCGTTTAACGGCTTAGATTTTAAGCATTAATAAATAAAAAATAAAAGATATAGATATAGTATCTTATCTATTTTAAAAAAGTTATATTTTTCTTTTAACCACACCGTTCTTAAGGAAAATAAAATTAAATTGAAATTTAAATTTAAATATATTCAATGCTTGAACGTGCTTATTCAAAGAGGTTTTTCAAAACCTTCACTAACTATATTTTTAATTGTTTTTTACATGTTATTTATATATTTTTACTTACTTCACAACTATAGTAAGAATTGCGTTTAATTGACAAAGGTTTAAACAATTTTATCCATTATATGCAAATGTTTTATTGACAGATTTTCAATAAACATTTTTAAAATATAAAAATTTTAATATAAGCAAACAGAATTTTTAATCACAAACTATTATAAATAACATAATAATAAAATAAATTATAACAAATTTTCATCAAAAAAAGTTCAGCCCGCAATTTTTTGTGGGTTACTACCTAGTACTATAAAAATGAAAAATACAGACGTCAAACTAAAGCACCAAAATGATTGTGTTTTATTTCTATTTACGATTTAACATTATAAATATTTTGAAACTTTTTATTCACCTTTTCAAAGTGTATGTTCAGGTTTAAATGACACCTCAAATGTATTTAAATATTTTAGGCTGTACTATAATTACAGACTAACTTTTATATTTATATTTTTTTGTCAATAAAAAAAAAATATATATATATATATAAGTCAGTCTATATAAATACAACCTAAAATATTTAAATACATTTGATGTGTCATTTAAACCTGAACATACACTTTGAAAAGGTGAATAAAAAGTTTCATAAACTCGATAATACAAATTTTTTTTATGTAGACTTGTCGACTTAAATTACAACTTCTCATTAAAATAATTTACACAATGATCCAATATATATATATATATATACATATAAGTAAAATAAGAGGACGATGTTGATTTTTTTTTTAAATTAATGGCAAATACAAATAAGATGGAAGATGAAGATTGAATTTTGAAATGAAACAAGGCAAAGCCAAAGGCTCTCATCATTCTTCATTATTCGCACTCTATTACACCACTCTACCCTACCCCACTCTACCCACGTGGCATTCTTCCTCTCTCCAACCCTCCAACATCGATCATTCTATCATTCCTATACATGTCGGTATATTTTATCATTTCTCTACATTCTATTGTTCTCACAAATTATTACACCTCTATCGAATGTTATAGCTAGTATATCTCATACTTTTTTTTTTTCCTTTGAATACTTGTGTCCACCTAGTATTAAACTGAAGATAGAACCAATGTGGTCTACATTTTATGCTAAAACAACCGAATGAACTGTATGAACACTTTGCCCAAAAAAAACTGTATGAACATACGATTATCAACCAACATGGTCACATTTTAGGTTTCTTTTAAGTTTCCAAAATATTAAATATTCAGCAACTAGACATCATCTAATATATAACTCACCGAACACTTTATGTAACATATCTTATAAATACATGTTTCAAGGTCAAACTCGACTAATCTAAAAATGAACATGTAAATATTTCCGTAAATCCACATCAGACTAATTATTCAGACGTAAATTTCTAAAAATACACTTTTCAAAATTGAATTGAATATGGTATTTTGGGGAGTTTACATTCCACTTGGATCCTCAAACACCTAATTAACTACCACATGGAATTTCTATTTATATATTTTATTGTTAAAATAATTATTTATAATAACATTTACAACTATGTTATATGAAAATTTTCTTTACATTTAAGACCACCTTTAATTTATGATAAGTTAAATGAAGATAATGGGGCTGTTCGTTTGGTTGACGCATGTACTTGCGGCTGCGGTAGACGCAGGTATCGTTGTTTGTTGTGTTGCCGTAGGTACCTGCGTCAAAACGCAGCGACAAACGCAGCGTCTTGCGGCAAAAAAATTTAGACGTTAGTCAAATTTAGCGTCTGCGATTGAATAGTGGCGTTATAAGTTGTAAATAACAAAAATACCCTCATTATTTTTGAGAAATCACAAATAAGCCTAACCCTAAAACTTCATCTTCTTAGCCACAAAGCTCGTTGTTCTTCTCAGTCTCTCATCACGGCGAAGCTCCTTTTCTGTTTCTCTTCACGGCAAAGCTCGGCGTGAGCTCCTTCTTTACGAAAAAGCTCCGATCTGCTCTACCTCTCTCCAGTCTCCATATCTCTCTCCCCATCTGTAAGTTCCTTTGCAGCAGATACACTAAAGCCACAAGAAGGTGAATTTACCAGAGTAAACCCTGTTTTGAGGAATGATGATCGATATTGGCCATTTTTTAAAGATTGTGTTGGAGCACTTGATGGAACTCATATTCCGGTTCGTCCTCCAAGTCGATCTGCAGAAGCATATAAAGGTAGAAAGCAAGAACCTACAATAAATGTTCTTTCTATATGTAACTTCGATATGAAGTTCATATACGCATTGTGCGAGGTATGAACCTTTTTTCCCACATCCGCCTAGTGGGAAGTACTATCTTGTTGACTCTGGGTATCCCACAAGGACAGGGTATCTTGGTCCAAATCGTGATTTTCGATATCATCTTGGTCAATTTGCTAGAGGAGGACCACCAGTAAGTGCACGAGAGTTGTTCAACAGAAAGCATTCAGGTCTGCGATCTGTGATTGAGAGGACATTTGGAGTGTGGAAAGCAAAATGGAGAAGGAGAAGAAGAAGAAGAAGAAGAAGAAGAAGAAGAAGAAGAAGAAGAAGAAGAAGAAGAAGAAGAAGAAGAAGAAGAAGAAGAAGAAGAAGAAGAAGAAGAAGAAGAAGAAGAAGAAGAAGAAGAAGAAGAAGAAGAAGAAGAAGAAGAAGAAGAAGAAGAAGAAGAAGAAGAAAGAAGAAGAAGAAGAAGAAGAAGAAGAAGAAGAAGAAGAAGAAGAAGAAGAAGAAGAAGAAGAAGAAGAAGAAGAAGAAGAAGAAGAAGAAGAAGAAGAAGAAGAAGAAGAAGAAGAAGAAGAAGAAGAAGAAGAAGAAGAAGAAGAAGAAGAAGAAGAAGAAGAAGAAGAAGAAGAAGAAGAAGAAGAAGAAGAAGAAGAAGAAGAAGAAGAAGAAGAAGAAGAAGAAGAAGAAGAAGAAGAAGAAGAAGAAGAAGAAGAAGAAGAAGAAGAAGAAGAAGAAGAAGAAGAAGAAGAAGAAGAAGAAGAAGAAGAAGAAGAAGAAGAAGAAGAAGAAGAAGAAGAAGAAGAAGAAGAAGAAGAAGAAGAAGAAGAAGAAGAAGAAGAAGAAGAAGAAGAAGAAGAAGAAGAAGAAGAAGAAGAAGAAGAAGAAGAAGAAGAAGAAGAAGAAGAAGAAGAAGAAATGATCTAGTTGTTAAAGATTTAAATTACAATTTTTTGATTTTAAATATAGTGATACAAATTTATAAAAAAAATAAAATAAGAAGAGATAACGGCAACAAAACGAACAACAACATGCGGTAATATTTGACGCTGTCGCTACCGCTGCCGCCTGCGACGATCAAACGAACAGACCCAATTTCTAAAAACAGTATAACATTAATCTGAAAATAAAAAAGGCACTGCAAATAAAAAAGGCACTGCCACTTCTGTGAAAATTTCAGAGAGTAAATGGCAAAACTTGTCACTGGTGGCGTCATCAAGACAGCAACAACCACTAATTCAATCTTGATGGTTTACGAGACTACACCTCAGCATTTTAAACATCTTTTATTTTATTTTATTTATGTTGTGATTTCTCCCAATTTCTTCTCTGCATTTTCTTGTTAATATCAAATAAATTTCATTTTTTTCATTTTTCACTCGAAAAGTTGCAACCTACCACACAAATGTTTACTTTACTACCACCTATAGTTTATGTACCATCTAAATAACTAGGGATATGTCTATATTCATTTGGTATATAGCAAATGTTTTTTTCCCACAAGAAACATGGACGACGCAAATTTACAGTAAGTGTTATGTGTGTTCTTACACAATAAGAGAAAACAAAAAATATTCAACGTTACAAAAGCTTAAAAGGTGGAGGTTTTGTTCGTTTGCCTCTTCATCTGAACATGGACGAGAATAGTAACCACATTAATGTTGCGACCGATGATTATGTGATATATACATACCATTCAGAAATGCAGAAAATTTTGTATTACTAAGATTTCTTTAGTTATTTCTAATAACTATGATGACTAAACGAAAAAAAAACAGTGAGTTTTTAGGATTGGTCTATTAATCAAATACGATAAATTTGATCGTGATTGATGACATGTGAACTATTTCTTCTTTTTTGTTGCTTTCGAAGAACATGAACACTACAAAATTGATATGTTATCCATTACGAAATTGCATTCATTTGATTTTTTTTTTAAACTAAAATACTGTATAATTAAACATTAAGAAGCTGTGTATGGTCTATTCTCGTAAGAACTTCATTATCCTTAATTTTGTAGAAATTGCATTTATTAAAAAAAAAATCATAGGGGTCAATTTGTTGAACAATAATAAACATGCAATATTGGTTAAAAATAATTAAAAATTCGGCGTGGTGCCTTGTAAAGATACCTGAAAGCTCGAATCATAATTCTTTCATATAATGGTGGTAAAAAAATTATGATGTTATCTCTATGGAAAATATAATAATTATTTTGTGTAATATTCATGATAGTTATCTCTATCCAAAATTTGAGTCGGATCACTAAATGTATATATAGTTTTAAATCTCTCGAGTTTGCATTAAGTTACTGGGTTCTGATCTTGATAGATTCGCTATTTGATAACTGTTTAGCAAAATAATAGACCAAGCACATAAGAATCCTAGAACACGGTATGCGTGAAGGTGCACCTCTGGATATATATATATATAGTAAGTATAATTGTTTGGGAAAGTATAAAATATGGTTTATAAGCCAAGCATACTTAAGAAGAACTCTATATACGTGAAGGAGCACCAAACATGTTTTGCAATGATTTTATTAGTTTTTTACAATCTTGAGAGGCTTGTGGTGGGTTTTGTCTTACCATGCTTATGATGTGTATTTCTGGAACGTTAAGCATTTAATTTGGTTCTTATCTAGGGGAAAGCAATTTGTGAGAGATGTTTATTCGCAAGATTCATTTGAGTAATACCTCATTAAAATTGTTTGTCCATGTAATATGAGAATGAACTAGTTACTAGTTGATCAAGGTTGAACCAAAGAGTGTATTAGTGAATTTCTTAAAAATATATATAAAATGATAATATATATTAAAATAATCCGTAAATAAAACACCTTGAACTTATGAGAATTTGTGTGTGTGTACGGGAAGCAATAACAGAAAAAAAAAAAAATCCACTTTAATTTATTGGCAACAACAACTACAACTACAACTACAAAGTACATTACATAAATCCTCTAAATTCTAATGTTTTAATAAATATATTTGGGAACGTCTTTTAATTTTTTCTTCCTTTATCTCTTTTGTTTTTATCTAAAAACAAAACTTTTAGGATATTACCTCAAAAAAAAAAAAAAAAAGGAGAAATTAAATTATTCGTCTACCACCATCGGAAAAAGACAAAAGACTTCGACTACCCCACTCAGTGGCACAATCCTGTAATTTATACTAAACATCAATACCCTTTCTCGAATTCATCGTCTTCTTTGTTTTTCTTGTTTTTTTATTAAGACAGCAGTACCTTTTCCTCCATTTTCATTACCTTTTTTTTTTTTTTTAATTTTTCACCAAGAAGCACACAAAAGAGAGAAACAAAGAGAGAAAGAAGCTTCATTTTGATTTCTCTTCTTGTTAAGTTCTTCGACGAAGCTAATATCAAATGGCTGGTATTACTGGAATCTTAAAGCTTGAAGCTTGGAGTATCTTGTGAAGAAGAAGAGCAAAAAAAATCAAACTTTTTCTTTTTTTTTTTCTTCTGGGTTTTTGAGTTTTTCTTTTCTTTTCCTTACTTTAATATTACCGGAAGTAATGGCATGTCGGAGTATGATCGCTTTTAGTTTAGATCCTGAGAGGAAACAAAGTGGAGGACTTAGAACAAAACAAGCTGGAAGAGGATCTTGCCGTGGAAGTTAGTCTTTGTTCCTCAATCTCCCTCCTTACAGAATGTAATTAATGTGTTTTTATTCTCTATAGTTTATTAGAGATTTTTTCTTTTTTGAAGTTAAAAAAGTTTTGATTTTTCTTTTTTCTTTTTTCTGGGCAGTTTGAAATTGCACTGTTGTAAGTGAAAAGATCGTTCTTGTTGAAGCTAAAGAGAGAGAAGAGAAGAGAGAAAAGCTATGGGAGTTTTACTACAAGAAGCTTTGAGGTCTATGTGTGTTAATAATCAATGGTGTTATGCTGTTTTCTGGAAGATTGGCTGTCAAAATTCTAGGTATACCGTTTTCATTTCTCTTCATTACTATTGTTGAATTAGGATTGTTTTTCTTTTTTGGGTATTTTAGGTAAATGTTGTTGTTATGTCTCTTAGATGTGCCAAAAGTTTTGAATATTCAGTCAAACGACATATTCAGTTTTTATTTTTAAAGACTTGTTTGTTAGTTTAAAAGTTTGGGAATTTTGAGTGGGTATAAAACTCAGATCTCGAGGATGACTAGAATTATTTATCTCTGTTTTCCTGATTTCTTGGAGTTTTCTGTTTGGTTTGATCTTGTTTGTCTTAAAGAATCTTTGGATTTATAGTTGTTTTGTCGACCAAAAAAACCATATCCTTTTCCTTTGGTTATGTGTTTTATATGGATTGTCTCAAGTTCTTAACTCTCTTGTCATTTCAATTTTTTATTTTCTTGTCTTTGTTCGTTTTGTCTTTGTTTAGCTCAAAATCTTTTGGTAATCGTCTTTTTTGCTTGTATTCTAACTTGACCATTGTTGCATCCTTTTTGTCGTGTGTGTATTCTTTATATTCCATTTAATCATTATACTTTTGGATGTGTTTCTTTTTGTACAGCTTGTTGATTTGGGAGGAATGCTATAATGATACCGCATCAAGCTCACATCCGCGAAGAGTGTCTGGACTTGGTATTGATGCACAAGGCAATGATAAAGTTCAATTGCTTACTAACAGAATGATGTTGAACAATCGAATCATTTTGGTAGGCGAAGGGTATGTATCTGTCTGTGCCCTGCCCTTTTATTGTATCGTTGTGAAGTTCAGGTTTGATTATCTGCATAGCTCATACAGGTTTATAAATGAACTGCATTTTCAGGTTAGTTGGCCGAGCTGCATTTACTGGACATCATCAATGGATTCTAGCAAACAGTTTCAACCGCGATGTTCATCCACCTGAGGTTATTAATGAGATGCTTCTCCAATTCTCTGCTGGTATTCAGGTGTGACAATTTATTCTTAATCTGTATACTTGAGTACTATATTACATGTTCAAGCTAATCAGAAGTTTGACTCGTTCGATCTTCAGACTGTTGCAGTTTTTCCAGTTGTTCCTCACGGTGTTGTTCAACTCGGTTCCTCTCTGCCTGTAAGTTTTGGCTATTTAGTGACAAGTTACATTGTTATGTAAAGGGAGATTCTTGTTTTGTAACTAAATTTTAAACTGTTTTGTGTTCAGATTATGGAGAACTTGGGGTTTGTGAATGATGTGAAGAGTCTTATCTTGCAACTAGGATGTGTTCCGGGAGCTCTCTTATCTGAAAATTACAGAACATATGAACCTGCTGCTGATTTCATTGGAGTGCCAGTGTCCCGGATGATACCTTCTCAAGGACACAAGATCCTCCAATCATCGGCTTTCGTAGCTGAAACTAGCAAGCCACACTTCAACTCCACTGGTTCATCAGATCAAATGGTTGAAGAAGCTCCCTCTAATCTCGTGGATGAACAGATCAAGCAAGCAAATCTTAGAGATAGAAATGAAGGAGGATGGCAAAATACAATGGGTTATCTAACACGTGCGGAAGTTGCAGTACCTTCAACAAATCCAGATGCATGGCTGAATCAAAACTTCTCCTGTATGTCTAATGTGGATGCAGCAGGGCAACAACTCCAATGTGACGACATCAGTTCCAAACGCTCGCTTGGAAGCGATGACTTGTTTGATATGTTGGGTTTGGATGATAAGAACAAAGGTTGTGACAACAGTTGGGGAGTTTCACAGATGAGAACAGAAGTACTCACTAGGGAGTTATCTGACTTTAGGATCATTCAGGAAATGGATCCTGAGTTTGGCTCTTCAGGGTATGAACTTTCAGGAACAGATCATTTGTTAGATGCTGTGGTCTCGGGTGCTTGCTCCTCATCAAAGCAGATCTCGGATGAAACATCTGAGTCCTGCAAAACCACTTTGACTAAAGTTAGTAATTCTTCGGTTACCACTCCGTCTCACAGTAGCCCTCAAGGTAGCCAGTTATTTGAGAAGAAACACGTGCAACCACCGGGGCCATCATCGGTGTACGGGTCTCAGATCAGTTCTTGGGTTGAACAAGCACACAGCTTGAAGCGTGAGGACAGTCCAAGGATGATGAATAAGAATGAAACTGCAAAACCGGCTAATAACCGTAAAAGGCTTAAACCAGGAGAGAACCCAAGACCAAGGCCTAAAGATCGCCAGATGATTCAAGATCGTGTCAAGGAGTTGCGTGAAATCATACCAAATGGTGCAAAAGTAAGTGTAAAGTATATTTATTCTTAGCAAATTAAACAATCCCTTAATAAAGATTGTTACTAACAAATAGCAAATGTGGTTCTTGATTAACAGTGTAGCATTGATGCACTCCTCGAACGTACAATAAAGCACATGCTCTTCTTGCAAAACGTCTCGAAGCATGCTGATAAGCTGAAACATACCGGGGAATCCAAGGTAAAACGAATAGTCAGAATTTTGGTTTCTCTATTATAAGTCTTGTATGTTCTGACATTTTGTTGTGCTGTTATAAGATTATGAACGAGGAAGGTGGAGGAGCAACATGGGCTTTTGAAGTCGGGTCAAAGTCTATGGTGTGTCCAATCGTCGTAGAGGATATAAACCCACCTCGCATTTTCCAAGTTGAGGTAACATTACTGACTTAAATGTATTAAAAGAAACCATTCATGGTCTCGGATTAGTTTTCATCATATCCGTTTTCTTTTTTTTTTTGCGTGACAGATGTTATGCGAACAGCGAGGATTCTTTCTAGAAATAGCTGATTGGATCAGAAGCTTAGGGTTGACGATCTTGAAGGGTGTCATCGAAACTCGAATAGACAAGATTTGGGCTCGTTTCACTGTGGAGGTATATTATATAAGTTACAAGTTTGTTTAACTTGGAAATGTGTCTTATCGAAACCGAAACCGGGTTGATATTGTATCGTAGGCAAGTCGAGACGTGACGAGGATGGAGATATTCATGCAGCTAGTGAATATCTTGGAGCAGACAATGAAATGTGGAGGCAACTCTAAAACTATTTTGGATGGTATCAAAGCTACGATGCCCCTACCGGTTACTGGTGGCTGTTCAATGTAATGACCGTACCGGTTTGGTTAAAGCTTTTGATTTATATAGAGGTTACGAGCGGACCGCTCTCAAGGACTTAGGCTCGCTATGACTAACTTAAAAAGTCAGTCTGAAACAGAGATGTATGAATTTTAAGTGTTTTTTTTTTCTTATTAACTTTTTGTTTGTACATTTTTTTGCGATTTTTGGGAATTATCATTTGTGTGGAATTTTCACTTTTTAATTTATGTGTTTTGGACTTGTAAAATTTTAGTTAAATTTATTTCTCGACCAGTAAGAGTTCAAAAGATTCACGGATTTCAAAACCGGTAAAAGAACCGGTCCATCAACAGCTTTAACAGTACACAACAAAGCTACACATGTTACAAGTAACTTTATGTTACTTTGATTAGTAACTCTATGTATATAATTAGCTTATTATTATTAAAAACAAAAAACAAGAAGCTCTTCTTTCAATAAAATCCACACTCTTTATTAAGAAATGTGAGGCCTATAGAAGAAAAAGCTAACAATGGTTAGTTATAAAATATAATACTTTAGTTAACAGCCTTATAATGTGCTGTCATGTGACTTCAAAACTACACTAATCTGATCTCTAATGGATGTCTTAATCCATTCCTAAGTCTCACATTTTTTTTTGGCATACTGATTAGTGGATCAAAACTAGTCTTGAGATTCTTGACCTCAAGATACAAATTTAAAACTGTGTTTTTGTTTGTTGTCTCAATATGCTTTATTTACCCTTTTGAGGTACCTAAACTTTGCTGCAAAAGGTGCATGAACATCTTTGTGTCTTGCTTTAGCCTTCTCTCCACTCTACAGATTATGATGGGATAATCGACAGCACATTATGATTCACAAAAATTCACATTATAAGTTTTTTTTTCCTTGGGCCCTTCAATTTTCTTCCTCACTTTTAAAATATGCTTCCAATAATACTTTATCAAACAGTCTACTAGAGATAATTTCCCACTAGGCTACAGATGTATATTCTCTTTATATCTTTTTTTTTTTTTGAATTACTAAGAGGTTACGGGCCTAGGCCCGTACATCCTCTCGGGCCAGAGACCAGAGCATTTTATATGATCCCCTCCCAAGCGCCGTCCTTCGAACCAGCGACCTCTAGACTTTGCAAGAGAGTTTTGACCAATTGAGCTATCGACGCTTAGTTATCTTTATATCTTTATATATACAATATACACCTTTTTCAGTTGTAGAAATTAACCACAAGTTGTATTATTATTTTTATATAGGTGAACTGAATAAATAGATACGAATATTAAATTCTAAAGGGATGTAGCAAGATTTGTCTTGTTTGAGATTTTTAAAAAAGTTATATATACTATTACTAATAGGGAAATTAGTATATGAAAATTTATTTTATTTTATATAAAAATAAAAAGGGCATTTTTTTTTTTTCGTTTGCGTAGGGCATTTAAATACGCCGGCCGGCCCTGAAAGAATCGAATGTTTTTAAACATTGCCCAATGATGGATATCTTGGCATAATGTTTCAATAGAAGCATCAAATGTCGTTGATGATGTTGATGAGAAGTTTACGACCTATACGATTGTCTATATAACATTAATACATGCACAAAAACAACATCAAGTTAGGCTTTTATATTTTTATTAATTCTGTAATGGATAATAATATATAACAAACCGTAAGGCATCCATCCTAACCTAAGCTTCAAAACTCGATACTAATAAAAATGAGGAATATCTTATCGACTGATCCATGCCATTTCTCTACTCACTCAAGAATGACCCCCAACATACATAACTTTTAAGTCAACTATGACATATGTATATTAAAGTATAAATGGATTAATGATACCAAACTTTTCTTACTCCAGTGAAATTTTATCTTTTTCTCTTTTTCTCTTTTATTATTATTTTTTCCTTATGGCAAATCGCTTGTAGAGTAAAAGCAAAAGCAACGAAAGTACTATTTGGTTAAATATTTATATAATGTTGTGGCAGTAAAGCAATTATTCTACCCCATTTATCATTATAGAGAATTCTATTATAGCAAACAGTTGAACTGTTGAAGTATATATTTTACATGTTGTTAGAAACTAACGGCTGCTATGAAAAGTGATACTAATGGATGTTACCAATGCTTTCTTGCAAAATATAAATGCTCACAGATATATCTTGGATACACCTTATTTTCTACACAAAAAAGTTTATTGTTTATAAACTACATAAGTCACGCTTTAAGTTGAAACAAGCTTCACGACAATGGATCTTAGATTTTACGTATGGTTTCACGTAGTCCTTGGTTGATACTACCTTGTTTGTTAAATAGAAATAATTCATGCATCTTTCTTGCTTTACTGATGAGATAGTTATTACCAGAATTAATTATATTGCTTTAAAATCTCTTATGTTTGGTTTGTGCAGTGAGTTCAAACATCAAGGATCTAAGTGACAAGTTCTTTCAGGGACATATCTTTCTTTTGAGGAAGTAGACACTGGATCTATTAGAAGATGATGCATGCTCGTTTGACTTGTAAGCAATTTTGTTCTCGTATATACATGCAATTCTTAGGCTAATTAAGTCAAGTTTTTTTTTTTTTTTCCAAGATCATATATAGATAGTGATGTTCATTTTCTGTATGCACACTGACTTCGGAAACATCACAAAGCTTATTCATGTACGTACGTAGTGTATATCGTACATAACTACTTGTCTACTTTTACCTTTTTGTTTACTCTCTTAATTAGCTCCTTGTTCATCGAGATTTACCTTTTGGTTTACTCTCTTAATTAGCTCCTTGTTCATCGAGATTTTCTTCTTGTGATCTTTTTTGAGTTTGTTATTTATTTAGTCATTAATGCAATGTAACATTTTTTTACTCAAGAGAAAAGTATAAAGAATGAAATGAAGAATTAAAGTGTCTGATTTGAGGCTGAAACGAATCTAGACATCGACTCAATTATGAAAGAAGAAGAAAAAATGATATTGGAGTTTGATTCCTTGTTACAACTTACAACATAGATAGTGAGTGCGGTGACTCAGCGCTTGCATTTTCCATGTCATCCGATCCTACTGCACCACTTGTTATAAATT